>JBCFYV010003508.1:1096707-1209489 GCA_039000515.1 Timema cristinae | reverse complement strand
AGAAGTTCGTCTAATGGTTGACTACACATGATTGTTTTATTAATTTGAATATTTAAAAAACATCTCTATCAATTTATCTTAAAATGGGTATCTATTAAGTCTTTTTGATTACATTTAACTAAATTAAAAAAAACTCATGTTATAGTAGTTGACTGATATCTGATTATTGTAAGGTTTGAGGTGTTTTTTTAAAAATTTCTTTAGCTATTTTGTTAAAATTTAGTATAGAAATAAAATTTTACATGATCAATAAAAATCTATCTTTATTTTTTAAATATATTACTTTTACGTCATTTTAGATATGGAAATTTATAGAAAATTTGAAATTTCCTCTAAATTGGCCTTTAATATTTAATCCAATATGGGTATATGGGAATAGTTTCTTATGAACAATCAAAATACGTTTTTTAATCTTAATAAATTATTTTAAGGTAGTTTACAAATAACTTGTTTTTGAAAATTTGAAACGTGCTAAACATATTTGAACAATTTGGCTTAATATAAAGAGTGCTTATTGTGACTAATAAGATTATGTATTTTTTAATGAAGGAAACTCACTTTTCATAGTTAACTGAGATTATATCTAGAACAATTTCTTCGAAGCTATAATACACAAGATAAGAAAGTTTTTCCGATTGTGCCGTAGCATTCATTTTTATTTATTTACTAAGTTCATTAAACTGGGTAACATATAATTAATTATATTTATTAATTATACACTTAACCTTCAGTTGGGCACTAAGAACTATCACTTTATATGCGTTAGTGTGAGACACTGTCAGGTATCTGAGAGGCGTATATTCCTTTATATTTCTGTAGTGTTACCTTGTATTGTTGTTAGTATTTTGGAACTAAAGTAGTCTAAGCAATCGCGTGTGAATTGAAGCTAATTGAAACAAGCTTGTTGTTGAGATATCGAATACCCTTCGAGCCGCTAAAGTATCACAAGTATTTTAACTATCAATAAGAGTTTTTAATAATTGTTTAGTCCATGATCTAGTTTATCTATTAGTTGCATATTTTGTTTTATATCCATCTATTGAAGCAAGGGTCCTGAGTTTAATTTCCGGCAGGGTTATAAATTGTGAATTTACAGTCTAGCTTCTCGGTGTTTTATTTGACTTAAAAATAGGTTTGCCTAAAACTAACCATTGAAAGGTGGATAGAAGGGCAAGTCCTTCACACTAACAAGAAAACTGTAGGACTAAAGTTAACAATTAATAACACAACAAAACACTTCGAGATGCATCGGTTCCCATTCTCCAGTAGAGGAGAGTAAAACACAGACTGGACTATGGTAGTACGGCTATGGGTTGATCTTAGAGTTTGTAGTTGCCTGCCTACGGCTTTATGGAAGTGTGTGGGCCTTATCAGTTATCCTTCTATCCTCTTTTCAATGTTAAACTTAAAATAGCAGTTTGGCACAATTTTTTCCTTGTTTAGATCGGTTAGTTCGTAGCTCATGTGCTTATATAACAAGTTGGTGTTAGAGAGTGCACGTGATTATAACAAGGACAAACAATTAAATTACCACCCACTTTGGATGATGTCTCCAGCTGAGTTGGTACAATATTGCGGGACTGTCAGATGAAGACAATGACGACTTTATAGGCCTGTCCAAACTTTACTTACAGTGCAGGTCTTAAGGAGCGTGCTGTTGCCAGATATTATCCGCTATAGACATTGACAATTTTCATACAAGAAACTTACAATGTAGACAAAGTTTATTCACTTATTACAATGCATTTGAAGTATGGTTTATCTCAATAAGTGGGTATTATTATGTTTTATTATAATTATATTAAACCCACTTTAAAATACACTGCGCTAAATCGTCTGGGATGCATAGGTTGAAGTTTGAAGCCTGGCATGATGAAATGAAGATGATTTTCCCAAGTCAGTTAAAACAATTTTTTTCCCTCTCTATATTCATGCGAGTGTGTATGTATTTTCTTAAACAATTGCATAACTTATCCATACCTTATTAGATTGATTATCATAAGACTATAATAAGTATTTATAACCTTTTTTTTATGTTCGATAGCGATTACGATTAGATCACTAAACACCATATAGGCCTGCAATAAAACAATTACCTTACCACAACACTAATATCTCATGAATGGTAGACAAACTTCTTAGGTACGTTTCAAACAGCTGTGTTTGTCCTTCCAATAGGACATTAGTTCACATTCCCGACTGTTATCAGCATTGTTATATTTATATTTAAATACGTAATGCTACGTCTGCGCCTGTGCTTAGGCTATCAGAAACTCACACTGATTTACAAAAACAATGCCTTAATAGTAAGTGCAAAGATTTGCCTGGAAATATGAAAAAAAATCACTTGATAAAACTGAAGCCAGATAATTATTCTTTTATAAGGTGTATTTAACGTGCGCCTTTTGAGCACACTTATTATATTAAAACACGACTTACAAACTCACCTAATACTAAAAAAAAAAACACAATATTCAATTCCCCCTCGACACTTTACCAAGTATAAAACTTCAACCATTCTGGTAGTGGAGCCCGGAACCTCTGGATCAGTTGGCACACGTGCTATAAACTGTGGTAAGGTGTTGGACTCGTGCCAGTGAATTAATAATAATAATAACTAATATTATTAACATGATCCATATCAGCTTGATACCTGTTTCCCTAAACTACCCAAAATCTACAAACATGTTTCTCAAATAATCAGATTATTGTAGATTCTACTGTTAGTACTTGATTTGAAATATAAATAGCCTACTCGAGTTATTTTTGTCAAATAGATTAATTTTCCTCGTGCTAGGACACAAACACACTACAACAGTAAACCGAGTTTGTTGGTTTACTGAATATTTATAAATTTGGTGATTTCTATAAATTGGTATTTGATATAAACATGAACCGGGCTATGTCATTGGTCAAAGCAATGTAAGAATAAACCAAATGTTCATCGTTCTATTTTGTGCGCGTCATCGACATAATGAAAATAACATCCTAAGCTATTAAAACTCTATAAGACTAGAATAGCACACAGAAACAAACAAAATAATTCCCGGTCTGCAATTTGGCTTTAAAAAACATCATTACACAATTCATCCGGTACTCAACTTCATTGAGGATGCCACAGTAAGTTTCAACCGAAGAGAATACCTGCTCACAATATTCCTCGATGTAGAAAAGGCTTTTGGCAAAGTGTGGCACTATGGTCTACTACACAAAGTGTGGCACTATGGTCTACTACACAAAGTATGGCACTATGGTCTACTACAAATGTATGAGTTATTTTGCATAGTAATCCGTGTGGCACTATGATCTACTACACAAAGATGTGGTTACTATATTATATAAATGGTCGATTCTAAAATGGTATATGATATAAAATGGGGCTATGTCTATTGCAAAGCAATGTAGGACCTAATGTCTACTACATATGTGCGCGCTACTATGATCTCCTACACAAAGATTTGCACTATGGTCTACTACACAAATATGTGCTGCATTTGCTTACAAAACATGTGGCACATGGTCTACTACCAAAGTGTAGGACCATAATGGTCACTACTTACACAATATTGTGGCTAGACTAAAAGGTCTTATGGCTACACAAAGTGTGGCACTATGGTCTACTACACAAAGTGTGGCACTATGGTCTACTACACAAAGTGTGGCACTATGGTCTACTACACAAAGTGTGGCACTATGGTCTACTACACAAAGTGTGGCACTATGGTCTACTACACAAAGTGTGGCACTATGGTCTACTACACAAAGTGTGGCACTATGGTCTACTACACAAAATGGTCCAGCACATCTTCCCACCAGGAACATCAGTTATCTAGAAGACAGAGACTTTCAAGTCTCTACTGAGGGCTCACTTTCTGAAAATCAGGAGTACCACAAGGATCAGTTCTGGTACCCTATCTATTCAATCTATATGTTGCAGACATCCCGACACATCCTAAAATGATAGTAAGAATGTTCGCAGATAACACGCTAATTTATACCAGAGAGAGAAACATATATTACGCATCATTATCACTTCAAAATTCCTAAAAACACTTGAGACCTGGCTCGTAAAATGGAGAATAAAAGTTAATATCACAAAGTCCACGGCTTTGGTAGTAACCAGGAGAAGACTATTACCACCTGAAAACTTCACCCCCTTCCAAGAGGAAATACCATTCCAAGTACCTGGGAATAACCATAGATAGAAAACTTACCTGGACAAAACACATTGACAAAACTAAGAAAAATGCGACTGCAATAATCATTCAACTCTACCCACTCCTCAAAGGACATCAACTCAGCCAACAAGCAAAGTTAACCATCTACAAGTGTATAATTCAGCTCATTATCCTTTGGGGCTACGCAGCAAAGACCCACATCAACAAGCTACAAATAGTACAGAACAAAATTCTCAAACTCATAACTGGAACGGACCTAAGAATAAGAACTGATCACCTTCACGCAATGACCAACAGTAGAACACTTTCTGAAATATTTAAGGAAAGAAAAAAAATTCTATAAACAGAGTGCAGCATACGAGAATTCCATCATACACGCACTGGGAAACTGCGATCCACACGAACAAAGACCTTACAAACGCCCAAGGCTGGAGTAGAGAGAGAGAGAGAGAGGGAGGGGAAAAAAAAAATCATTCACAACCTCACAATCAATTCCATCTTTCATTAAATATATAGTTTAACGCATTCATGTTTCACCCTCAGTCCATGAGGATAAGGGTTAGCGACTGCTGCCTGTAACTCACAAAACAAATCAACCCTTTCTCAGGTGACCTAGCTTGGCGTTTCTGTCAAGGTGGACATCCTGAGTCGGGCTACAGCCAACTTAAACACATGTATTTTATACAACTAAATCAAAGGTACCAAGTCATGCAATATTAAGTTCATGCAACGAGGATAAGGATCTGTGAAAACAACCTGTAACTCGCATAACAAATCAGCCAAAGCTTCCTCTACTGGTCAATGGCTCTATTGACAGGTGGGGAAGTATAGGCAACAGGGGAAACCCGTAAAAAAACACTCTCTAAATGAACTTCTATATAATAAGCAGTTTTAACAGCTACGACCTGTTTTTGCTTACTCTACTTCTGTTATCAGCCCTCTTTAGAAGCAGAACCCAGCTTTTAGATTCAAACTGGTGTCATCATCAGAGTTTTCAACAGGGGACGGCTGCTCACCACGGCGTGGTCAAGGTCACTGAATGATCTTGCTGCTTAGTTTGGGGTCAGCTTTGTTATTAACAGGAACGCTAATAGTTGGTATTCAGAACTATCATTCTTCAAGTAGTTTTAATCAAACAAATCTTAGTAATTTTATACAAATATAAAAGCATATCCAACCTATGAAAAACTAAACAGTTTAAAATATTTTAGAACATGAAAGTGGGTATCTGTATGCTCGTCTTTAACTCTAAAACCACTTTACCGATTGTGCTTAAATCTCGCAAGTATATAGTCTGGAGGTCCAGTTATATATTTTATATTAAAATAAATTAAAATAGATATTTTTTCAAACATTCTGTTTAAAACCACGTGATCAATGTTGTATTCCCCTATTGAATGTAGAATTCATTTTTTTTCTTAGTTGATAACCAAATAAACTGCAATACTAAGAGTAATTACAGAATACATTTCAATATTAAATCCAAAGAAAAACTATATTTGGTGGTGGTTATTCTATGTTTATATTAGAAAGAAAATCGTTTTTACTAACACAATAAAACTTATGAAACCCTCTTTCCTAGGACTATGTCTAAGTCTTCAAATATAGAAAAAAGGAGGAGATATTTTGACAAATTTAGTTTTATTAGTAACAAGAAACTTCCAAGTATATTGAACCAAAAGAATATACATAATTTATACAGGTAGTGCGGCAACTAAGGTAAAATGCTAGCTGAAGGCTGCGTTTACAAATCAATCTGAAAATAGTAATCACCTCCTGACAGTACACAAGGGACTAATAATTTCCTCAACTAACAACAATAATATTTTCAAAGCACTGTGAAGAGAACGCAGATAAATATACTAAAAATATATTATAAGGATATACAATTGTTAGTAGAAGAACGAATCTTCCCGTGCATAGCAGTAGTAACAATTCAAATAGTCTAAGTTCTTATTTTAAGCCAAGAAAAAAGCTTGGTATCACAACACCTGCTGGCATCACCTGCAACAACATTTATTTCCAGTAATATAAACAGGGACAGAAGTAACTCTCAACTATGCCTCCTACCTCTCCCTCCACAATGGAAGTTTATCACAACTAACTTTTACTAATGTCTATTGGATTTAAAGCAACACAAAACTTGGTTGTTTGGAAAAAGAATGTTTTCCCTTATTTAACATCTGTAGCTATCATCAGATTTAAAAGGGCTCAACAAACTGGCTCGTTCCCAAAATTGAGATTTCCCATATATTATATTTAAATAATATGTGCATACTACCAGTATGAAGGCTTCCCGTCCATAACGTTTAAATTAAATATATTTAGGTGAACCCCGAAGTAGTTAGGTGACCCAATCGCCCCCTGCTCTGATTAACTGAATATGGTCACGTGATCACGCCTCCTCGCTCTCTGATTGCTGTTGGTTTCCCCCTCAACTTTTCCTGAAATGCTCCCCTCGCCCTCTTTCCAGTGTTTCAGACATGTTGGTACTTGTATTTTCTTGTTGTATGTGTTTTTTATTTGTGCTAGTTATATTTTTTATTAGGAGTACCCGTAATTTGGCCTAAAAGTCATTTGGCTTAAAATTCATTTGGCCTAAAGTCGTTTGCCCTAAAGTTTAGGCCAACTGACTTTATGCCATCTGACTTTAAGGCCAAATGACCTTTAAACCAAACTACTTTTAGGCCAAATGACTTTTAGGCCAACTGAATTTAGGCCAAATGACTTTTTTCGAACTTAACTAAATCAATTTTTGTATTCAAAATACATTTTAGGCCAAATGACTTTTAGGCCAAATGACTTTCGGCCAAATGACTTTAAATAAATGTTCTATGTCTATGTTTTGTTCGGAAACATTTGCTATGATGTATTGTGATGTTAATAGAGGGCAGCGTGTGTCCTATTTAGTTAAATAGAATATACTATCGTTGCTAAATACATGAGTTTTCTTTGGTGTAACTATTTACCAAGGTCTAAAGCAGCGGTTATCAAAGTGTGCTGCGCAATCAACAAGGACGAGCACGATAGTTGCTAACGGGAGGGGCAAGATGTAGAATTTATTTATATAACACTGTTTTAATTCAAATGATTTTTAATTTTTTTAGCCTAATTTCCTTACAAAATGTAAAAATATGCCATAAAACACTGGAAGGGGAGTGGAGGGTAGAGGGGTCGTGGCGCAACCTCCTCTCTTGGATGTAAAGGATGCCACAGAGTAAAATTTGTTAGAACCACTGCTATAAAGAACCCAGATCTCACTGCGTTTTAGTTCCTGTGATCAGGTAAGAAGCTAGAGAGCGCTAGTATCTTTTCACAATAACATGCACTCCAGTCAACCAGTAGGAGACTGTGTGAATAACTAAAGTTTCAATTTAGGGTTTTAACTTTTTAAGTACCGTAGTGATTAAAACTAGAGCACCCCAATCACCTTCTCCATATATGCTAGAAAGGGAAAATAATTAATAAAGTACAACAAAAATAACTTATTTATAACAAACATACTAACTAACATTAGTATTTGGTTACGAATGTAAAAGCACTTAAATTTGCTTTGTAATGTTTAATATTTGTAATTCTTTCGTCGATCCAGTACGGTTGAGTATTCTAACATTGACGACATGAAGACCTCGCTAATAAATGCATTCTTTGTTGCTATAATCGTATTGTTGTGATACAATAATATGTTATGATGACTAACAGTAAGCGTCTTTCAATATCACATGGAGGTAGAGTGGAAAACTCTTAAAACACTCTTTGTGGGCCTCCCACCCATCTGGTATTTGAAGTCCAACCTTACCATTACTAGCAAACTGGTATATACCCCACACTTTTAAATTTTGAATTTTTTTCGGTGCCAAAGTTTTGTACTAGTTTTGTATCGTTATGTGCCACAAACAAAAAGTCTGGTACACCCCCCATTTTGAGTAATTAGCATATCAAAGTACTCAATCTAAGTTAATGCAGGAGTACCACTTTAGAATTTGGAGCTTTGGTCAATGCCAATGTTTTATACTAGTTTTGTACCGTTTAGTACCACAAACAAAAGGTTTTGTACCCCAACCATTTTGATTAAGCCCATTAAGCATATCAAAATGGCCATTCCAAATTAAGAGGTGTTTATATCTTTAGAACTTTGAGCTTTTATCGATGCCAGCATTTTTCACTTGTTTTATACCACAAACAAAATGTATTGAATCCACACCCATTTTGAGTAGTTAGAATATCAAAGTGGTCACTCAAAGCTAATTATGGGGTAATAATTTTGAATTTAAAAGTTTTTCTATGCAAATATTTTGCAGTAGTTTTTAACCACAAATCAAAAGTTATTTACCCCCATCCGTTTTGTGTAATTATTACATAACGTGGTCACTTGATTAGAATAAAAAAATCAAAGTGAGAGTCACTCCAAATAGCTTAAAGGTGCGTCAAATTTGAAATATGGATTATATGGATTAGGCCTATAAAGAATCTATTTGTTTAAAAAAAATCAAAATGAAGACTACTCATAGCTTCTAGAGTGATCAATTTTACAAAAAATTGTTGAAGGAGGGCCACTTTAAATATAAACTAACTGATTTTAAAAAGTATAAAAGGAGAACCACTGATTACAAAATACATGAGAGTAAGCTATAAGTGATACTCAAAGGATTGTGGTATCTCAGGGGGGTGAAGGGGTAAGGGTTTATTTTTTCTTATAACCCCTTTAGCATGCATGCGGTTGTCAGGACAGTGGTATCTCCGGGGGTGTATAGGAGTAATTATCGATCGTGCTTCTCGAGGGTGGGATGCATCAGGGGGGAGGGTGTGTGATGATGAAATTGGATGGGTTCTCAGGAAGGGCGTGCGTGTGTTTTTGTTCTCTTTCTGTCTCAGAATATAGTCTTAACACAGGAGGTGAGGGTCAGGGGGTCAGGGGGTGAGCACGGGAAATGTTAATAATTTATTCTTAAACCCCCTATAGCATGGATAAGGTTTTTTCAAGACGGTGGTATTTCCAGGGGGGTGTAGAGGGGTTTCGATCAAGGGATGAGGGCGTGAGATGGTTCGGGGGGATTAATTGGGTGGGGCAGGTGACTCTCGCACACGGATGTTCTCAGAGGGTGTGGGCGCGCAGGTGCTGAATACGATCTAGAGGAGATATTCATTCGCGCGTCATTGATCCTGGAGATTGACAGATGTGTTTTTGAGCATTCATTGCCATCACGCAAGATTAAACAGGGCGTCATTGAAATTGTATGGGATAGTGTTAAAGACGTGGGTGGATGTTCTCTTTTTTACTCTCGCACACACATGGTGCCTCCCTCCCTCTCAGTCTTAATCGTGTTGGTGAACGACTCCTTCCGACACGATTGTCATTGATCCTGGATGAAGCCGGTTGGTAATAATCTTTAGGACATGTGTAAACTTAGGCAGGGAATATTAATACGACGTATGCGTTATTGATCTTGGCGGTTAACAGATGGGTTATAGGACTGTAGTGATTTGTACTCTTTTTCTCTCACACGTCCATGGTGCAATATTTAAGTTTTAACACCGGGGTGTCCCTCGGTCTTAATCGCACGGCCCTCCGATACATGCGTCATAATACCGATTGGTAATAATCATTAGAACGTGTGTGAATTTACGACGCACGCGTTATTAATCCTGTAGGTAAACAGATGGGTTTTGGGACTGTAATAATCTTAAAAGGATATCTCCTCCTTCCTCCGTTAAAATAATGTGTACCTATAATCGCAGGGATGTTAGTTATGACTGAATTTGTTCACGCGCAGATGCGACACGTGGACATCTGCGTGAGAAGATTTATGACGTCTACAAGTCTATATACTTCTCCATGAGAAGGTTACAATTTCACATACACACGATAATCTGAATCAATCAGAGTCACACGCACAGAAGGGGGAGGGAAGGCATGACTAGGAATCCTCTAGTCCCTATATATAGACCTAACCCCTCTAGGTGAAATCATTAGCTTCCATCTACAATCTAAAGATTAGCAATAACAATGTCTAGCGAATATGCGGTCATATAGTTAAGCACAATAGGATCTAGAGAGATCCTACCAAGAAAGTTAACAGATTTAGAGGTCGGTCACGGTTACCGCTTAACAAGTATAAAAGCGTTGAAAACTCGCTTCGGTCGGCGAGCTCTCACGGTTTTGGACGGGAAGTACAATGTGTGGCTGCCTAACCGTTTCTCCTTACTTACTGACGCGCAGGTAGAAGACATCGCTAAGATGGGGTTGCTGCTCAAGATTAGAAAGACGGCCATCTTGACCTTTAAAGGTAAGTGTACATTCAAATTGGTTTGGTTATACAACGTGTGTAAGTGTGTAAGCGAATTTAGGTAATATTTTTGGTATCGTTTTACCACTCTTAATCTACAGCCAAACTATTCAAAAACCTATTTTTATTTTTTAAATAGTGTTTGGGGCTTGTATATGTGTATATTTTTTATTTTGAACTATGGTTACTGTGTTGTTTTGGCGCTAAGACACTTGGTTGGTGTCTGTTGTGCTTTCTGTTAACGGGATCGTGTGCGTGCGCATTACTGGTCGTGCACTGCCTGTCTAGATTTGGATGTCGTCCCGTGTATATCTTAGAGTTTCGTATACCATAAACATTATGTGTTTGTGAATATTAAACCATACAGTCCACTTCCTACCAAACATTTGGTCCATCCGTGACGGATTTGTACTTTCCTCGCGTTGTTTTTTTTATCGTATCGTGTTGTTTATTCATGTCATAGGCTTAGAATGGTCGCAGCATAATAATTATTACGTGTCAAAATCGCCAGTACAATGTATTTAGACGTATATATGCTTTGATTGTGTGTTATAATGAGTTTTTGGTACCTCTCTCTCGCTTGAACTTACTTTGTCCCACAATTTCGTGTGGATTTTCGCGTGAATAATTTTGCTTGTAATTTATTTCAATGGCGGTCATCCTTTAACAACGCTGTCCTTCCGTGCGTGAATGCGCGCCAACGCCATATTGGAACATAATATTTTCCACCACTCTGTTGATTACGTTGTCAAATTGTAAATAAACTTTATCTGTGTTCTCGTGGGGGTCGTCTATTCTGTGTAGGTAGAGAATTAATCAAATGCCGAATTTAACAATGGACTCTGCTTTAATCAAGCTTACACAGCTGAGTGCTGGATTAAACGTCCGAAACGTTAGCTAAAGCAAGTGAGAACCTAGACTACAAGTGTTGTGAGCTATTTATAGCCACCTGTCGGGATCTTAAGGTCTTGCGTGAGACCTACGAGACAGACCATTTAACCGTGCAATTAAGTAGTCAAGACATTGATGAACTTCAACCTTGATGCACACGAGAAGAGACTTTGTGACTTCGATAACACCTATTATTACATGATGTCTATCTTGGATCTTGTTAGTGCCACCAGATGTCCCGACAGCTCCACGCAACGACCTACCCCAAGTGCTCCTACTCACGGTAAACATTAGAAATGACTATACCTATAAATTGAAGTCTGGGCAGTCAGTGGCGAACCGCTATCAATAGTACAGGCGCTTCCACTCACCAATGGAAACTATCCTGGGGCATGGAATTTGTTGGTGAGGGATATGACAACAAACGTCTCAGTGTGGCACAACACATGATGCAATTCTTCAAATACCATCAGTGCTGGCTGAGTCTACTACTGGCTGCGTGTCCTTCTATCTACACTGAGGGAAAATGTAGCCCCTCTTCATGCCCTGGAAATTCCTGTGGTTCATTGGGACTTGATCCTCATCCATAAACTTAGCAATAAATTAGACATTGCTTGTCGTGCTCAATTTGTTGACTCAGAGTTACCCACTGTTGACAGCTTTATACATTTCCTGGAAAGATATTGCCGTTCTTTTGAATCCCTGGTGTAACTAGCCTCCCTCATCATCCCAATCAAATAATGGACAGAGGTAGTAACAAGAGAGTTGTAATTTTTATTCATTCAAACATAATACAGCTCAATGGGGGAGCGGAACATTAAAGATTACAAATACCAAGTGCCAGCATGCGCCTGATGGGCGAAGTGACATACAAACACATGTCACGGCCAGAAGGGCGATACAACCATAACAAGGTAATTGCTGCCTTATAATAAGGTCTTAGAAATGGCACTGTTAACGGGTGACCCCAGATCTGTTGATAAATTGGTCTCCTTACACTCGTTAAACGTTACAATTCTCAAATAATAGCACAGGCCTAGCCTAAACTCTAGCATAACCCAAAGGGGGTCAAGGCCCCATAGTTAACTAACACAGTCGAGAGGCCTATCAATAGCATCAAGTGAATACAAAGTTTCTAAGCCCAACAATAATAACTCCACCCAATTAAGTAATAAGTTAGACCCCGTTGAGAGATTTATGAACTAGGTGGCCCGCGGTCTCACTATTTAGAACCCACAAACTAATATTTGCCAAACATAACAATAAACTATATATTATCTTCCTAACAACCATAAACACAAATATAGATATATGAAATGTAACAATAAACTATCTAGACCCACTAACAATCCTAGGTATATAAACATATCAAAAAGGCGGGGATTATCCCAGCTAACTAACACCCCATGTATATAAACGGTAAACATTACTAAAAACACTCGTGTTTCTCTTAGACAGACTGCGGCCCTACCTTTATCCACCTTTCTGTCTATGCAGAAAGAACATAAACATAACTTCCTATTATATATGGCCTCCAAGACAAAAACTGCACCAGCGTGCGAATATTCTGCGAAGCGGAGATTTGAAATATGAACACGAGAACCAGATTTGGTTCCCCCTTTAATTGCCATAGTCGTGAAGACGACTACCAATACCCCGCAGTCATGACAATTCGTTAAATAAATAAAGAATATACATATCTACAAATTCATACGAAGTCCGAAACATTGAATTTTGAAAATATAAATAAGATTTTAAGCCAAAGAGAATTTTGATTAATTATGACGAGCCCACTTATGAAGTAAGACTCTTACCTCCTAAAAGCCCTGAGTATAATGCGTGCCAACACATCGCACCACAACACTTTTATACCCTGAAGTTATCATATGCTCTCAGAGTGGACAGATAGGGGGGAATTATCTAGAAGCATCCACTGAGTCCTGGAGCAATAAGCCACACGCACAACATAGTCTGTCGAAGGTTCCATGATTATCCATAATGTTCCATAAGGTTCTGGTTGGAAGCGCGCAGCGATGTTCACATGTCTTCTCATCTGAAGAAGGGGGAGGGGGGCCTCTCTGCCCCGCCCGCGGCGAGTGTATAGCGTCGGCTTAGTCAGTTGTAGTGCGTGTTGAAGGTGGTGTCTTTGTTGTGAAGTCGATTCAATGCGAGTCAACAGGGCAGCATAAGGTGAGCGTTACAATCATCCCATGTTTTGTTGTGACAAGGTTACACTGGCCTCATACAAGGTCAAACCACATCCAAGGTCATCCTTCAATGCCAGTGGCTGTCGAAGATCATATCAACCAGCTGCAGCCATGGTTTAAACTTCAACATCACAGTGTGTTTTGTGTAATGCATCTCACTCCTTACACAAGTGCCCTGAGTACCTTCTCAAGGACCCAAAAGAGCAATTCAAATTCATCAAGCAAGCAAGACTTTGCTTAAATTGCCTCAGAGAGTCTCATCAATCTGTACAGTTGTCCCTCATCGTATCGCTGTCGTACTTGTGATGCCAGGCACCATTCATCACTGCATTTTCCAGAATCACTTGTATCTAGTACACCACAGGATCACCCCACGCATCAAGAAACACAAAACGAGGCCTGAGCTCCAGTAAATATCATGGCCTCCTTTGCAGGAGTAACCCATCCGTCGACCATCCTTCTGTCCACAGCACTTGTTGAAGCACAGGCTGTATCAGGATCATATCAAGTAATCAGGGTACTACTTGACTCTGGGAGTCAAGCTAGTTTTATTACTGACCAATGTCTGTCACGGCTAGGCCTGTCACGACGCAAGGCGTCCTTAGCCCTTCATGGACATTCCCATACACCGTTATCTGTGGTCAAAGGGGTTTCAACCTGTTTGGACCGACCCATTGGATTGTTGTCTCCTAGCTTGTCTATCGATGTCTTTGTTCTACCCCGGATTACTGGTCATTTACCCAGTACCCCTCTATCATCTCCAACGTGGTCTCATGTTTCAAATTTAAAACTTGCAGATCCTTTATGCTGTACCCCAGGACCCACCGATATGCTGATTGGTGCAGAAACCTTCTCCCACATCATCACAGGAAGGAAACTAGAACAGGAATCTGGAACTCCTTGTGCCCTAGGAACTGTCTTAGGCTGGGTGTTAACAGGAAGGGTGCTGCAACACTCAATGTCACCATACACCTCATCTCTAGACATGTCATCCTTCTTCATATCTTCGTCTTCATGCACACCAACCCTAACAAATATCGCGGAGCAGTTTTGGAAACTTTAAGAACTGCCGTCAACCCCAGTTATCACCCCAAGGAAGCTCTCTGTGAAGACATCTTTGTCAAAATGCACACTCGAAATGTTATGGGTCGTTACAGTGTGGCACTCCATTTGATGGACCCAGACCAGAGCTTGGTGACTCACACACCACTGCTCTTCGTCGTTTTCAAGCCCTTGAACGCCGACTACACCGACAACCTCATTTAAAGGCCGTTATTCAGACTTCATGCAGGACTATCTAGACACAGGTCACCTGGAGGTAGTAACAGATCCATCCGTCAACGCTGGCTATTCTTACTACATTACCCATCATTGTGTGATCAAACCTGACAGTACCACCACTAAACTTTGGGTGGTGTTCGATGCTTCGGCCAAAACAGACTTGGGAACTTCTCTAAATGATCAACTCTTAACAGGACCCAAACTTCAAAATGATATTACAGAGGTTCTCCTTCGTTTTCGTTCACATTAAATTGTTTTATACTGCTGATATCAAACAAATGTATCGTCAAATTCAAGTCCATCCTGAAGATCAAGATTATCAGCGCATTTTTTGGTGGTTCAATGAGAGTGATCCAATTCAAGTCTACCGTCTGAATACTGTGACTTATGGAGTATCATAGTCACCTTATCTCGCCATTCGTACCCTACATCAGCTTGCTGATGATGAAAAGACACGCTTTCCAGATGCCTCAAGGGTGGTACACTCAGATCTGTATGTTGATGATGTGTGTTTTGGCGCTGATTCCCCTGAAAAGGCAGTGGCTCTACAGCCAGAACTTGTACACTTGTTGAAGATAGGCGGCTTACAATTACGAAAGTTTGCAAGTAACCACCCAATACTTCTAGAAGGGTTACACCCAGAAGATATTTCAATGCCTCCATTGTCATACTCTTTTGATGACGATTCCACTGTCAAGGTTCTCGGTCTACAATGGAACCCCGGGTCAGACACCTTTTCATACAAGGTATAACTGACCTCAAAATTCCTTTCCAAACGAGCAATACTCTCGGATATTGAAAGAAGATTCGACCCACTAGGTTGGTTGTATCCTATCATCTTGTTCGCAAAATATCTTATCCAAATCCTATTGATTAAAGGTGTTGAAATGGGACTTTCCCCCCCTCCTAAAATAGCTGAAAGATGGAATCGTTTCAGAGCTGAGCTTCCACTTGTTTCTAACATCTCAAATGACAGATGTCTGAACTCTGCAGATGCTGCTTGTAGCATTGAGATTCATGGCTTCTCTGATAGCTCTGAGATTGGTTATGCAGCTGTTGTATACCTCCGGGTTATTTCCTCTGGCACAATAAAGGTGCGACTTTGGCTTGATAAATCAAAGGTAGCATCCATAAAACAAGTGCCCCTTCATCGCTTGGAACTATGTGTGCGTTCTTGGCACGCATGTTACACTTGCTAATGGAAACCTAATCCTTCTTGAAAATTGACAAGGTCTATGCATGGACAGACTCTACAAACACATTGGTCTGGATCCAATATTCATCCCACCCGTGGAAAACATTTGTTGCCAATCGTGTGAGTAAGATTCAAGATCTCACTTTCCCCGAATGGTGGCACCATATACCTTCAGAGCAAAACCCGGCTGATTGTGCCTCTCGTGGGTTGTTTCTCTCTCAGCTTGTTGAGCACCCTCTTTGGTGGGCAGGACCTTTGTGGCTTATGGAGGATTCAACAATTGGCCGCAACCTAAAGAATTGCCTCGCTTAGCTGAACCTATTGAAGAAAGCAAAACCCTCACTCTGACTACATTCAGCCCTGACACCAACATTCTGGACCTGTTAGATAAGTTTTCGTCCTTATCAAGAATAAGACGTATAACAGCGTATTGCTTTCGTTTGTGCTTCTCACCCTGGACGTGTCGCAACCACCGGACGCTTACAAGTTGATGAACTACACAAGGCTCTGTTATTTTGGGTCAAACAAACCCAACAGATTAACTTTGCTGATGATATTGCTCGTATTGTCAAATATAAACCTTGTTCATCCTCAGTACGAAGGCTAAATCCCTTTCTCGATTCTGCTGGTGTTTTAAGAGTAGGTGGCCGCCTTCAACGATCCAATCTGTCCTTTGAATAAAAACATCCTATCCTACTTCCGAAGCGGAATCGTCTCGTGGAACTTCTAATTGACCAACTACACGTTGATAATCTACATCCAGGACCACACAACTTGCAGTCCTTACTTCAGCGTGAGTTCTGGATAATTGATGCGCGAAACACAATCATATTGCGGCCACGCAAATGTTTAAAATGTTTCAAGTTTCGTCCAACCTTATTGACACCAGCCATGGGAAGTCTCCCAGCTGCTCGTGTTTGTCAAGCCAAACCCTTTCTGAAGACATGTGTCAACTATGGAGGTCCATTCACAATCACAATGGCCGAGTACGCAAACCTAGAACCTGTTTGGCCTATATTTGCCTATTTGTCTGCTTCTCCACAAAGGCTATTCACCTAGAACTGGCGTCAGACTTATCAACTGAAGCCTTTCTTGTGGCATTTTGTCGTTTTGTCGCACGTCGAGGACATTGTTCAGATATGTTCAGTGACTGTGGAACTAATTTTGTTGGTGCTAATAGACATCTCTCCACTCTTCAAAAGTTTCTCACAGATTCTGGCAACTATTAAGTTTTTAGTAGGCAGCTCGTTGACCACAACATCACCTGGCACTTTAATCCCCCGCAACTCCACATTTTGGAGGACTTTGGGAAGCAGGGATACGATCAGTCAAGTCATTGCTCCTCAAAACTATTGGCTGTCAGATCCTAACTTATGAAGAGCTGTACACTGTCTTGACACAAATTGAAGTCACTCTCAATTCACGATCACTTTGGGATTTATCAGCAGATCCCAGTGATTTGTCATCACTAACCCCAAGTCACTTCCTAACCATGGGACCACCACAGATACTACCAGATTCTGATGTCATCGCCACTCCAGTCAATCATCTGATGAGATGGAGCTTCCTTCAGCAAATCCACCAGTCTTTCTGGAAGTGTTGGCATTAAGATTACCTCCATCAACGCCAGCCCAAAGCCAAGTGGAGTCATCCACAAGACAACCTTTAAGAAGGGGTTCTAGTCCTCATCAAGGAACCAAACCTGCCTCCACTACGTTGGCGACTAGGACGTGTGGCGAAAACATTCCCCGGTACCGATGGCGTAGTGCGTGTCGTTCAAGTCCGTACTGCACAAGGTGTCCTCATCAGACCAGTGGTGAAATTGTCTCCCCTTCCCTCAAACTAATTGAAATACTAGTATTTCAAGGGGGGCGGGATGTTTGGGGCTTGTATATGTGTATATTGTTTTATTTTGAACTATGGTTACTGTGTTGTTTTGGCGCCAAGAAACTTGGTTGGTGTCTATTGTGCTTTCTGTTAACGGGATCGTGCGCGTGCGCATTACTGGTCATGGATAGCCTGTCTCGCTTTGGATGTCGTCCCGTGTATATCTTGGAGTGTCATATACTAATAAACATTCCGTGGTTGTGAATATTAAACTATACAGTCCACTTCCTACCAAACAAATAGCCTTATGTCGTTTAACAGTCTTAATTATTTAAAAAGTGTTATGACATATACGAGCTAAATGTTATAAAGCTTTAAGGTTTTAAATTTTATACAATATTTGAATTTCTCGCGAGCTAATATTCAGATAAAAATGTTATCAGAAAATTTGATTAATTATTTTTATCTTGTATCCGAAACTTTGTGAATCAAATACCTTTACAATATATGAATTGTATGCTAAGATAGTAGTGTTTTCAAATAATTTCTCTTTATGAGAGTCAAATATGAATTAAATGTTAAATAATATGATTAATTATTTTTTCTTATACCCAAAAAGGGCAAGTGTACATAGGTAAACCGAATTTTTAAATCATTTAATTTTGCTTTATCATACACTAGTGCATGTGTGTGTGTGCATTTAGGGAAACAAGCTTACGTATAAATTTTTGTATCGTTTTACAAGTCTTAATTTACAACCAAATTATTCGAAATGCTATAGTATAAAAACCTATACTTCTTTATTAAATGTCCTTATATCGTTTAACGGTCTTAATAATTTAAAGAAAGGTTATGTCATATATGAACTAAATGTTATAAAGACTTTGTGGTTTAAACTTCTCTACAATATATAAATTGCTTTTCTGCTTGCTAATATTAAATATCATATCTTCATGATCTGGTGTAAACTAACGACGCGCTCCTGGTTTAATAGCTGTTTCAGAGTCACTCGTGCAGCGATGAAGGGATTAATGCGTGGAGGGGTAGTTTTTTAGATTCCTGCATAGCATAGAACGACCTTAGAACAATGTCGTAACCACTAGCAAAACGAGATTTCCTGTGATCTCCTATCATCGCAACCCGGCAGACTAACGGGAATAAAGTGTATACCCTCGATGAATTAAGTTATGATGAGAAACTGTTAATTGTATACCTGGACATGATATCACTCGACGTGATGGGAGGTATTTAATGCTTACATAGAACATATATCTGGACAGATTAAGACCTCGAGCGTACTGATACTGGGGCAGGATGATATAGAAGCACAGATACAAAGACTTATGACCCTGTCGCAAAACCTAGGTATAGGATTTACACAGCCTAGACTTTACCTGGAACCGCTGGGACTCTATATCAAACTTATTTGAACAGGCGTACATCTGATGCATAAAGACGAACTCTATTACCAATGAACTATCCTATGAATATTATGTACAGTTTTTCGTTGCGTGTGGGGATATTTACGCAAATACGATAAAATAATCATTAGCAAATAACTCTATAAAGGTAAATGGCATCCTCATCTGCAAGTTTAGTTATCCGACCGTAAGTAGAATTAAAAAAGGTTATTTCAACTCGACGCTATGTGATATATTTGTTCCAGCAATCTTGGAGGAGATATACGAAAATAACGTGATCCTCCCACTTCTTGCTCAGATTGAGGGCTTCGTCTATAGAGACTCGGGATGGATATATGACGGCACGTTGGAAATTAAAATCAATATCTTTAAAAACTCAGCCTTCTCGATTGGGGTTCGGGTTCAAATCCCTGAAATAATAGCCAAACCTAGAGCGTTGATAAATGTGCAATCTGAAGAAGGGCTTTGCTTCCCCGTATTTGTATTGACGTGCCTCTTTGAACCTACGGATAGACCTCAACGTTTGTCGTTGTATCCTAGTTTTCAAGACGTACTGACACTTGATGGAATCCCGCTCCCGTTCAAAATGAGATATATCGAACGCTTTGAAATAGTTAACGATATATCCTTTAATGTGTGTAGCGCAAAACACGATGGAATTGACACTATATTGACACTTACGACAACTCTAAAACACTAGTGATTGTTCCTGTACACGTCAGTGCTAAGGAAAGCGCCAGACATGTTCATTTTCATGATAAGAGTGAATGGAACCGAAATTATCATTTCAGCGGGATCAAAAATCTTTCTCGGTTAATAAATCCGCAACTAACGTTAACATCTAAGAGAGGATGTAGACAATTTTGCAATAGATGTCTGACCACTTTTCTGACCGAAAACAAACTTGCAAGGCTTAAAGATACGTGCATAAAATTTGGTGCGGCAAGGAGTACATTCCCTCAAGGAGAGGATACATTTATTAAATTCTCAGAGTATAAGCAGCAATAGAAAACAGGATTTACTGTATATGCGGACCTGGAGAGTGTACTTTTACCGATAGAACTCTGGGATCCCGATACAAAATTTGCTTATACTGAGAACGTACAGCGTCATGTCACTTATTCTGAAGGTATGTACACTAAATGTAATTTCGACGATAGTCTCTCCGAGTACCGCCACTTCAAGGGAGGGACTCTACAGATCAAGTTGTCAAGGCGCTTGTAGATAAGGCAAAGCGCGTACTAGACTACTATAGTAGAATCGTTTCGATGACGCCTCTAACACCCATTCAACAAGATGCTCATAATACAACCTCTCATTGCCATATTTGTGAAAAGCCTTACGAGAAAGATAATATTCTCGTATGGATCATCGTCATTTGACTGGACTTTATTGTGGGAGTAGTCATGCTGGATACAATATTAATTACATGAATCCGAACCACCTGAGCGTAGTAATCCATAATGCGCGTTGCTACGACAAATTTTTACTTCTTGAATCGCTTGTTGAACGTAGAGAGACCGATCCGTTCACGGGAGAGAGCGTTCTCGTTATTCCGGGAAAAATAAGAATTATTGGAGAGACTATGGGGAGATTTAAAGTGATCATGAAATATATTTGGTACGGGTTTCAAGGAATCACGATTAAAATTTTAGACAGTTTCAGCTTTCAATGTACGTCTCTAGTGAAATGCGTAATGTACCTCTAACCTGAACAGCTTAAAATAACTCGTAAGTGTCATCCTGATGATAAATGGTTCCAACTGGTCACTCGTAAAGGGGTGTTTGCCTCTCACTATATAGATTTATTTGGACGGCTGGATGAGATATCCACTCATTCGTCGACAAGTCTTATCGCGATAGACTCTTTTACACGTCCCGTTACCAGAAGATAAATGATATTGTTCGGCACTTCCACTATCTTATAGCCCACCAGGACGGCAATACTGAACTCGTGCAAGCTATGACTCAGTTCTCCATTGGCGTAAGACCCGCTAGCCAGACTACATTCTACGCGAATCACATTCACGTGAGGGATATTCACGGTATTGGCAGATATGCGAGTCTTGCCCGCAGGAAGAATGACGGAGTTGAACCCTAGCAGGGATGCAAACGTACCAGGTTGGTTAAAGACAATCGGCTTATTGCAAGTGATAAAACTCTTTAACGTTCTAGGGTTACCGATGATTGAGTGCTTCACGCTACTCGAGACTTCTCTACGCTAGAATTTGTCTAACACCTTCAGTTCATAGGTACCCGGAGGGACAGTATACTCTTTACCATCAGAATAAAATTTATCTTTACGTTGTTCAATGTTCGGTAAGGAATTTAACTTTGCCAGATTGATCAGTCCGATGAACCATTCTTCTTTGCGGTTATATTATCTGAGCAGGATATGTGGGAAGTAATTTTTCTTCAGATTTGAACTCTGACCATCAGTGTAGATGTCGTAGACATATTTACTGAGATCGAACTTCAGCGCTAGTATTTAAAGAAATTTAAACAAAGACGGCTGCAAAAACGGTCCCGTACACTTGATACCGTGTATCATTGTAGGTGATAGGTATTCCCCCGAGTTATCGGACTAGTGGTGGTCTTAGATAACCGAAACTATCGAAGTATTCCGCCCACTCACCGATTTTCTTATACGCTACCCAATGTGTGCCCTTTCCGCTATCTTTAATGAGATTAATGATGGCGCTCTCTATCATCTTAGGTGGACCGCTTGGTAAAGCGTCTTTCGCAAATACTCCCCTAAAAAAGGAAATTTTAACTTGTTAGCGTACTTGCATGGATCCGTTTCAGGGCACGTTTAGGTAGTCATTTTATCGAGTAAGGCCGTATATACATCCCTTTCCCCATGGCGATAGCCTCGAGCGTACAATTATGTCTCTGAGCCTCGTTAAATTGTTTCGTACTTGCTTTCGGACTTTTTACAACCTTCGTGATTCCAGTGGCTCCTCCAGTGATGGTCTCAAGCCCGTTGATCAGAGGTAGTATAGATAGGATTCCACCTTTCTTCTTCCATTGGGTAGTAGTAGAACGCCGTTTATTAGCACGCCATTGATTACGGGATCCTTTCTTCTTCAAACCTGATCCTATCTTGACTTTAGGCTTCATCGTGTTGACAACAACCTACGCGGTAGCTTTCTCACTCAGCTTCGAGTCATGTGCGAGTAATCTTTTCCACGCTTTCTCGGTAAGTTCGCGATCTGTGGTACGACGTCCCGAAAGATATTTCACCTTGGAGTAGGCGATATCATGTTCCATACAGTAACGATCTAATTCGTTTATTCCGGGCTCACCTCGTTTCTATTGTTTTTCCAACTTGGTTCCTGGTCCACACTACTGGTATCCAGGTATATGCACCTCGAACGGCAGATTATTGATTATCTTATCCAACAATCTTCCTCCCCTTTTTCGCTTCATGACACTTACTGGTCCGTATTTATATAGGCGTGTACATTATATAGTCGAACTAATTGACATGCGGCTCAAGAAAATGACCTACTCTTTATCTGTACGCAACAATGATCACGATGCAGGTAGAGAATTACCTCAGAGACATGGTACGCTGTTACCTGATACTTTCCGTTGCATCATCTGCGGACCCTCGAATTATGGTAAAACCAACGCTATAATCAGTCTGTTGGAGGAACCTAACGGTCTACGCATCAAGGACGTGTACGTTTACTCTAAATCATTATACCAGCCCAAGGATGACGCTTTGTGCATGGTGTTGGACCAGATCGAGCGCGAGGAATACGATCGAGTCAAGTGCATCTCTGAGCTTGAAAAGTACTGAACCTACAACGTTCGTCAACTAGAAGGAGATGAAGAGGTTAATGAAGCGGAGGACGAGCCGAACATAATCGCGCTTGATTAATTAGGAAGAGTCCGTCTTCCGGGTATAAACTTTGTTGCGAGGTATAGGCGTCGCTTTAACGCTTTACGATGAGGTTTGATATATCTAGATTATAACACGTAAGAGCTATTCAAGTGGTGAAGTGTGCGTGCAGACTTTTCCTCTGAATCCTTCTTTGGCGCGAGCTATATCTAGATGATGATTGTGAAGCGTATGTTTACCGAAGAGAGAGAGAGAGATTTTTATAATCATTGTACGCAAGATATGTTTGTATCGTTAGACGATGGCGGTGAAGCGTATGTGTTGACTAAAAGACTATATATTTTGAGAGAGAACGAGATTTTTTTAATCATCTTACAGAATATATGTATGTGTCTTTGAAATTTTAAGAATACACGTGTTAAAAAAAAGTTGTACTGTTTATTTAACCTTTATTCCAAAGTTCACTATCCCATTAAGAAAGATGAGAGAGAGAGAAAGACTTTACTTAGAGTTAGGAGGGTATCCTTTTAAGACAATATCTCGAAATATAGAGATTTTGTAATAATTACTGTACGGAAGATATGTACCTATGTATTGTTATCATCTTAAGAATTTACGCATAGAAAAAAGAAGCTATACTATTTAACCTTAGTTCCTAAGTTGAAGATCCAAGTAAGAATTATGAATGAGATTTTATAATAATCACTGTACCGAAGATCACAGTAGTATGGTGGGGGAGGTGTCCTTGAAATTCCCCCCATCACGCCTGAGCAAATCTGCGCGCGAGTCACCAGCCCCTCCCAATTCATCCCCCCGAACAATCCCACGCCACTATACCTCGATCAATAACCCTCTAAACCCCCCTGGAGATATAACCGTCCTGGAAAATCCTATACATGCTATAGAGAGTTTAAGAAAAAAAGATTAACTCTTCCTGTGCTCACCCACGGAGATACCACGTGGCCCTGTGTTTAGACTATATTATGAAAGAAGAAAGAGAAAAAACACGCGCGCCCTTCCTGAGAAACTACCCAAATTCATCATCACACACCCTACCCCTGGAACCATCCCAGCCTCGAAAAACACTATCGATAATTACCCCTATATACACCCGGAGATACCACTGTCCTTAAAACCACATGAATGCTAAAGGTGTTATAAGAAAAAAATAAACCCTTTTTCCTCTACCCCTCTGAGATACCACTGTCCTTTGAGTATCACTTATTACTTACTTATAAGCTCAACACATGGGGTTTTAGACACATGCCTTGAAGGAGGCTAGAGGGGAAGGGTGAATTGAGATGCAGTCTAACAGAGTCTTTCAAGAGGGAGCAGTCAGTGTAACTTAGTTCATTGTGATGTAAGGAGAGGGCGGTGAGTGAAGGAAAAGTGAAAGGGTGGCAAACAGCTGCCAACCGGTCAGTGGTCGCATTCTATCCTGCGGTGCCATCAGGAGAGCTTCGTGCTCCATGTTCCACTCCAATTCCGAGGGAGGAGCGCCTGGTGCCCTGGATTGCACGTTACCTCACGAGTAGAGGCGTTTGGAGGAGGAAAGAGAAAGGAAGTCCTATATAGGAACCCTTGCAGGCTGGTCACATTCAATGCTACGCTGCCGCGGGGGAAAGGTCGTGCTGAGTGCTCCCTCCCTTAGTCAGAGATGCCGATATGCCACGTGAGGAGCATCCGACGCTGTGGATTGCATAAAATAAAATAAATACCTGCATACATCCCAATCCTACCCAGCCATAAAAAACAAACGAGCACTAATAAAAATATAATGAGCACTTTTAAAATTTATAATGAGCACAAATAAAATAATAAAACAAGAAAATACAAGCACCAACATGTCTGGAACACTGGATAGGTGGTCAGGAGGAAGGGGGACCAGTGGAGGGAGAGCGGGGTCAGGAGGAGTGGAGGGGTTGAAACCAACAACTAATCAATGAGTTAGGGGGCGTGGTCACGTGACCAAATTCAGCCAATCAGATCAGTGGGGTGAAAGGGCCACCCAAATACTCCCTGACGCTATACTACACATATTACAATAAGAAATCATTACTGTAAAATAAATCTCAAAGGGAATTTTTTAAGATTAACAAAATTAATTACTAGACAATGATATTTTACTATTATTCCCTGAAAGGAAGAACAAGAGAAGATTCCATCATGTATTGACCAATTGGTCACACCATGATGTTGATTGAACTGTAAGGGCGAGTTGTTGCATTTCAAGAAAGTTTATGAAACATGGCAGAAAAACGCATTTTAATTCATGTGATGAATTAAATTGGCAAACTGGAAATGGGTTCTTAGAGATACGTGTGGTAACCAGACACTATGGGGGGCTGATGGAGCGCCTTCCTCTGATAATATTTTACACTTCTCTCCAATCTGAGCAAAACTTAGGAATGTCGTTGGCACACGCCAGGGTCGATAGAGTAATTTAAGACCCCCTTGGATAAAAGGATTGGTAGCACCGGTAAGAAGACCAGGACAATCTTCCAGAAGTTTTCTTTAGTGGTGCGCATCTCCAAGTCGCATTGCAACGTCACGTTGCGGACGTATCGGGGACGTCCACAATACTCCTCAGACATCGGTTCTGGAAAGCTCGCATCCTTCCTATATGCGCGTCCACCAAGTGGCCCTAAGTGGGACATATATAATCGAGGGATGGCTAATGCAACTGCTTGTATATTTTCAGTCCATTCCTCTGGGACAGGTTGCTACGCCTATTAAGCAGTGGGCCTAAGCACCCTAGCCTTTTCCCCACCTTGGTTAGTTGTTTGATAAAGTCTAGTCTCCAGGTCAGTTTGGAATCCAGCGTCAGTCCTGGGTATTTAGTACTGTTCGTCCATCTGATATGGTCTCCGAACAGTGTAGACGAGCTGGCCTCTAATGGTTTATCTCCCATGTGGAGAGCACTTCTGTGCTCTTCTCCACATTAGTACTCATCCTCCAGGTGCTAAACTACCTCTCCGATAGCGTCTGGTGATTATTTTGGAGTTTCCTCTAAATTACCCCTACACGATTCCTCTACTATAGCTGTGTTGTCCATATACAGTGACAACTGATTGTCTGGGGATTTTGGAATATCGTTCTTATGCAGACTAAAGAGGAAAGTGCCCACGAGGGAACTCTGAGGCATTCCAACTTAGATGATTCTGACTTAGGTTGTGGTGCTCCCAATGTTGTGGAGAAAGTACGTTGGGAAAGAAAAATGGAACAACCTTAACTACGTAAAAGTGAGGCCCTATTGTCTCCCAGGGAAGTTTTCTGAGGATGCGTTTCTGATTCCATCTGGTCCAGTGGCTTTGTTTGATCGTAAGGTAGCTAATATCTGATAGATTTATTTCGCGTTTGTGGGTTTTGGTTCATCTAAGGATCTATAAGGGACCGCATCCATGGCCTTCTCCACGTGTGTTATGTCCACAGGGCTGTCAGTTATTACAAATAGTTCTTATGAGTGATCAGCAATAGCATCAGTCTTTCCTGGTTTGAGTTGTCCACTCCATTTTTCCTGAGATAGATAACCTTGCTTCTGGGAACCACATAAAGTCCCTCGTCATCTTCCACAAGGACCAGTCCTGTACGCACAGGTTCTTAAGCGTCTTCCCCCTGATAATGTTATGATATTATTGGAACATCTCACGAACCATATGGACTTTGTGGTTCTACCGGATCCCTTGAGGTTTTCCAAGCTTTTCTCAGGCAATATTTCTCTCGGACTTGCTTTACAATAGAATTGCACATGGAAGCCTGTGGCACCCTCTTATGACAGCGCCTAGGTGTCAAAATTTGAGTGCTTCCTTGATGGCGGAAGTTATGAACTCCCCACTGTGATCGATTTCTGCTGCCATTCAAAAGCTGGGGTGGTACCTAATCCCTCTCTCAACATATTTGTAAACCTTTCCCGGTCATTACATTTAAGGTAATATTTTGGAGAAGAAGGGAGGTCAATCAAAGACACCTCACGTTACAGGTTCACAAGAGTGGAATTATGATCTTTGTTCAACTCCACTAGATACTTCAGTCCCAATTGGCATTTGTTCTCTCTGGTGACAACGAAGTCGAGGACTTGCGGGTAGAAACGGGAATTGTAACGAAAGGGGGTGAGTATTGGAATGCCAGAGGTCACCAGGCCACGTTGATTTATGGTGTGGTGGAGCAATCCCTCACTATCATCCATAACCCTAGAGTCCCAAGAAGGGCGATTTACGTTGAAGTCACCATCATTTAAAACAGATTCATTACCTCTTAGCAATGCTTCTGTGTCTGCTTCATTGGCCCACTCGAACAAACGTTGTGGAGGTAAGTGGATGGAAATGATAAGCTTGGGCCGATAGAGGTTACCAGTTGGATAGACGATGCTTCCGTGGGTTTGAGGGTAAGAAGTGAGATAGCGGGATGATTGAGGCCTCTTCAGGCAACCCAATGCTCGGTCCCTTCAATGATGAATAAATTATTTTAACGAGAACCATATTCAGGGCGTAGTTGGGATTCTCCTAACTGTATTTCATCGACATGATGCCTTGCCTGGAAAATTTCTAGATCAGCTTCTTCGCAGCTCAACTAACGTTCCAGAGTGCAACAGTGATCTCCTTAAACACTTTTTATCCTCTCTTCAAGTGTGTTGCCATAGGAGACCAGCTATAGGATGATGTTCTCCATGATCAGGTGGCCTTGATTGCCCCATGGAGAAGCTTGGACATTCCTCAAGAGGCTTTATGAAGAGAACCAAGAATCTAGTCCTAGTATCTCTTTGAGCAGCTAAATACAAGTTTAAGCTTGGCAGTCTCAGTCTCTGGGGTAGGGCTTACGTGAAGATGGGATCGAGGGGGAGAAATGAGTTTGAGGGGTGAGAGGGGGTAGAAGTAGTGGTAGTAGGATTGGGGAAAGTGGTTTAAGGATTGAAAGTATGAAAGGTGGTCTTGGGCAGATCCTCGACCAGAGGGGAATAGGGGCCATTCAGGGTTTGTTTAGGGACTGCAGCTTTGAAGGAAGCCTCGGCCTGGGGTAGAGGGATTGATCTCCATAACATCGCTCAATGTCTTTGGTCTTTGAGAAGGAGTCACGGTCACTTTGAGTTCCACAACTGCCCAGAAGGCTTTTGGCCTTCCCTCAGGCCATTCGTCCTCCCTTCGTGAACCTTGAAAGCTCGTTCCATCTCTGCAACCCATAGGGCCTTGTACATCAGGCAGCCATGCCAGGCTAAGGAGTAAGTCCCCAATAATTGCAGGCACTTTGAGGGAGATCACTTCTCCTACGGGCACCCTTACCTCTCGTAGTCATCACCACATAACCCTCATCTCAAACTGACATGGCAATCCCTTCTTTCATGACTGAACTGGAAGCCGTTCTTCCACCGAATGGGGACACCAGGCGACTTATACTCCTCTACCGAGATACGGATCCCGAATGAGACTGTGAGAGTACAAAGCCTTGCAGTATGCTCAATGAGAGTTAGAGAGAAGATGAAGTTCAACCATTATTGACTCTCTCAAGTCTTCCTGTCCCATTTCCATTGGGAGATCATCTATGTTATGGTTTTCATGGGGAATCCCAATTCCACCAAATATCCCTGGACACCTCTGGCTTTATGTTTGTCAGAAGTCCCTTGACCATAGCCCTGACCAGCTACTCCTTACCCTGCTTGAAGGATTAATGCTGAACCCCGAGACTAGACAGAAGCCTTTGGAGAGAGTGGTAAACTCCCGTTCAACCACACTCACGTCTTATATGAGCGACTCTTGATGGCATCTGTCAGTGGGATGCTCATTTCCAGGAGTTGGAGTGGACCTACTTGCTTTGACTGAGCCGCAGCTTACGCATGCATACTTGTGAGCATCAGAACACAACCGGTGCATTTAATTATGGTTTTCACTGGTGATACGTCACACTGGAGCTTTGTGGACAGATTCGAATGTTGACAAAGCAGAGAGTGGGGGTACAAGAAAGGGAAGTTTGGCAAACCACCTGTGTGCACCTATACTCAATGATTTACACTTTACTGGCCTGTTCTGGAAGAGCTGGAACTAAATGATTTTTATGGCTATACTCCGCAGGATATTATCTTGGGTCAGTTGTACTTGGATAAGCAAACTTGATGGTTATTGCTGGTGTCGACGCTCCAAGTAATTGCAAATATACCGTTATCTATGTAGCGTAGCTAGCTACGCCACACTTACACATACATAACATTCAAAATTTTTATTTTATTTTATCTTACATTTACTTACCTATTAAATAGATAGACAAATAGAATGATTCTCTTAATAAAAGGAAGCTTAAAATCCAGTGAGAGATTTTATTTAGAATAGTACATTTGCGAACCCGAACCCTTAAACTGTTTTACCACTTCTTTAGTTGACACTAAAAACAAACAAAAAATATACCTACATTGAGTATAAATTTACAAGCTGGAGGAATTATTAAGGTGTGCATCTCGGATTTACTATCTTGACCCTTAAATTATATTTTGAGTTTGATGCCTTGTGAGCTTGGGGACGTGAGAAAAGGGCCAGTAGTAGTAAGTATATGTAAACTCTCACTCATAAACTCCAGAAGAGCAGGTTCCTCTGCAATGTGTGCATATCAGGGAGCATGGTAGACCAACACTCCTGCAGAACAGTGAAAGCACCCACTCTCACAAGATCCCGGCAGGCATCAGATATTGGTGAGAGGCTGCTCCACCTTGGAACCCACGCTCCATACACTATTTGAACCAAACCCTTTCCTAAGGACTTGTCAAAATTATAATTTCTGATCAAAGTCTGACCCTAGACATGTCCAGCCTGGAAGAGAGAACGTAGGATGTGCTTCTCAAAGCTTTCAGTAAAAGGTGGTATGTTTTCTGGAGATCTTTTGTAGGACAGAGAAGTATATTCCATACTTTACTCAGTGACTTTCTTAGACAGTCAATGTCATAAATAAGAACATCAAACCATTTTAATAACCCTACAACCTCGAAATATAGATTATTTGAAATATGACTATTGAATGTTTAATCATCAGTCACTTCTTTAACCTTCAACCAAACTAACCAAACCCTTTTATTCCTTCTCAGGAAAAATCACGTTGAGCTTTCCCACTCCGATTCTGTGTGAAAGCCCCGCAATGTTAACAACTTGTCTTCACCAAGATATTTTGCAATTTTGTACACAGAAATATATCATAATTATGATCTTTCCAACACTAAAATGCAAAAACTTATCATGAAGTTCAAGACTTTTTAGCCTGAAACAGTAACTTAGGGCAGTGGTCTAATACCATTTCATGATCTGGCTGGAAAAGAAAAATGTTGATAGCAGATGAACATCATTATTGTGGGTACTAAACGTTTTTATTTAGATACTTATAGTTTTCCCCTCTGTTGAGAAAATCTTGATCGTGTTTTTCTTCATGGGGAAAATACATTTTTCGTTGGACTTTCTGTAAAACGCATTTTAATAAAAAACCGAAACAACTCTAACCTTTTTGATTCAGCTGCCTGTAATTCTTTCACATGATCCATTTGAAGAAAAATGTAAGTGTTAAAAGTAATGAGGTATTAATACCGCTCTAAGATGGGCTGCCATAGTGAATAAAAAATTCCTTCAAAGCTGGTTTCTTCGCCATAAATTTCATTGCTAAGCCTCATACTGTTCATGGTGATGAACTTCTTGACTATCAACTTCTTTGTTAAACTCTGCAACAAGTCAGGATACTTCAGGTGCAGCAATTGTTCAAAGTCACAATGCAGCTAGATCTTGCAAAAAATCTATTTTTTCCAACACTGCCTTTTATTTCAGCATTGCACTGTTCATGAGCTTAGTCGATCGCTAGATCAGAGAAGGGGTTATGTGTTTTTCTTAAACAAAATTTGATTTAATTGTTGATTTAAAAAAGGGCTTTTGTTTATAAGTTATTTGAGATCCTTTGTGTGTAACCCAACGAGAATAATGTAAATGATTGAAAAGGAAGAACAATGGTGGCATTTTTTGGCATTCTTTGAACAACTGGTAGTTTCGATGCCAAAGATATCTAACAAAAGCTATGAGAAAGGAGAATTGTTATTAGATTCAGTACCTGAAGCCAAAAGTAGAAAGCTGTTGGGGAAGTTTTAAATTACTTTACAGCCCAACCTTGTATAGGGATTGTTTCTCTGGAGGTGGAATAGGATTCAGTTGCCAGAGAATGAAGAGCACCAGCAGTAATTTGAAAGCATGTTATTGATTTTGTCATACATATAAAAATATAGGTACTAGTTTATAAAAACAATACTTCACAGCAAAACAACATGGCCTGAAGACAAACCTTGTTGGTCGTTGCCAACGGTGCAAGTATTACTTAGAAAATGCAAGAAATTAAAATGTTTTACATTATTTTAATTTTATCACTTTTACAATTAATATAATACCACCACCCATTTTAAGGTTATCATTGTGTTCATGAGTGCCAAATTAGTATGGAGTGATGTGTCACATGTTAATCAAACAACATAAGATTTTCAATATTAAAATCAAACATCATTTTGAAAAATGATTAAAATTATTATTAGCACCACGTTTAACTACCCATTTGGACTGTACGCACTTACACTAACGTGTAATGGTAGGGTGATTATGAGATGAAATGTAGGACCTACAGTTTAACGTGGAATCTAACCACGGTGGAGGCCTGGCATTCCCCACATTCACAAGTTGTGATTAATACAAGTCTTGTCAGAGGTGGGGAAGGTTTTGGCAATGAGATAAATCTGTGTCAGGATCAAGGATTGAACCCTGGACCCTCAGCGCCCTGACGCCTTACCTCTAGACTGCCAGGTCACCAAAATGAATAAATTAATAAATAAGGTAGTTTTCAATCAAACATAAAAAAAGTCACCATTATTTTCAGCACTAAAACGTTAGTTAAAATGATATGTTACCCTACATACATATTTAAAAAAAATCTTAACACTATTTTTCCAAAATGACCGTCATTTTAAATCCTAAAAGCATTTTTCTAGGGCTCCCTTCTAAAATTGATCCCTGGCGTGTAATATAAATGCCTGCAATATTGCTTGCTTGCATGATTTAATACAGTATTATATTAGTATTTTGTCTCTTACCACATTATATACAAATGTAATATAGCGGATTCAAAATAGCGGATAAAATTAGGCCAGAAAAGTTGAAAATGTAAATAAAAAAAAATTATAGCACCGCGTTTTACTACCCATTCGTGTTATACGCTTAATAACTGATTACGTTAATGGGTTTGGAATTGGAAAGGTTGAATTTAGAGGAAGTGAACCCACATTTGTGTGGAGGTAGAGTGAAAAACCATTTAGGATAGTCACTCTCAGTACACACAACTGAGATTCCAAACTTGATCTCACCGTCCTGAACAGTCTACTTAACACGAAACTAGCGCGTTAGCTAACTAGGCCACCTAGGTGGGTAGTGGAAAATGGAATATTCATTTTCTTAAACTATAAACTGTTACAGTAATATGTAGCTTTTTTAAAAAACTCCTATGCCACCATTTATTCTATGTTATCACTCTCTATCACCCCCAACAGGCATTACTTCAAATTATTGTTAGTAAAGAAGTTATAACTCTATCTTCAAATTAAATTTCAGCTTTTAAAACATGTTCAGATTACATCTCTATTCGTGTTGGCATCTCAGATGTGTTATAAAAAGCAAGAAGTGTGTTATCATACCACGGGAGTTGTTATCAGTTTCTCTCGTGGTCGTATGTTACATATTGGTCGTGTTCTCACTCAATCATATGACGTCACATCTCCAGATGGCCAGCTGAACTGTGCAAGCTGATAATAACTAACGTTATCGCTAAATTTGCATTTAGTGGTTTCTAACTAGGGGGATAGATTATGATTTTGTTCAAACCATTGAATTATCATAATTTGACTGCAAATAATAGAATTCGATCGTCCGTGCTATCATTTGTAGAGTAAGATTGCCATGTTTAAGTAGGCACGTGGCAATATAACCGTAAGCACTATAAGGACTCATATTATATTCTCTTAATTCTAACGGTATTCAAAGAACACCGCTGGAATAGAGCATTAACACGATGCTCACACATTGCCTTAAGAACAGTTGAGTTTACGCATTATTGGAATTAAAAACACAAAAAAGAAATAAAAGGTAATAAACTACATCATTATTTGGATCAATCACCAAACAATTTTCATCAAACTTAAAGGATTTAAAAATTTAACAAACTTTAACATTGCAATATATTAGATTATTAAAATAATCATTTCCATTATTGAAAAACCTACTGAACTTTCACAAACCCCTAATATAAAAAAAACATAAAAAAATATTATAAAATAAATAATAATTGTGTATACAATCTAAAATAAAAATTAAAAACTCCAATTTGTTCATTAATGCAAATCTGAATAAATCGAGTTATCGAAATATTCCAGAACTTTGATGTGCTTTTAAAACCACTGAAATGTAGAAAATATATAGTTGATGATCACTCGGAGGTCAACGCCTGTTTATATATTTGTCAGAGTTCCTTGACTCCCTCTTGTTTTTTAGCTACTTAACATTGGGTAGGGCGAATAAAGCTAGCTAATTCTAGGTAGTTTTTACTAACTGGTTTTATCACTTTCTCAATATGAGGTGAATAAGAATTGGCTAAAACCAGATAGTTTTAACTAAAGACGTGTCTAGTATATTCCAACCGCATAGTACGAACTAGCCCCTGGTAAGTTCTAAGATGACGCACGTCGCGTTCATGTCTCAACAGGAAAGATATCACGTGATCAATTTACCCCACTCTCTGTTGTATTCAGATTGATAGTCTTGCTGTTGTTGTAGCCGAGTAAGCACTATTATTGGCGTCATGTCTTTAGAAGAAGAGCTGAATATTGACCAAGGTGAGATCAGTAAGAATGTTGCTAGAAAGAGTAGTTGGCAAACATTCAATTGTCTTAGAAAGACCTAAAATACCATCAATGGTGCAATCAAAAAATACCGCAAGTATAATTGAGTGGAGAGTTTAGTAATGATATCGGGAATGGAATCACTGTTGGCCAGGTAAAAATAAACTACTAAATAATATGAAAACGGCATTGAAAAAAACAAAACTGATCTAAAAAGCTATAGGAAACAAAATTATTAAACTAAAAGATTGGGAAAATACTTGTTGGCTTTAATGAGTAAAGAAGTAAATCCTGTATTTATTAAAGTACCTTGTGCCCTATCGGCATGTGTAAAAAGAAGGGAGAATACGACATACGAACCAGAACCTGAACCTAGAACAAGAACGGCCAAAGTGAATGTGTAAGTGCTGAAGGCAAACATAGGGTCAAAATAAGAAAAACAAAACAAATACTTGATCGTTATGAAAGTAAAGAAACAAAAAAATATGTCTGTGCTTGAATTGCAATGACTAGTTCTTCTTCAGCAGTTCCAACTGAACAAAATTCAAATTGAGAAAGGAAAGCTTCAGTTGAAACAACTTCAACAATCGCTTGAGATAGTTACAGATACAAATATGACTAATGAGTTTAATGTTGGTTTAAAAGAAACCACAAGTACTGATGGGGATTTAGGGGATAGACATGTGGTATTAAGAAAATTGTAAAATAAAATATACCTAAACCCATTCCTTAATACTTTGTAAAATTAAATAAAAAACTATATTAAAAAACGTGTTTTTTTAAAGTTACAGTGTGTATGTGTATATATGTGTGCACGTGCTTCTGTACGTGAGTCTACGTGTGCATTGGTAGTTTTGAGTGTCTTTTTGTATTTTATTTATTTATTTTTTGTATTATAATTTTAAATTCATTATACATTTTTATTATTTTTTTAGGTTTACAAGTAATTAAATATATATTATTTATTCGACAAATTACAACTGTTTTACAGTTAATAGGATTAAACATTTACATATATCTGTTTACAGCCATACGTTGTGATATTTGATTGCGTTTAAGTTCTCCTCGCTGTCGTGTGGCAGAACTTTCCTGTTGTTTAACATGATCGTCATAGTTTAAATTATCTTGGTCTTCATCTTCGTCCAACTGATCGTCTAAGTTCTTGGACTCATTGACCTTTGGTACGTTGTTTAATGATACGCGAACACAGTTCACCAGTATTGGAAAGCGTTTCTTGACCTGTCCAAATACTCGTTCAACAACCACTCTTTCATTGAGTGAGTTAAGTTAAAATACATATCTTGTTCATTTCTTAGTTGCTGAAAATGCCATAGCCCAAATCCCCCAATAAACAAAAAGAGCCGTCATAATGTTTTACAGAGATCTTTCTCCAGATTCTGGCATCGGAATACTGCCAGGACATTCTGCTGATACATTTGTGACATTTTCAGCTGCATCGCAGGCTATTTGTACGTATATGCTAGGATAAGCCTTTTCGGTTGATATAATCATCTCAGAAGATGGTAGGTTTTTTAATTTCAATATGAGCACAGTCTAAGGCTTCAATGACTGTAGGCATGTGAAATAAAGTCTGCCATAAAGGGCACGCCTCGTTCATTTCATATAAGGTTGAAGGAAATTTGATCTATTTGTCGGTTTTATCAATTATGCTATTCATTTCATAATGCACGGTTTAGGTAAAGGTACTTCGATGAACGCCTACATCGTTAGCGACTCCACTCTGAAAACCTGTATTACAAATTCATAAAATTAATTTAAATTTATGTGTCTTGAAACAACAACCAAATTTGTCGCAACGTTTTATTCGCCCAGTTACCAGTATTTTCCCAAAACTTTATCTTTAAACAAGATAACATTTATTTTTGTTATTTAAATAGTAGGCCTACTTTAAAATACTGATCAAAATTAAAGTTTACCTGGAAGGCCGAAGTAACACAGTAATATTTCCATTCACTGTCGGAGCGACAATGCTCCTCCTCGTGTTTCCATGTTGTGATCAGGCGAAAACTCAGAAGTCAAAAAATCAACATTTTGATCTTCAAACCTAACTAATTGTTTATAATTGCCTATTCTTATACGCTGAAAGTCAAGCATACCGGGTGTGTGGGTACAGTCTGTTAGCAGTACCATCAAGATCCCTAACTAAGCACCAAACACCCAGTCGCCATTATTACAAATATGAAGAATAACCACAAGGGTTTTATTTGGATATTCGCTACAAGCCCAATTATACCCTGTCTCACCTGAGAAGTATCAACTATGCCCATGGGAAGATTCAGTAAATAAAATTATGTATAAACAAGAACGAAGTGCAGGTAACAAACATTGCCCAACGGCTAATTTATTGAAGTGGTAATTTACATGGAACCATATATTAAACATATTCTAATAAACATGGAGACTCATCAATTCTCCTATTCAACTAACATAACAATGTCTAAGACCAGACTAAACGAGGAATAGTAAACGACCAGCATCCCCGTCTATACATTATTACAATGTCAACAATAGGTAAATTTAACCTCACGCTAGCTATCGCAAAAGATTACAATGTTAGATATATTTCCCAAAACCCATTTTACAACAGTTAGCTCGCTAATGCCTGAAACCATTAACATATTCTTAGGTTCTTATTTTTGATAGATTTATCCTTACACCTCATTAAACCACATGTAAAGTAACATAGGGATATAAGATAATTGAAATTTATCACTCGCCGTTTATAAACAAACTAATATGCAAAAATGTCCTACTAGACTGAGAGCATAAAAAAGGAGCATTAATTTTGTATGAGAGATAACCTTAAATACCAACCAATATTTACTAAATCCGCAAGATTGTAATAACAACAACCAGGAATTACAGCCATCTGACTGATCGCTAACTGTATTTTCCATATAAACAATCAAACTAATAATGGCATCTAACAAATAGTTTCCCTGGCCTATGCACCAAGAATACAACCCTAACTTGAATATTATAATGACGTGGTCTAAATGTTAATTTCCTGTCATCCTAGGCAGACTTACGTTCTATTAGCCCTAGGGCCATTCATATCGCCCATGTGAGCCTAACGTCTATCAGGCACCACAGAGTGACTTCCTTAGCAAAACATAAGCTTATATCTGATCTTACTCAGTGGAGGAAACAAGGGAAGGAGATAATTACATCATAATGCGGTCACTATAATCCAATCATGAAGTCTATATCTACCCAAGCGCGTGTGGATAGCGCTGGTTGGACGGACACACAGTCAAGGGGGGCGGGAGTCACTTCGGGCCACGGGAGACAGAGAGCCTTTCTTCTAACAGTCTTTTCGCGCATCAGCGCTTTTGATAGATGTATTAGTTCACAAAAGCACTAGAGCGCGTTAACTGTCACTTTCTCACACAGAGTTCGATGTTTGTTGACGTGTTGTTGATGTGGCGTGATCATTGTCGTTGTACGAGAATCCAGCCGGTCCGTTGAATAGGGTGAGTAAGATATGTAGTTTGTGCCGTGTTAGTCTCTCCACGGTACAAAAGTATGTCTTTATGTCTTGAACTTGCATAAAAATCGCCATGACTGCAACAAATCCCAAAAGCTAGCATGCCCTACTATAGACTAAATAAAAACCAAGCATTTACCAACCCTGCCTAGTACAAACTACTGTTTATTCAACTACATAACTTAGAAAATACTAAGCGTCCGTATTACCTTAGAATTTCCTAGGAATAGTATATTCTAAAACTTTTATTCACATAAAACTTAGGAAATACTTGAAAAAAGCTTAGTATAAGCAAATTCTAGTTTTTATTCACTTCAAGCAGTCAGTGTACTGTAAGAATTAACTTAACAATTGTAAAGACAAACATAAAAACTACACACGTTTATTATAATATTAAACTTATTTCTTACTTTTATCCATTTTTATGAGTGGTAAATAATCAAAGTTTCCATAATAATTATAATAATAATAATAATAATAATAATAATAATAATAATGACAACTAAGCCTTAGGTAACAAATACTCGACCAAGCATTAAAATAGATGGGTGTATTACTGTATATAGGTATACTGGGAACAGTTCTGACCCCAAGGAGCCATCAAACACTACTAACCCGCAAAAGTTAATTGGGCACTGCTACCTTGCATCATGATTACCCTACGAAGATGTGATGGGCACTGCTAGCTGACATCACGATTACTCTCTCAAGATGGGATGGTCACTGCTACCTTGCATTAGGATTACCTTCTCAAGATGGGATGGGTACTGCTATCTTGCATTACGATTACATCTCAAGATGGGATGGACACTGCTACCTTGCATCATGATTACCCTCTCAAGAGGGGATGGGCACTGCTACATTGCATTACAACTACCCTCTCAAAGTGGGATGGGCCCTGATACCTTGAAACACAATTTACTTTCCAAAGTATATTGAGCCCAACCTAACCTAACATATCATTAACTAGCCTAGCCAGTAGAGGATAAAAGTTTTAGCTTGCTCAGCAAGATGGCTGTCATCGATTCCCACTTCATTTCCACCTCTTTCACACATACTCCTTCCTCCACCACATCCCTTTACCCTCTCCCCTCCTTTCCTGCCACTTATCTCAAATCCCCTTTTCTATCATTCCTATATTCCCCCTTACCCATTATTAGCCCTCTTTTGCCCCTTCCCCTGATCATTTTCTCTGTCCCCTCACCCTAACTTTAGCACCTTACCCACCATTCCCCTCACCGCATTCCTCCCTCTCTCATTGCCAACGTCCCTCCTCCCCACCCTTCCTTCCCATTCTCTTACCCCCTCCTTCTAACCAATTACATTTCCTAGCTCCCTCCACTCTTATTCCCAACATACCCAGAATCAATAAAGGCAATTTACCTAAGAATAGTGATACATTTCTACTTCTTTTAACCTACGCTTGTGGAAGTAAGGTTTCTATCTTCACGAACCTATTTTGGTGAACAATCATCTTCTGCCCATATTTCCTTCCCTATCTTCTTACCCCTCCAACCTACCAACAATATACAGAATTCAAGGCTTTTCCATTCTCTTTCTGGGTACATACAGACTGGGGAATACATATGCTGGTACACTTCACATATCCTCTACACCCAGATACCGAAGCCTAGCCTACTACTTGTAGTCATGGTGACAAAGCTGAACCCCTGACTGAATATTCCTTCTCAGTCCAAACTCCCCAAACTGCATGTTCTGCTAATCACGTTAAGATACACATGTATTTCCATCCTCCCCAAACGAATTATCCCTAAAAAGTTCCTACTGAATAAGACAGAATCGTATCCCCCATACCCTAACTCAGCCAACCCTCACATATCACCCATTCTCAACCCCCTCTCATCCCGACACCACCACACCCAGAATCCTAATGGTAAATTACCCCTAATGACAACACAACTTTGACACCCCCACCTACCCCACACCCTTAATTCCCATCACCCATAACGGTGATTTCACCCCCCCTCCCTTCCGGTCCAGCTGGCTTTCTCCTACCCAAAACCTAATACCAAAACCACACCCTACTCCAGCCAACCATCTTTTATCCCAGCACTCCTTCTCATTTGAGCAGGTTCTGATAGGCATGATTAAGTCCCTCTGTACTATTGGAAGCCTACACACCCTGAGATGTTTATGGAGTGAACTCGTCCTAGGAGCACTCTTGTTTGATTTTGAAAATGTACTCTATCTCTGTTATTCCCTCTTACCAACCCTTACCTTATTCTCTAAAGCTATATATTTAACCATTCCCACATTTACAACAGTCGCAAAGCATACATTGAATAGTATTTCAGTAATCATACCACGCATTATATTTAAAATAAATTGAGTAATTCATACTTAGAAGACAAATGATCATATTTCTTGGATCACACCATATATCATAATAGATTAGATCAATACCATAACTATAGCACATACGTTCATTTCTCATTGGTCGATTCGTATAATAAATTTGATCATAGTTGATTGGAGAGCATATTCAATCATTCATACTTAGAAGATATTTAAATGATAGTTCAGTGATCATACCACAATACTATGCATAATATTTAAACAGCATTTAATCAACATTAATATAATTATCATACATGATAGAGTATATCACCTCGAGTTCATAATGGAAAATCAACTAACTCCATAGCTAAACTCTTCGTATACTAGTATAGCAAATGCTGATAAAATAAATACTATTATTCTCATCCTTAATACTTTATACTGTATTAAGCTCTACACTTTTCGTCCTTGAAGATAATGCGGATACAATTCCTGACACTATCTTAGAGGTGATCCCCTCTAATTCTTAGTTCAATTCCTGAGATCCTTACCATACTTCAACGTAATTCAGAATATTTAAACCGACGACAACACTCTTCACCAAATTTAATCATAGTTACGACATTTAATCGTTATTTATACATTAGACTTATAAGACATTTGATCATATTTCATGTATCGGACATATTGGACCTACAATATTTTTGATCATATTGCACGGATCATACACACTTTCTACTAATAACGTTGACTGAGGTAGTGTGTAAAGGATATTGTTCCATCTTATTCATAGGATTTTTTTTATGGAGAAATAGATTGGGAGACGATGGAAAATCCTTTGATTTTCAATGGATCTCGCAGGAAATTCAGATTGGGGTGTTTGGACTGAGAGGGAATTGTCAGTCAGGAATTTGTTCGTTGTGTTGCAACGCCTGTGAGCAGTAGCAGTGTATGGAGTATAAAGGGTAGGTGAAGTAAACCAGCATGTGCTCTCCTTTTTTTGTGTCTGGAAAAACCCCTTTCATCTGTATAGTGTTGGGTGGGTTGCTGGGGGAGGAGGGTAGAGAGTGGTAGTGGGTTCGTGACCTTGGCAAATTGGCTTCCCCGTGTTGACGTTAAAAGAAGGATAAATTAATCGCCATTCGTAGGGCAGAGTCATTATGGGTTTTGGGTGTGATGGGAAGGGCATTGATGGAGGAAGATGTAGGAAGAGGTAAGCTTGGAGGACGAAGGTCTATTAGAGGAGGTTGGAAGGAGCAAAGGGGGAAAATAAGGGGAAGAGAGTAGGGAAATGGATGATGATAAAGGGTAGAGGGGTAGAAGGGCTAGAGAGGGAAACATGGGTATAGGGGAAAGGGACTGGGGTAAGGATAACGGGAGGTGAAGGAAGCATCGCGTGGAGAGTTAATATATTTTTCAATCCATTTTCTCATAAGTGTTGAATTTTCAAATCACCCAATAATGAATCTGTAGTATTGTTGATGAAACTGATGGTGCTAGGGCTATAGAGAGTAAACAATTTACCACACCTAATGGGTTAACCTCCATTTGAAGCCAAAACCAGTCTCTAAATAAAAGTAGATAATTGGAGAAAACATCATAGGGCCCCTAATTTTATTACATGAGTGAAATGTCATTGTTCTAAAACAGGCTATTAGGTGTTAAATGTAAATAATATTGTAGTCATATCCAACAACCAACAATTCTTATCACTGCTGCTTATGTGGCATTGGTTTTTCATACCCAAAAACAATTCGTATCACTGCTGCTTATGTGCCATTGGTTGTCATATCCAACAACAAATAATTCGTACTACAGTTATTTATGTGACATTTTGCTACTGAGATTTCTACCAGAAGCTTTCGAAGATAGCTTTTTTGTTTGGAGCACATCACCTCAACATTATCAACCACTGCCGAGGATCTTCTCACTGGGGAAGTTACCACAACTTTAAATAATTATTTTTGTTTAGGATTTAAGCTTATACTTTTATGGTACGTTCAGCAGTAAGCTTACTGATTAAGTAGGTATTCTTAGAAAGTGTTATTTTAGGGTGATTAGCAGTAAAGACACCCCCATAAACGTGAGGGGAAAATCACTTTCAGTGACCCGGCCGTTAATTTAAGCTTGGCTCCCCCATCACTATCAATATATTCTATTGCACACCCGACTCTTTAGATCGTGTCTCTCCCTGTGAGAATCTCTGCTCTGCTACCATTTTGCAACCCCCCCCTTAATATCTATAAGGTGAGAGAGGCAGTAAATTAGGTAAAGAGTTACCTGAATGAACATAACAATTTTATTTAGTCAAAAAAAACAATAACAAGCTGAGCAAACAATCAACACCGCGTGAAGCGCGCTTTTCCGTCCACTGCGAAAATCAATTACATCAAAGGTAAACATAAACGTTACCTCCTCAAAACAAATCACGTTACATTAAATCCATCAAAGGTAACGGTCCGGGATCTCAGTGACATGGTCTTTGGTTACTTCGTTAAATTGATCAGTTCCTAAACTGGTTACTCTAGCGTTTAAGTTATCCACCCTAGTATAAATATATATCTTTCTTACAGACGCCCGTAGCAAACGTGACGTCATAGCAATTAAACAAGGCCACAAGGTAATAATAACTTAACAACCCTAGGCGTTTAACTTGGCGAACAAAGATGAGTCCAGAAACAGCTATACTTGAAAATAACATAAGCCGGGTTTCGAACCCAGGACCTGACAATCTCAGGTTAAAAGCTAATATTGGCAAATGTATGAAATACATTTGAATAGGGCCCAGACCCTGGATATAAGCGGTGGCGAAAGCGACGGTCTAACTCCCAGCAGCGATAAGCGCGTAGCATAGTCAATATTCAAATAAACATAAGTTAATAACAAAGTCCAAATAGTAATTTAGAAAGAGTTCCCCCATGACGCCGAAACAGTAAATTAGGTAGGAAGGTAATATCCCCCGAAACCCAGTCGCTGCCCTCACCTCTTATCCTCGAGCCGGTGGGGTAGTAAGTCACCTGAGATCCCGGTACCGCTAGTATTTATACGAAATATAATTCTCAGAGAAGGGGGGCGGATCGAAGGAAAGGAAGGTTGGAGAACATTACAAACAAGGGGGGAGGAGAGGTTCGAGACTCATATCGAACACCTAGCACCTTCTCGAAGCTCGGCGAAGGCGGAAACGGAACTCTTCTATCCATCTTCTCTGCTGGCCGAACACGTGGTCGAGCCTCGTTGCCGGCAGGCGCGGACACGCCTTCAGTCAGTCCGATGTATTTGGCGAGAGCGTAGGTCGCCGGTCAAGCTAGTGCCGCGTGTTGACTCAGTTGGCTGTCCCAGTTGGCGAGTGTTGTTACCATGTAAGGCGTTACATCGCTGTCCCAGTTGTCTGTCCGAGTTGGTGAGTGTTGTTACAATGTAAGTTGTTACATCCTCCCCCCTGACGGGATGTCAGAAGGAGTCCTCAGCAGTAGGCGTAACGGCAGGGCGGTACCTTCCCTGCCGTTAGTGGCAGACAATGGGGAGATGATCCACACGAACCCTCATGACAGTCCTTGGATAGCCGGCCTCATGGTCAAGTAGTAAGCCCACCCGGTAGTGGCGCTCTGACAGATCCTGGAGTAGCTCACGCCGGAGTACTACACGCACGGCACTGACGCTCTCGCTCTCCTTCTTTCTGACGACCCATTGAAGCTGAGACTCGTCCCACATATCAGTCGGCCCAGCCAGCCTCCGTCTTCTGTAGCAGACGCGTTCGATATCTCGCCCCGAACCAAAAGGGAAGGGGAGGGAAGGGTGAAGACCTCTCTGAGAACAAATAAACTACAGTTACAAAAATAATATAAGTGTACAGTCTACAATGCTCTGACACGGCTGCTGGCAGGCGCAGTCCATCTAATCCAGTTCATCACGGCACTTAGTGCGCATCCACATGAGGCTATGCCTCCAAGTAGACACAACAGGAACAAGAGTGTTCTACAAGGGCAAGCACTGCATCATCTTCCTTTTTCATATAGTACGCGCGCACACACGCGTATGGATTCTTCCAAGTTCCCAGAGCGACACTCAAACATAAGTCACTAACCATTAGATATACATATAGAAGTTCGGGTAGGCCTACCCCTCAGATTTGAATCAATGTCCAATATAACAAATAAGCATAACCTACGATAAATCCTAAACTTTACACTATATACTTATATAACCTATGATAATTCCTAAATTTTACTCCATATACACATAAATAATACTTAACCAATAACACGTCCTGCCTTCTTGCACAGGACGTGGACTCACTACGTCACCGCCTTGAGGTGGCTAACGTGGGCGCGGCGGGTTACAGAAGGGTCCACAATGTCCACTAGTAGGACTGAGACGGGCGTTAGGAACTTGTCGATGTGCCATGGCCCACTCCATTTGAATGCCAGCTTAGCCGACGTCTTGTCCATCGCCGAGCTCAAGGGGAAGCATTTACAAACTACTTTGTCACCCACATTAAACGGGACGGGGACACGCCCCCGATTGTAAGTAGCAGCTACTTTCCTTCTAGACTTTAACAAATTTTTATAGGCGAGTTCACACTTCTCTTCAAAGGGGCGGTCATGGGCGTCAGATAAGAGCGGGTCAACATCCCACGTAGTTAAGAGGGGGTGGTTTAAATCCCTATTCAAGAAGACCGAGGCAGGAGTGGCTCCGACAGACTCGTGGTACGCAGAGTTGAACGCGACGTTCAGAAAGTCGAGGTCCTTGTCCCAATGAGAGTGGTCCTGGTGGTGGAAAATAGTTAGCGCCACATTTAAATTCCTATTAAAACGCTCAACGTGGTTGGGGGAGGGGTAGTATGGGCTGGTGGTCACGTGTTTGACCCCCCACGAGAAGCACATGTCTTTGAAAGCCTTGGAACGGAAACAGGGGCCATTGTCACTAACCACAACCTTAGGGGTTCCAAGAACGCCCCACACCCGCCTAGATAAGGCATTCACAGTCGTAGATGCCTTCATGTTCCTAAGGGGAATTAACACCACAAATTTAGAAAATGCATCCAGCACTACCAAAATAGACGTGTTGCCCTGGGAGGAACGCGTAAGGGGCCCAACATAGTCAACAAAAACTTTCTCCCAGGGGCGTGTGGCAACGTCAGCAGAATGAAAACCAAATTTCGAGTTTTGTGAGGGTTTGGCCCTTTGGCAGGCCTCACACTTGCGCACCCATTCCCTTACGTCCTTGGGCAAGTTGGGCCAATAAAACTCTTTGGAAACTTTCTTCTCAGTTTTGAGCACCCCACAATGCCCACCAAAACAGAATCGTGGAAGTACTTAAGTAGCATAGGCCTGAGCTTCTCGGGAATATAGTATTTGGGTCTCCCCTTAATATTAGTCACTAAGAGACCCTTGCGCAGGCGATAGTTCCCAACTACTTCCCCAGTTCTAATCCTATCTACGAGCTGTTTACAAAATTCATCCTCGGCCTGATGAGCACCAATTGAAATAAAAGATTCTGGGATGGTGTGAATCACGCCTAGCGTCCCCGCCTCCGCTTCATCTCCTACAGGGTCAAGATCCTCTGCCATCCGCGACAACGCATCAGCTACAACATTCTCTTTACCCGCGACATGATGGGTAGTGAAGTCAAACCTAGAAAGCCTCCAGATCCAGCGGCCTATTTTACCCAACTGTTTGGGGTGGTTCCATAGCCAGGTCAGCGCCATGTTGTCTGTATACAGGTCAAACTTTCTAAGCTCTAGGTAGTCTGAGAACTTTTCTACTGCGAAAACACAACCTAGGCATTCCTTTTCGTACGTACTGTACTTTTTCTCAGCAGCATTTAAGGTCTTGCTGGCGAACGCTACCGGCCTACATCCATCAGGGGTTCGCTGCGAAAGCACCGCGCCGAGGGCAATTGACGACGCATCAACATGTAAAATAAAAGGGAGGGAGAAGTCGGGCATGCGCAATACCGCCGGAGAGACAAGGTGCCGTTTGAGGGCGAGAAAGGCCTCATTTTGTTCCGACCCCACGCAAATACAGCTCCCTTTTTCTTAAGGCTGTTTAGCGGGTAAGCTAACTCAGAGAAAGAGGGGATAAACCTGGCGTAATAAGCGCACATCCCCAAAAACCTAGAAGTTCCCTTTAAATTCTTCGGGTAGGGAAGTCAAGAATAGGCCTGACTCGCTCAGGGTCAACGAGCAAATTTCCCCGGGAAATAACATATCCCAGATACGGGACAGACTCCTTAGCCCATGTAACCTTTTCAGGATTAACAGTGAGTCCAGCAGAGCGCAGACGTCCTAACACAGTTTCTACGTGACGCAAATGGTCCTGAAGTGAATTACTATAAATGCAAATATCATCGAGATAATTGAAAACAAATTTAAATTTTAAGTCGGCAAGAATATGATCTAACACTCTACTAAGCGCTTGTCCCCCGCAACTAATGCCTAACGGACGCGGTTAAATTCATAAACCTGCCACGGAGTTACAAAGGCGGTAAATTTCTTGGATGGCTCTGAGAGCGCGCATTGGAGGAAGCTAGCGTTAAGATCAATGAGACTGTAATACCTGGCTTTACCAAGGTGTTGGAATGCCGACTCTAGGCTAGGCATCGGATAAGGATCGAAAACAAGTTTCTTATTAAGTTTCCTGTAGTCAACAATGAGGCGATGCCCCTTGCCCTTGCGGGGAATAATGAAAGCGGGGCTGGCATACGGTGATTTAGACGGGCGAATGACTCCTTTTTTTTCTAAGTCGAAAATCAGATCTCTAAAAATCTCCATTTTGGGAGGAGCGCATGAGTATGGCCCTGACCGTACGGGGATGTTGTCAAGAGCAACAATGTCGTAAGGGAGAATGTCGCATTTCCCCCACCTATCTGTGATTACATCAGAAAACCGGTTAACTACCCTTTGAATGGCCTCTTTATCCCTATCCAAAGGAAACAAGCATGGCGGCGTTTTCTCGGTCGCAAACGAGACAAATTCCCCTGGCGCAAAACTAAAGGAGACTATACGTTTTCCCATATCCAACCTAGCGTTGGTCTCAAACAAAAAATCGTTCCCCAAAATCATGTCAAACGGGAGGGTCGGCACTACGTAAAAGGAACGTTTCCAAGAAAACCTGTCAATTTTAATGGAGAGACGTACCTTATGGTCTACCATTAAACATTGCCCATTTGCAACAGTGTACGATTTCGGGCCAATATCTTCACACATAATATTAACTTTGCCCCCAATAATACCAAGAAGTTTCTCACTAATGAAGGAGTTGCTCGCCCCAGTATCAAATAACCCTAAACATCCCACAGGACCAATACAAACATTAACCATGGGATTCAAAATCCGCGGCATAAAACTTACAGACGCGGCCGTACCACGGTCGCGAGCGCGCCTTAATAGTTTACCTGCCTGCACTCCCTCTGAACGTGCCCCAATCTATTGCAGCGGAAACATCTAACTCTAGAAATGTCACGAGGCCCGCGGCCCCCCTGGTTAGCACCCACAGGGTTACTACCCCCAAGTACCTAGAACGGTTCCCGAGCGGACGAGCGCCGATAAGCGGCACAGGAGAACTTGCTCCGGGATTTGAACCCGACTGCGCGCGGCTTACAACCTCAGGCGTATGCGCATTGAGATATTCCTCTTCTGAGAGAAGAGTCTCTTCAACGTGCGAAGCCAAGGCATAGAGATCAAGTATACAAGTTGGTTTACTTGAGAACACAAAATGGCGCCTGGTAAGCGGCGACACATTCTCCAAAATAATATTTACAAGTTCAGGCTCCTTAAGATCGGCATTGAGTACGCGAGCTGCCTCCGTGATAGATAGAACAAAGTTCCTTAAAGTTTCACAAGGAAACTGAAATCTATGTACAACCTCCCTGCATAACTTCTGTCTAACTCTACTAGGTAACAACGTATGAAGAATCTGGTCAGTTACTGCCTTAACTGATAAACCTGCCTGAATACCCCCGGAAAATAATTCGGTTAAGAATCCCGACGTTTTGGACAAACACAATGTCAAAAACTCGGGCTCACTAACGAGTTTAAGGCGGGATGCCCGGCTAATTTCAACCAAGAAGTTAAATAACTCCGTGTAGTTCTGACCACTACACACAGGAATGCGACCTAATATTTCCAATAGTACCTTACTATGACATTTAACAGATACCGCTGGCGTTTGGAGGACGGGGGGAGGGGAGGGCATCATCGGTTGTTCACCACTCGCAACTGTGTCCATGCCAAAATCTGCCGGAGATTCCCCAACCTCACTCACTAGTTCGCATAAAATAGACCTTAACTCACCCACCGTTGCGTTGGGTGGAGTAGGGGTGGACCAATTTTGGAGCTCGGCGATGAGTTGTTCACGGTTCAGTCTGTAGACATCAGATCTCGTCAGTTTGGTTGATGGCTTGTCGCCTGGTTTCAGCGGAGGAGCCATGGCCAATGACAGTATGAAAAAAGATACAAATAGGTATTAGTACAATGTATTACATAAAATATAACCCTCTGGCATATTTCCCTTTTTTTTTAATTTCTCGGCATCTTTCCAAGCCCATACCTTATAAAGCCATAGTCGTTCGAGGCATGAACTAAGGACCAAGAGCACAATATAGACATAAACGTCGAAATTATAAAGCCAATAATTACTAACCAGTAACCATCAATCATGTAACCACTGTTAACCACGTTAACCACAATAACCATGTTAACCATGTCAACCATGTAACCATGTTAACCATGTAACCACATTAACCACGTTAACCACGTAACCATGTAACCACGTTAACCACATTAACCACATTAACCACGCTCTGCTACCATTTTGCAACCCCCCCTTAATATCTATAAGGTGAGAGAGGCAGTAAATTAGGTAAAGAGTTACCTGAATGAACATAACAATTTTATTTAGTCAAAAAAAACAATAACAAGCTGAGCAAACAATCAACACCGCGTGAAGCGCGCTTTTCCGTCCACTGCGAAAATCAATTACATCAAAGGTAAACATAAACGTTACCTCCTCAAAACAAATCACGTTACATTAAATCCATCAAAGGTAACGGTCCGGGATCTCAGTGACATGGTCTTTGGTTACTTCGTTAAATTGATCAGTTCCTAAACTGGTTACTCTAGCGTTTAAGTTATCCACCCTAGTATAAATATATATCTTTCTTACAGACGCCCGTAGCAAACGTGACGTCATAGCAATTAAACAAGGCCACAAGGTAATAATAACTTAACAACCCTAGGCGTTTAACTTGGCGAACAAAGATGAGTCCAGAAACAGCTATACTTGAAAATAACATAAGCCGGGTTTCGAACCCAGGACCTGACAATCTCAGGTTAAAAGCTAATATTGGCAAATGTATGAAATACATTTGAATAGGGCCCAGACCCTGGATATAAGCGGTGGCGAAAGCGACGGTCTAACTCCCAGCAGCGATAAGCGCGTAGCATAGTCAATATTCAAATAAACATAAGTTAATAACAAAGTCCAAATAGTAATTTAGAAAGAGTTCCCCCCATGACGCCGAAACAGTAAATTAGGTAGGAAGGTAATATCCCCCGAAACCCAGTCGCTGCCCTCACCTCTTATCCTCGAGCCGGTGGGGTAGTAAGTCACCTGAGATCCCGGTACCGCTAGTATTTATACGAAATATAATTCTCAGAGAAGGGGGGCGGATCGAAGGAAAGGAAGGTTGGAGAACATTACAAACAAGGGGGGAGGAGAGGTTCGAGACTCATATCGAACACCTAGCACCTTCTCGAAGCTCGGCGAAGGCGGAAACGGAACTCTTCTATCCATCTTCTCTGCTGGCCGAACACGTGGTCGAGCCTCGTTGCCGGCAGGCGCGGACACGCCTTCAGTCAGTCCGATGTATTTGGCGAGAGCGTAGGTCGCCGGTCAAGCTAGTGCCGCGTGTTGACTCAGTTGGCTGTCCCAGTTGGCGAGTGTTGTTACCATGTAAGGCGTTACATCGCTGTCCCAGTTGTCTGTCCGAGTTGGTGAGTGTTGTTACAATGTAAGTTGTTACAGTTTTGGTTGAATAGTTGAGAAAATACAAGTGGGCTTCTGTAAGATTCGTAACATCTATCGTTACTCTCTTCTTGTTTGTGTCTGAGAAAGCAGTTACGGGATTACTTCTGGAGACGCCGTGGCCAAGAATAATCAGCAGTCCTTCAACTCTCTGCAGACTTTGATTTGGCTCAGACTGGAAACATCAAAGAAAATAATATGTAGCGCTACTATCCTAAGATGTTAGGATTTCACTTGAGTCTAAATTAGCCTCAAAATCTGATGTAATTAATTGCATTGCAGTCTAATGCACTACGTTACACATTTGCTTCATTAATATCGGTATTGATAGAGTTACCTTATAGACAATGTTAGGACTCTAAAATGGAAATACTTGATTTATAGTTCCCAAAGGACGTATGGAATATTTTTTCTGTTAATTATCTCTTAAAGACTACCACTAATGTTTAAATAAATGTTTATCTTTGTAATAAAGGGGCATAGAATAGATTAGAAATTGAGAGAAAGGGCATGCTGTATGATTATATAAATTATTAATCTAGTAGGCAATAAATACCAAGCGCTGAGCACTTGCACACTATTATAGAAACAAAATTGAACGAGAAATATTCATAACATTTTTAGTGTAATAAGCTATTTATATTTACATAACAAAACCAATCCAAAAATCTGATTTATATACCACACATTTTATTTAATTATTAATTAGAGATAGGTCGAATCCTCAATTTCTTGAATCTAAATCTTGAATAAGAATCTAAATTTTTTTTTTTCGAATCTCGAATCTTTGAAGGTAAATATTGAGTTTGTTAAAAAATTGAAAAGTATATTTTAAAAAGGCTAACAAATTGACATTTTAGAAGGTTTGTCATTCCTGATCATTCATGTTCTGTTTATTTGTCTTTTTTTATTATGAAGACATTAAACAATACATTATTTTTCTGTAAACGAATGTATATAAAAAATGGTGATTTTACTATTTTATTTTTTAACATAAATGAAGATAATTTTTTTTGTTTCAATCACACGAATCTATGTAATTCCTGAAAAATTGTATTTTGAGTTCAATCTAAATCCTTTATACTTTGATACGAGATTTTTTTTTTTTTTTTGCGAGATTCTCTAATCATGAATTTCTCGAATAACATAGGTTTCAAGCGTCCCATCTCTACTTTACTATAATTTTATTTACTAAGCCTATTAAAACCAAGTAGATTTCTAGGAACGAAATTAATTAAACTATTTTGAACTCACACGGAACCACAACCAATAATTACATATGTCTACCCCCATAATACGTAATTTTTTTTATGATTGGTAGTTACTAAACAATATGAAACAAAAACACTTGTTTGGGTGAATTCTGATTTTAAGATATTATTATAAATAAAATGGTTAAATATACGTTTTAAGTTACTTGGATACTTATTCTATGGCACTAGGAACTCGAAAATTCATTACCGCACTCACAAAAGTAAGCCACCTATTCCTATCTTGAGCTAGTTATACCCAATACACCTCATTACACCCTATTCCTATCTTGAGCTAGTTATACCCAATACACCTCATTACACCCTATTCCTATCTTGAGCTAGTTATACCCAATACACCTCATTACACCCTATCCTATCTTGAGCTAGTTATACCCAATACACCTCATTACACCCTATCCCTATCTTGAGCTAGTTATACCCAATACACCTCATTACACCCTATTCCTATCTTGAGCTAGTTATACCCAATACACCTCATTACACCCTATTCCTATCTTGAGCTAGTTATACCCAATACACCTCATTACACCCTATCCCTATCTTGAGCTAGTTATACCCAATACACCTCATTACACCCTATTCCTATCTTGAGCTAGTTATACCCAATACACCTCATTACACCCTATTCCTATCTTGAGCTAGTTATACCCAATACACCTCATTACACCCTATTCCTATCTTGAGCTAGTTATACCCAATACACCTCATTACACCCTATCCCTATCTTGAGCTAGTTATACCCAATACACCTCATTACACCCTATTCCTATCTTGAGCTAGTTATACCCAATACACCTCATTACACCCTATTCCTATCTTGAGCTAGTTATACCCAATACACCTCATTACACCCTATTCCTATCTTGAGCTAGTTATACCCAATACACCTCATTACACCCTATTCCTATCTTGAGCTAGTTATACCCAATACACCTCATTACACCCTATTCCTATCTTGAGCTAGTTATACCCAATACACCTCATTACACCCTATTCCTATCTTGAGCTAGTTATACCCAATACACCTCATTACACCCTATCCCTATCTTGAGCTAGTTATACCCAATACACCTCATTACACCCTATCCCTATCTTGAGCTAGTTATACCCAATACACCTCATTACACCCTATTCCTATCTTGAGCTAGTTATACCCAATACACCTCATTACACCCTATTCCTATCTTGAGCTAGTTATACCCAATACACCTCATTACACCCTATCCCTATCTTGAGCTAGTTATACCCAATACACCTCATTACACCCTATTCCTATCTTGAGCTAGTTATACCCAATACACCTCATTACACCCTATTCCTATCTTGAGCTAGTTATACCCAATACACCTCATTACACCCTATCCCTATCTTGAGCTAGTTATACCCAATACACCTCATTACACCCTATCCCTATCTTGAGCTAGTTATACCCAATACACCTCATTACACCCTATCCCTATCTTGAGCTAGTTATACCCAATACACCTCATTACACCATATCCCTATCTTGAGCTAGTTATACCCAATACACCTCATTACACCCTATTCCTATCTTGAGCTAGTTATACCCAATACACCTCATTACACCCTATCCCTATCTTGAGCTAGTTATACCCAATACACCTCATTACACCCTATCCCTATCTTGAGCTAGTTATACCCAATACACCTCATTACACCCTATTCCTATCTTGAGCTAGTTATACCCAATACACCTCATTACACCCTATCCCTATCTTGAGCTAGTTATACCCAATACACCTCATTACACCCTATCCCTATCTTGAGCTAGTTATACCCAATACACCTCATTACACCCTATTCCTATCTTGAGCTAGTTATACCCAATACACCTCATTACACCCTATCCCTATCTTGAGCTAGTTATACCCAATACACCTCATTACACCCTATCCCTATCTTGAGCTAGTTATACCCAATACACCTCATTACACCCTATCCCTATCTTGAGCTAGTTATACCCAATACACCTCATTACACCCTATCCCTATCTTGAGCTAGTTATACCCAATACACCTCATTACACCCTATTCCTATCTTGAGCTAGTTATACCCAATACACCTCATTACACCCTATTCCTATCTTGAGCTAGTTATACCCAATACACCTCATTACACCCTATCCCTATCTTGAGCTAGTTATACCCAATACACCTCATTACACCCTATCCCTATCTTGAGCTAGTTATACCCAATACACCTCATTACACCCTATCCCTATCTTGAGCTAGTTATACCCAATACACCTCATTACACCCTATCCCTATCTTGAGCTAGTTATACCCAATACACCTCATTACACCCTATTCCTATCTTGAGCTAGTTATACCCAATACACCTCATTACACCCTATCCCTATCTTGAGCTAGTTATACCCAATACACCTCATTACACCCTATCCCTATCTTGAGCTAGTTATACCCAATACACCTCATTACACCCTATCCCTATCTTGAGCTAGTTATACCCAATACACCTCATTACACCCTATCCCTATCTTGAGCTAGTTATACCCAATACACCTCATTACACCCTATTCCTATCTTGAGCTAGTTATACCCAATACACCTCATTACACCCTATCCCTATCTTGAGCTAGTTATACCCATAATACACCTCATTACAACACCCTATTCCTATCTTGAGCTAGTTATACCCAATACACCTCATTACACCCTATCCCTATCTTGAGCTAGTTATACCCAATACACCTCATTACACCCTATTCCTATCTTGAGCTAGTTATACCCAATACACCTCATTACACCCTATCCCTATCTTGAGCTAGTTATACCCAATACACCTCATTACACCCTATCCCTATCTTGAGCTAGTTATACCCAATACACCTCATTACACCCTATTCCTATCTTGAGCTAGTTATACCCAATACACCTCATTACACCCTATTCCTATCTTGAGCTAGTTATACCCAATACACCTCATTACACCCTATCCCTATCTTGAGCTAGTTATACCCAATACACCTCATTACACCCTATTCCTATCTTGAGCTAGTTATACCGAATACACCTCATTACACCCTATCCCTATCTTGAGCTAGTTATACCCAATACACCTCATTACACCCTATTCCTATCTTGAGCTAGTTATACCCAATACACCTCATTACACCCTATCCCTATCTTGAGCTAGTTATACCCAATACACCTCATTACACCCTATTCCTATCTTGAGCTAGTTATACCCAATACACCTCATTACACCCTATCCCTATCTTGAGCTAGTTATACCCAATACACCTCATTACACCCTATTCCTATCTTGAGCTAGTTATACCCAATACACCTCATTACACCCTATCCTATCTTGAGCTAGTTATACCCAATACACCTCATTACACCCTATTCCTATCTTGAGCTAGTTATACCCAATACACCTCATTACACCCTATCCCTATCTTGAGCTAGTTTAACCCAATACACCTCATTACACCCTATCCTATCTTGAGCTAGTTATACCCAATACACCTCATTACACCCTATCCCTATCTTGAGCTAGTTATACCCAATACACCTCATTACACCCTATTCCTATCTTGAGCTAGTTATACCCAATACACCTCATTACACCCTATCCTATCTTGAGCTAGTTATACCCAATACACCTCATTACACCCTATCCCTATCTTGAGCTAGTTATACCCAATACACCTCATTACACCCTATCCCTATCTTGAGCTAGTTATACCCAATACACCTCATTACACCCTATCCCTATCTTGAGCTAGTTATACCCAATACACCTCATTACACCCTATCCCTATCTTGAGCTAGTTATACCCAATACACCTCATTACACCCTATCCCTATCTTGAGCTAGTTATACCCAATACACCTCATTACACCCTATCCCTATCTTGAGCTAGTTATACCCAATACACCTCATTACACCCTATCCTATCTTGAGCTAGTTATACCCAATACACCTCATTACACCCTATCCCTATCTTGAGCTAGTTATACCCAATACACCTCATTACACCCTATCCCTATCTTGAGCTAGTTATACCCAATACACCTCATTACACCCTATCCTATCTTGAGCTAGTTATACCCAATACACCTCATTAACACCCTATCTTGCTAGTTAACCAATAACCTCATTACACCTATCTCTTCAGGTCCATTCTATTGGTATCCTCCCATCTGCTTTTAGGGCTTCTCAATGGTCTCTTCCCATTGTGTTTTCCAGTCAGTGCCCTCAACAAGGTTCTTAATTCTCCCATTCGCGCTGCATGTCCTGTCCACCGTAATCTACTAGATTTGATTAACACTATCTTGTTATGAGTACAGGGTAGGAAACTCATCAATATATAAATTCCTCCCTTACACAGTAGCTTCAACCCTTTTTGTACCAAATATCTTCCTAAGCACCTCGTTTTTTAACATCCTAAATTTGTTCTCGTCATGTAAGGTAAGATACCACGTCATTGTTTAGTATATTCTGAGTTTTACATTCCTTGACAGCATGTGAGATGTCAACAAATTACTGACAGAGCAGTATCAAGCATTTCCTGACTGTATTATTTTATTAATTTCCAATCTAATATTGTTATTGTTAGTTAAAATTGTTCTTAAATATTTTAACTAATTAAGCCTACCAAATGATATATTGCTCGAAGTAATCTCTAAATTATCACCGTCAATCTGTGTTCTCTCTGTTATCATATACTTAGTCTTTTCAGAGTTCAATTACAACTCTATTTCCTTGCGAGCCTCTAATAGAATGTGTGCATTTCTTGCCACACCTTCCTTACTATTACAAACAAAGCTAAAGCTAAATGCAGGGACTCCGGAAGGTATCTGAAAGTGGGTGGAGATCATGACAAGGTAAAGTTTTAGACCGTGGATCACTTCTGAAGTTATTTGAAGGGGGCTTATTTTTCATGGATAGTACTTTTTTGTGTGTCTTTCTTTGTCATTATATATAATAACATTGTAGGAGCTTGGGTATAGAAGAAATTAGTAACTTTTTTCGGCCAACAATTAAATATGATAGGTAGGCCCAATCTATATTTTTATTTTATATGTAATGATAGTATCCAGTGGGATTTGTGTAATAATTTCGATTAGCAAAAAAATGTGGGTTTTTATGTCCTGGCTCTCAAGCCAAAAGAGAAATCGGTAAACTCCTTCAAAAAATTTCCCAAACTTGGATGCTCTTAGAAGCTATTTAAAGTGGTCCACACTTGGAATAGTTTACGAAAATTATACTCTTTTAGAAGTTATTTGGAATGATTTTCACCCAGAAGACTTTTTAGCTAATGATTAAACATTGCCCCTACATTCTGGTGTCCTATATGTTACATTAAAGCTATTACAATACCTCTTTGTATTATTTTCTTGCAAGCACGGAACCATAGTTTCCTTGACACAATAAAAACAAAACAGAAGGTCAAATATTAACTTCCCCTTATTGTAAACGACCTTCACAATCAGTTTACGTTCACAACTTCCCTTGATTGATGCACTTGTGTAGTTATTACATTAGTTTGAACTACATTATTATTGTTTGACTGATTTGGATTCATTGTGTTATGAGGTCTCTGAATTCCTTCTCTCTTCCATTGTTGATGGAGAATAAACTGCCTTTGTTCCTGACCTTGAGGGCTGAAAGGAGGGGATCTATTAGGCCTACTATCCCTTTCCCTGTTTCTATTAGTAGTATTTTCATGTCATAGATTTAAGATTTCGAGATCCAAGGCCCTTTAATTAAATAATTATATCTCCCAGTGAAGGGTATATTTCTTGGTTCAAAATTGTTGAGTACATACGTATAGTGGTAGTAAATATTGAATAAGTGTTTCACACTTTTAAACACAATATGACTTTTAAATAAAGGATGAGCTACTTTTTTTAAATTTTGTTATAATAAATTATTTGAGGAAAATTTAAAGTTCACTTCTTGAATTTATCAATGTTCCACAGCAGTTCTGGAATACCATTTGTCAACAAGAAGATTTCAGTGATGACCTTAGTAAACCTAGTTGTACTGCTTACAACTAACAGTGTGTTGGTGGCAAGCAGGATATGCTTACAACTAACAGTGTGTTGGTGGCAAGCAAGATATCTTACAACTAACAGTGTGTTGGTGGCAAGTAAGCTATGCTTACAACTAACAGTGTGTTGGTGGCAAGAAAACTATGCTTACAACTAACAGTGTGTTGGTGGCAAGCAAGATATCTTACAACTAACAGTGTGTTGGTGGCAAGCAAGCTATGCTTACAACTAACAGTGTGTTGGTGGCAAGCAAGCTATGCTTACAACTAACAGTGTGTTGGTGGCAAGCAAGATATCTTACAACAAACAGTGTGTTGGTGGCAAGCAAGATATCTTACAACTAACAGTGTGTTGGTGGCAAGCAAGCTATGCTTACAACTAACAGTGTGTTAGTGGCAGGCAAGATATCTTACAACTAACAGTGTGTTGGTGGCAAGCAAGATATCTTACAACTAACAGTGTGTTGGTGGCAAGCAAGATATCTTACAACTAACAGTGTGTTGGTGGCAAGCAAGCTATGCTTACAACTAACAGTGTGTTGGTGGCAAGCAAGATATCTTACAACTAACAGTGTGTTGGTGGCAAGCAAGCTATGCTTACAACTAACAGTGTGTTGGTGGCAAGCAAGATATCTTACAACTAACAGTGTGTTGGTGGCAAGCAAGCTATGCTTACAACTAACAGTGTGTTGGTGGCAAGCAAGCTATGCTTACAACTAACAGTGTGTTGGTGGCAAGCAAGATATCTTACAACTAACAGTGTGTTGGTGGCAAGCAAGATATCTTACAACTAACAGTGTGTTGGTGGCAAGCAAGCTATGCTTACAACTAACAGTGTGTTGGTGGCAAGCAAGATATCTTACAACTAACAGTGTGTTGGTGGCAAGCAAGCTATGCTTACAACTAACAGTGTGTTGGTGGCAAGCAAGCTATGCTTACAACTAACAGTGTGTTGGTGGCAAGCAAGATATCTTACAACTAACAGTGTGTTGGTGGCAAGCAAGCTATGCTTACAACTAACAGTGTGTTGGTGGCAAGCAAGCTATGCTTACAACTAACAGTGTGTTGGTGGCAAGCAAGATATCTTACAACTAACAGTGTGTTGATGGCAAAGCAAGATACTTACAACTAACAGTGTGTTGGTGGCAAGCAAGCTATGCTTACAACTAACAGTGTGATGGTGGCAAGCAAGATATCTTACAACTAACAGTGTGTTGGTGGCAAGCAAGATATCTTACAACTAACAGTGTGTTAGTGGCAAGCAAGATATCTTAAAACTAACAGTGTGTTGGTGGCAAGCAAGTTATGCTTACAACTAACAGTGTGTTAGTGGCAAGCAAGATATGCTTACAACTAACAGTGTGTTGGTGGCAAGCAAGATACCTTACAACTAACAGTGTGTTGGTGGCAAGCAAGATATCTTACAACTAACAGTGTGTTGGTGGCAAGCAAGCTATGCTTACAACTAACAGTGTGTTGGTGGCAAGCAAGATATCTTACAACTAACAGTGTGTTGGTGGCAAGCAAGATATCTTACAACTAACAGTGTGTTGGTGGCAAGCAAGCTATGCTTACAACTAACAGTGTGTTGGTGGCAAGCAAGATATCTTACAACTAACAGTGTGTTGGTGGCAAGCAAGATATCTTACAACTAACAGTGTGTTGGTGGCAAGCAAGCTATGCTTACAACTAACAGTATGTTGGTGGCAAGCAAGCTATGCTTACAACTAACAGTGTGTTGGTGGCAAGCAAGATATCTTACAACTAACAGTGTGTTGGTGGCAAGCAAGCTATGCTTACAACTAACAGTGTGTTGGTGGCAAGCAAGATATCTTACAACTAACAGTGTGTTGGTGGCAAGCAAGATATCTTACAACTAACAGTGTGTTGGTGGCAAGCAAGATATCTTACAACAAACAGTGTGTTGGTGGCAAGCAAGCTATGCTTACAACTAACAGTGTGTTGGTGGCAAGCAAGCTATGCTTACAACTAACAGTGTGTTGGTGGCAAGCAAGCTATGCTTACTACTAACAGTGTGTTGGTGGCAAGTAAGCTATGCTTACAACTAACAGTGTGTTGGTGGCAAGCAAGCTATGCTTACAACTAACAGTGTGTTGGTGGCAAGCAAGCTATGCTTACAACTAACAGTGTGTTGGTGGCAAGCAAGATATCTTACAACTAACAGTGTGTTGGTGGCAAGCAAGCTATGCTTACAACTAACAGTGTGTTGGTGGCAAGCAAGCTATGCTTACAACTAACAGTGTGTTGGTGGCAAGCAAGCTATGCTTACAACTAACAGTGTGTTGGTGGCAAGCAAGATATCTTACATCTAACAGTGTGTTGGTGGCAAGCAAGCTATGCTTACAACTAACAGTGTGTTGGTGGCAAGCAAGCTATGCTTACAACTAACAGTGTGTTGGTGGCAATCAAGATATCTTACAACTAACAGTGTGTTGGTGGCAAGCAAGCTATGCTTACAACTAACAGTGTGTTGGTGACAAGAAAGCTATGCTTACAACTAACAGTGTGTTGGTGGCAAGCAAGATATCTTACAACTAACAGTGTGTTGGTGGTAATCAAGCTATGCTTACAACTAACAGTGTGTTGGTGGCAAGCAAGCTATGCTTACAACTAACAGTGTGTTGGTGGCAAGCAAGATATCTTACAACTAACAGTGTGTTGGTGGCAAGCAAGATATCTTACAACTAACAGTGTGTTGGTGGCAAGCAAGCTATGCTTACAACTAACAGTGTGTTGGTGGCAAGCAAGATATCTTACAACTAACAGTGTGTTGGTGGCAAGCAAGCTATGCTTACAACTAACAGTGTGTTGGTGGCAAGCAAGCAATGCTTACAACTAACAGTGTGTTGGTGGCAAGCAAGATATCTTACAACTAACATTGTTTGGTGGCAAGCAAGCTATGCTTACAACTAACAGTGTGTTGGTGGCAAGCAAGCTATGCTTACAACTAACAGTGTGTTTGTGGCAAGCAAGATATCTTACAACTAACAGTGTGTTGGTGGCAAGCAAGATATCTGACAACTAACAGTGTGTTGGTGGCAAGCAAGCTATGCTTACAACTAACAGTGTGTTGGTGGAAAGCAAGCTATGCTTATAACTAACAGTGTGTTGGTGGCAAGCAAGATATCTTACAACTAACAGTGTGTTGGTGGCAAGCAAGATATCTTACAACTAACAGTGTGTTGGTGGCAAGCAAGATATGCTTACAACTAACAGTGTGTTGTTTGGCAAGCAAGCTATGCTTACAACTAACAGTGTGTTGGTGGCAAGCAAGATATCTTACAACTAACAGTGTGTTATGGCAAGCAAGCTATCTTACAAAAGTGTGTTGGTGGCAAGCAAGCTATGCTTACAACTAACAGTGTGTTGGTGGCAAGCAAGATATCTTACAACTAACAGTGTGTTGGTGGCAAGTAAGCTATGCTTACAACTAACAGTGTGTTGTGGCAAGCAAGATATCTTACAACTAACAGTGTGTTGGTGGCAAGCAAGCTATGCTTACAACTAACAGTGTGTTGGTGGCAAGCAAGCTATGCTTACAACTAACAATGTGTAGGTGGCAAGCAAGCTATGCTTACAACTAACAGTGTGTTGCGGCATAGCAAATTTTACAACTAACAGTGTGTTGGTGGCAAGCAAGCTATGCTTACAACTAACAGTGTGTTGTGGCAAGCAAGCTATGCTTACAACTAACAATGTTGGTGGCAAGCAAGCTATGCTTACAACTAACAGTGTGTTGGTGGCAAGCAAGATATCTTACAACTAACAGTGTGTTGGTGGCAAGCAAGCTATGCTTACAACTAACAGTGTGTTGGTGGCAAGCAAGCTATGCTTACAACTAACATGTGTAGTGGCAAGCAAGCTATGCTTACAACTAACAGTGTGTTGGTGGCAAGCAAGATATCTTACAACTAACAGTGTGCTGGTGGCAAGCAAGCTATGCTTACAACTAACAGTGGTAGTGGCAAGCAAGCTATGCTTACAACTAACAGTGTGTTGTTGGCAAGCAAGATATCTTACAACTAACAGTGTGTTGGTGGCAAGCAAGATATCTTACAACTAACAGTGTGTTGTGGCAAGCAAGACTATCTTACAACTAACAGTGTGTTGGTGGCAAGCAAGATATCTTACAACTAATGTGTGTTGGTGGCAGGCAAGCTATGCTTACAACTAACAGTGTGTTGGTGGCAAGCAAGATATCTTACAACTAACAGTGTGTTGGTGGCAAGCAAGATATCTTACAACTAACAGTGTGTTGGTGGCAAGCAAGCTATGCTTACAACTAACAGTGTGTTGGTGGCAAGCAAGATATCTTACAACTAACAGTGTGTTGTGGCAAGCAAGCTATGCTTACAACTAAAGTGTGTTGGTGGCAAGCAAGCTATGCTTACAACTAACAGTGGTTGTGGCAAGCAAGCTATGCTTACAACTAACAGTGTGTTGGTGGCAAGCAAGCTATGCTTACAACTAACAGTGTGTTAGTGGCAAGCAAGCTATGCTTACAACTAACAGTGTGTTAGTGGCAAGCAAGCTATGCTTACAACTAACAGTGTGTTGGTGGCAAGCAAGCTATGCTTACAACTAACAGTGTTAGTGGCAAGCAAGCTATGCTTACAACTAACAGTGTGTTGTGGCAAGCAAGCTATGCTTACAACTAACAGTGTGTTGTGGCAAGCAAGCTATGCTTACAACTAACAGTGTGTTGTGGCAAGCAAGCTATGCTTACAACTAACAGTGTGTTGGTGGCAAGCAAGCTATGCTTACAACTAACAGTGTGTTAGTGGCAAGCAAGCTATGCTTACAACTAACAGTGTGTTAGTGCAAGCACAGCTTACAACTACATGTGTTTGCAAGCAAGATCTTACACTACAGTGTTTGGTGGCAAGCAAGCTATGCTTACAACTAACAGTGTGTTAGTTGGCAAGCAAGCTATGCTTACAACTAACAGTGTGTTGTGGCAAGCAAGCTATGCTTACAACTAACAGTGTGTTGGTGGCAAGCAAGCTATGCTTACAACTAACAGTGTGTTGTGGCAAGCAAGCTATGCTTACAACTAACAGTGTGTTGGTGGCAAGCAAGCTATGCTTACAACTAACAGTGTGTTGGTGGCAAGCAAGCTATGCTTACAACTAACAGTGTGTTGGTGGCAAGCAAGCTATGCTTACAACTAACAGTGTGTTGTGGCAAGCAAGCTATGCTTACAACTAACAGTGTGTTGGTGGCAAGCAAGCATATCTTACAACTAACAGTGTGTTGTTGGCAAGCAAGATATCTTACAACTAACAGTGTGTTGTGGCAAGCAAGCTATGCTTACAACTAACAGTGTGTTGGTGGCAAGCAAGATATCTTACAACTAACAGTGTGTTGTTGGCAAGCAAGACTATCTTACAACTAACAGTGTGTAGTGGCAGCAAGCTATGCTTACAACTAACAGTGTGTTGAGTGGCAAGCAAGTATGCTTACAACTAACAGTGTGTTGTGCAAGCAAGTATCTTACAACTAACAGTGTGTGGTGGCAAGCAAGCTATGCTTACAACTAACAGTGTGTTGGTGGCAAGCAAGATATCTTACAACTAAAGTGTGTGGTGGCAAGCAAGCTATGCTTACAACAGTTTTAAAGCTATGTCTAGTGTGTTGTTGGCAAGCAAGATATCTTACAACTAACAGTGTGTTTGGTGGCAAGCAAGCTATGCTTACAACTAACTAGTGTGTTGGTGGCAAGCAAGCTATGCTTACAACTAACAGTGTGTTGTGGCAAGCAAGATATCTTACAACTAACAGTGTGTTGTGGCAAGCAAGTATCTTACAACTAACAGTGTGTTGTGGCAAGCAAGCTATGCTTACAACTAACAGTGTGTTGTGGCAAGCAAGCTATGCTTACAACTAACAGTGTGTTGGTGGCAAGCAAGCTATGCTTACAACTAACAGTGTGTTGTTGGCAAGCAAGTATGCTTACAACTAACAGTGTGTTGTGGCAAGCAAGCTATGCTTACAACTAACAGTGTGTTAGGTGGCAAGCAAGCTATGCTTACAACTAACAGTGTGTGGTGGCAAGCAAGATATCTTACAACTAACAGTGTGTTGGTGGCAAGCAAGTATCTTACAACTAACAGTGTGTTGTGGCAAGCAAGCTATGCTTACAACTAACAGTGTTAGTGGCAAGCAAGCTATGCTTACAACTAACAGTGTGTTGGTGGCAAGCAAGCATGCTTTACAACTAACAGTGTGTTGTGGCAAGCAAGATATCTTACAACTAACAGTGTGTTGTTGGCAAGCAAGCTATGCTTACAACTAACAGTGTGTTAGTGGCAAGCAAGCTATGCTTACAACTAACAGTGTGTTGTGTGGCAAGCAAGATATCTTACAACTAACAGTGTTGTTTGGCAAGCAAGATATCTTACAACTAACAGTGTTTATGGCAAGCAAGATATGCTTACAACTAACAGTGTGTTGGTGGCAAGCAAGTATCTTACAACTAACAGTGTGTTGGTGGCAAGCAAGATATCTTACAACTAACAGTGTGTTGTGGCAAGCAAGATATCTTACAACTAACAGTGTGTGGTGGCAAGCAAGCTATGCTTACAACTAACAGTGTTTGGTTGGCAAGCAAGCTATGCTTACAACTAACAGTGTGTTGGTGGCAAGCAAGATATCTTACAACTAACAGTGTGTTGGTGGCAAGCAAGCTATGCTTACAACTAACAGTGTTTGGTGGCAAGCAAGATATCTTACAACTAACAGTGTGTTGGTGGCAGCAAGCTATGCTTACAACTAACAGTGTGTTGGTGGCAAGCAAGCTATGCTTACAACTAACAGTGTGTTGGTGGCAAGCAAGCTATGCTTACAACTAACAGTGTGTTAGTGGCAAGCAAGCTATGCTTACAACTAACAGTGTGTTGGTGGCAAGCAAGCTATGCTTACAACTAACAGTGTGTTAGTGGCAAGCAATCTATGCTTACAACTAACAGTGTGTTGGTGGCAAGCAAGATATCTTACAACTAATAGTGTGTAGGTGTCAAGCAAGATATCTTACAACTAATAGTGTGTTGGTGGCAAGCAATCTATGCTTACAACTAACAGGTGTGTGGTGGCAAGCAAGCTATGCTTACAACTAACAGTGTGTTGGTGGCAAGCAAGCTATGCTTACAACTAACAGTGTGTTGGTGGCAAGCAAGCTATGCTTACAACTAACATTGTGTTGGTGGCAAGCAAGCTATGCTTACAACTAACAGTGTGTTGGTGCCAAGCAAGCTATGCTTACAACTAACAGTGTGTTTGTGGCAAGCAAGCTATGCTTACAACTAACAGTGTGTTGGTGGCAAGCAAGCTATGCTTACAACTAACAGTGTGTTGGTGGCAAGTAAGCTATGCTGACTGAGCAGTCACATGTGGTCAACATCTACAGATGGAGGGTGTCATGTTGTCGGAACAAAGAGCCCTCCAACCAATCAATTTCTAAAACGAAGCTGCTACTTCTTTATTCAAGAAGCTCCTCTATTGTCCTCACGGCTCAGTTTGACTTCGTTCCAGATCCACTGCTTCACAGATACATTTTGAAAGTGCCGAGGATTGAACCCAGGATATCTTGGCCTGTGGCAAGGAACTCTGACATTTAGACACAAAGGTGGTTATTTATAAGCAACTAAGAGGTTTTATACAGCTTGTACTTTTATGAAGCGAAAGCTTTGATAAAAATCTGAATAGCTTATAAATGGAATTTGGACAGGAAAATCTTCTGAGAAACCTTGAGATAATAAATAAAGCAATCCAAGAAACTGGAATGGAGTTGTGGGTAATTTCTGGGTGGGTAATTCTGGTGTATATTTGAGACAAATCAAATATGAAGAATTTAAAAAAGGCAACAGAACTTAGATTCAAATTCTGATTACAAACGTTGCAAAGGCTGAACGTGGGAAAAAAGGTGACTGTTTAAGAAATACCAAATCAATTGGTACCAACATTAATTGCAAGAGATTCATTTCATATGACATTGTTATTGTATTGTGCACGCACTGGTCACAGAAATGACCGAAACATACGGTACGTTACATGGTAGTTTCCATTTTCTTGCAGACAAATCTTGATCTAAAGATAAAGTTCATTATAAAGTAAATAGTTAAAATATATTCGTCAAAATTAGTCTGTAAGAAGACTTTGTTGATGAGTTTGAGATGTTTACTGTGTTGTACAGATCAAAATATAATTATGCGGCAGAAATAATATAATCCCAAATAATAGATAAACTTGTTACAAGCTTTCCAAACATGCGTACCGATACTTATTTAAGGATTTATCTTTCGATATTTGCACCAAGTGCAAGAAAAAGATATTTTTTTTAAACTTAAAATAAAGAACTGTCTGCGATCAACTCTGAGAAAAGATCGCCGATCGTCTTTGGCTCTTGTGTGAATTGAGTGCAGTGTTACTTGTAATATGGATGAACCTTGAGAAAGTTATCAAATACATTTCTTCAACGACAAGCCGATAAAAGAAACTTTACTAATACATTTTATAAGTAGCCTGTATTGTGGAATTGTTTTTCAAAATAGTATAGTTTAATACTCGAGTAATTTTTCTGGATCAAAATATTTTTTATCTTATTAATTCTCTAGTTTAAAAAAGTCCTCATGTGTAGGCCCTAAGCACTATGCCACGGTGTCTAATAGAGAAACCAGCCTTGGCAAACCCATTGTTAGCGTACCGTGGCACGGCTTGAACTGTTGACCTTTTAAGCTTTTCAGTAGGTAGGCCTATAACGGTAAACAAGTCAACCCAATCGATCGCTTTAAAATATTCAGTACTTTAATCAACAACTTCAACACTAGACTGGTATAAGATAAGGCTGACCAAATTAGGGTGTTATATTATCTAAAGAGGTTTAGTTAGATAATATTTTTAACGATCGATCAAACTGTCTGGAAATTCAATGAATTGTGGGGGAAGAATCATAACCCGCCGACTCCGAGAGGACAGACAGATCGAAGCATGTTCGGTAATAATCGTATGTGTTCGTATCGTGCCGCCAAGACAGATGCGAGCGAGAGAGCTGTGTGACGTCACGTATCAACATGGAGGATGAACAAGAGAGCCAAGGTTGCACCGCGAGTTGGCCGGATCCGGAACATCAGGTAACACAACCACAATAACACACTTTGGCTTCATTATTGTGGTCTAGATGTGGTTACCTTTAGCAGATAAATACTCTCGTGTCTTTGTAGCCGTGGAATGACTGACCCAGCAATAACTAGTTCTTACGTATTGTTGATTGGGTCCAGCTCAGCTTTAATAATGAAAAAAAAAAAAAAAAATTATCTACAACTACTTTCATTGTTAAAATAGATTTGGATTATAACAACAATGTGTTACTTCACCATAGTAGATATTTTAATTAAAATACCGAAAACTGAAAATAAACGTTTATATGAAATATTTTAAAACTGATTGTTAAATCCAGTAAAATACAAGCAGATGCATTGAAAGTACTCTTGAAATAATCAAATTTGTAATTTAATATTAACTATAACATTGTTAGAATAAAAATGTCTGTTTGGTTTTCCCTCAAAATTGTTTAGTTAGACCTAAAAATAGTATAAAGCAATATAATTTATTAATAAATAAGAGTAACAATTTTAAAATCAATATATTACGCAGTACTTCTCTTTGTTAAATATGACATATTTATTATTAAAACTTAGTAGTATAATTACGTGACGTGAGGATTTATTAATACAGTCATTTCTATTAAAACACACTCGTTGAAATATTTTAACCAATAACCGTTAGTGGTTTGATTCTTTGCCATGAAAATGGGGAAGTTATGTTATTTCATAGAGCACGTTTTACATTATGTTATATTATTTAAAAAATATTGTTTTCAACGACTTTTATTTGTATAAACGTGTTGAATTGTGTCATTGGTATATAAAGCGAGTGTCGTTGAACAATACGGTAACCATTCAGAACTATTCCACGTGTGCATTCAACAAGTATGATGACTACATTGAAAGTTATTAAGTAATAGTTTATTGGTTTTCTTATTGGGAGGGAAATTAAATGGTTTTCTCTTGAAGTCCTAACCTAAATCAATGTCTAAATAACTTGTATTTACGTGTCTTCTAACTTAACAATCTATTAGCAATTTCTCGGAAGTACAATACAATACAAACCTAATATAGAAATACTCTAGTAATTTTATCATTAGCAAAATTAAATAACTAAAAATGAAAATTATAAAGTGTTTTTTGCATATTTTAAAAAAAATCAATATTTGAAGCCGAGAGTCGGATCTAAAATATTCATGTTTTGTGTATCTTGTTCCGATTGTCTAAACAAACATGTTAAGGGTTCCGGCTATCGTTTCACCTGGCGAATTATGAAGGTTCATTTTAGATTGTTATTTAAATTTCTGTTCCTTAAAATTGTATATTTTTAGTTACTTTCTTTATAGAGTAAATAATAACTAATAGTATTTCAAAATATATTTAAAATTAATATCAAGAAAAACATAACTATAGACACTAATAGACTCTGGTTTATATATACCTTACATTTCCTTTATCTATCCGAGTAATAACAATTTATGGATAAGTAGGAAGACTGTGTACTTTAGAATCGCCTTTGGTGGAAAAACAACACAGTCACTTGTTGCTATTAGATAGGAAGAACACAATCATTTATTGGTGACAGGTAGGACCAACATTATTACTTGTTGATCTTAGATAGAAAGAACATTATCATTGGTTAGTGACAGTTGTATCGACGCTTCTACTTTCTGTTAGACGAAGGGACGACTACAGTTACAAACATATTTAATGAAGGATGGAGGGATCAAACATAAAGAAATATACAAGTTTAACAAATCAGTTTATTTAAATCAAAACAAGTTGAAAGTAATACAAATGGTTTGAGGAGATCATGCTATACAAAACGTCCCATTGTTTATTGATGGAAATTGTATCTGTTACTTTAGACATTGTTGCCTCAAGTGTCAGCGTTAGGTGTGAAGGGCTGAGGGCTGACCCACAACAATGACAAGTATATCTGTGTCTTTATTTGAGAGGATATAACTCGCTAAAGCAGAACAAACACACACTTTATTTGAAGGTGTTACTGCCTCAACACAACGGCAATTTAAATTGAAATAAATTATTGATTTAAGGTTAAGCAACAATACTTAACACCACTCCAGCCCTGCGGCTGCTAGACTTTAACCTAATAGGGCTAATCTATAAGGTATTTTGAATGTAAGCTCTAACGGCAAATTAAAACGCTACACAGGTAGGAAGAACATAATTACTTTTAGACATTAGATAGAAGGAACATTATCACTTGTTAGTAACAGGTAGGAAGAACATAATTACTTTTAGACATTAGATAGAAGGATCATTATCACTTGTTAGTAACAGGTAGGAAGAACATAATTACTTTTAGACATTAGATAGAAGGAACATTATCACTTGTTAGTAACAGGTAGGAAGAACATAATTACTTTTAGACATTAGATAGAAGGAACATTATCACTTGTTAGTAACAGGTAGGAAGAACATAATTACTTTTAGACATTAGATAGAAGGATCATTATCACTTGTTAGTAACAGGTAGGAAGAACATAATTACTTTTAGACATTAGATAGAAGGAACATTATCACTTGTTAGTAACAGGTAGGAAGAACATAATTACTTTTAGACATTAGATAGAAGGATCATTATCACTTGTTAGTAACAGGTAGGAAGAACATAATTACTTTTAGACATTAGATAGAAGGAACATTATCACTTGTTAGTAACAGGTAGGAAGAACATAATTACTTTTAGACATTAGATAGAAGGATCATTATCACTTGTTAAGTAACAGGTAGGAAGAACATAATTACTTTTAGAGACATTAGATAGAAGGATCATTATCACTTGTTAGTAACAGGTAGGAAGAGTAAGTCACTTGTTATACATTAGGACAAATGTTACCTATCATTACTATTGATAGTCAAAGTATAACTTGTATACATTTTTTGTCTAATGTATACATAAAAAAACAATATTATTGTGAATGTTAAGTAAAAGGCAAACCACAACTTGTGGGAACAATATATCTTGAAAATGTTAGGTGAAATGCAAAATCCAGCTTATTATATTAATATATCTTGTTAATCGTACCGTAGTCTCATGGCTTCTTTGGTGCTGACTGACAGCTCACAGCTGACTTACTAACAGTCAACATTTAGGTATATACAACATTTTACTGTAAGAAGTACAGCTGATGTTTTTGAGATCATATGGTTCGCATAGGGATACATTATTTGGTCTGGTTAGCTTTTCAAAGCTGTCAGTCAGCACTAAAATGTTTATGGGCTATGTGGGGAAAGCAAACAAAGCTTGTTGAAACATATCTATTGTTAATGCTAGAGGAAAGGCAATGTTTATTTACTGTTTATTACTTTTAGATGAGTGGTAGATAATGTATCATTGACATCAAGAAAATTCAAAGACACAAGAGATGCGTTGGTCTTGAACGAACGGGTCATATTGAACGATACATTAAAGCGAATGATGATCGGGATCTAGTTTAATGAACAGTCTTCCATTTTTTTGTGTTTATTCAATAGATAAAATACATATGTTACTTATATTTGTCAATTAAATTTCTACTTAAATAATTGATTTATAGCGTCTGTGATTACACAGCTATTTACTCTAAATATCTGAAATTAAAAGTGTATTAGTTTAAAACACTCTAAATGATCACCATTTTTAAAATTGTGCTTTTAATTCACAATTAACCATTGTGAGGAAAACCAACATAATTAAAAAAGTAAGCTAACTTGAAATTCGATTGAATGGTGAACGATTAAAACGAATGGTTCATGAAGTGAACAGACCTTTGATGTATTGTAATGTGTAAATATAACTTGATATTAACATCCATACTCACAAAGTGCAAAGAAAATACACTGTAGATTCGATTTTGATCAAAGTATTAAATTACTGCATTAAAGTTTGGCCTAAGTCGTTGTTGGATTGCTCAGAGCTGAATAAGTATTTTCCATCAGAAATGACATTACAATGTATGACGGACCCCTTTACTATGATAATAATCTGTTTATTCGACCAAGGCTTAGGTACCTCCCCCTTGAGATTCATCATATATTTCATCTCAGTAGTGAGAAAGTCACGGCTCAAGAGATTCGCATCTTCAATTGGCCATATCAACTCTGATAAATAAAAATTACTTTGCGTGCCCAATATGCTATCGTTTTCAATGGGCTAAAATGAGGACCCGCTACAACCTCACGACATCTCTGCAGTACCCTTGCTTAAAGTTGCTACTAACTTTGTGGAATATAAGACAATATAGTTCTAGTGGAATATCATTCGCAGTGAATTGAGGCTAAGAAGATCTCGATTAAGTTTTCTTCCTCTGCTATAGGTAAGCTCAAACTGATCTTTGCGTGTTTTGAGATTCCCAGACAATTTATGGCTGACAAACATAATTTAGATTCACTCAAACTAATTCTAAGTGTTTAACCAATAATGGAACATCAACCCTTAGAGTTTTCTTTTTATTATCTATGCGGTCTAGTTGCGTGGCTCACATACAAACCAGCTCAGCTTCTAAGAGTCGACAGGAGATAAATTGTCCGTATTGAAAATACAGGCTAATCTGTGCGAGGGAATAGTTCGAAAACTATAACACCAATAATCACAAGTGGGTTTTTCATTCTCTTCTTCCATATTATAATCAATTAACAATATCATCATTAACAATTATGCAATGTTCTATTCAGTTGGAAGGATTGCAGAAAAATAGTGGCAACAGTGATGAAAAATGAAGTGATGAAAAGTGTTACAAAAGTGATGTGTCATAGTTATAGATTAATGTAAGAGTATTGGATAAATATTGAAAATTTGAAGGCTCTTATATTTTAACTAATTTTTATAAACTCCAAATATATCATTTACAGAACTTATATTTTTTAATCGCTGCTTATATTTACATAAAAACCGTTCCAGATAGTTTTTAAACGCACTTATAATTAATACATTTTCTTGGCTGTGCCCTCTAAACCCCATTATGAGATCTAATGATTCTTGAGGCATGCATATAACCTTAATTGGTAGTAAGTTGTGGTAGTATAATTTAAAATAATCTTAATTTCATTTTCCGGTTTGGGGAAAAAATTAATGGAAAAATAGAATACATATATTTTTATGAATAAAACAGGATATGTTCTTGGCTGTATGTCTATAGGTGAAAGAGCTCCAAAACAAAGATATATAGAAAGCTTATACCTATTTATAGAAATATAATGGTATACACGTCGGGCTTATTTTTTTAAAACATATTACGAAATATAAGTCTTAAACCCAGCTATCAAACAAAACGTTGTTTCCTCCAACTTTTTAAACCAAACTAAGCCCTTGTTTGCTATTTGCTTCCCACGGCGTCTTATTACCCGCTCAGACTAAACCAAAATATATTATGTAACTTTCACCCGAAACTTCTCCCACGTTAATGTTAGTTTTAAAAACATGTTAATTAAAACAATTACTTTTCTAATCCCAAAGTTTTTAATTTCTTGCCCTGAGAAGAAATCACGCAATTTATTAGGTACAAATTAACACGATGAAAACTTTAGAACCGTATAACCAAAATGGGTATTAAAATGTAGTGCTAAAAATAATTTAGATTTAACAATTGATGTGTTTTCAGAATAAAAAAATTAATTTAGGCTAATTAGTTCAATTTTAAGACTAGGCACAAAGAATATTATTTATATTAATTGAAGAAATAAAGTAAAACAAATCCAAAGCAAGACCTCTTTGTAAATGACGTTGGTGATTTTATCATCAGGAGCTAGCAGTTACAGGTTGATGTTAGAACTATCACGGAAACACAACACACATGGTTGTCCATGTGAGGAACACTTGTCATGGAGATCAACGCTTTCCATCTTAAGGGTTTGTCCTTGTGCTTTTTGATGGCTATTACATGGCAAACCTTGATAGGAAACTACATGCATTTAAACTGAAAGGGCAAATTTGAATAAATCATGGGTATTCTTGGTATCAAGACCAATTTTCTCATCGTGCAACCTGTCATGGCAGTCCCCTCTAATATAACGTTTTGCAGACTATTTACCCGTGAGTGGGTCTCATTACACAGTTTATGTAGATTGAAATTACGCAGGAAAGTCACAGGAGCTCAAATTTTAATTGAAGAGCGTGAGAGGGTAAACTGTATGGATTAAGTTAATTCAAAAATTAGATAGCGTAGTGCCTATGAACATATAAATGTGGTATTGTGCTTCAAACTGGTCTAAAATACAGTAGTTAATTTTATCAGCTGATTCATTTTCTGAGCTAGAATAGCTTTCTCCTAGAACCACCAAAGAAGATTATTTTACAGAAGAAGTATATTGGGATGAATAAAATTGACCAATTCCCTGGGATCTTGACCAGGATGCATATCTGGAATTTATTCAAGGACACCTTGTTATTGTGCTCTGTGAAAACTCCATTGCTAAGCTTCAGAAATATATCGACAAATAAGTCTAGTTTTTGTCTTCACACAGGTGGATGCGCATATGAGTTGACAGGAATGTTTCACAACCTCTGGGCATATGTAGGATCTTTCCACACAGGCATTGACCTTGTCAGCTCTAGTGACTCATAATGACGCTTTCTTTTAATAAAGTAGCGGCAATACCCAATGAAGCCACTGCAAAGGCATTACATCCCTCAAACATGAGCTTAACCAAAAATAAATAAATAACTATAAAAGTATCTTTCACCTTCAGGGCCATCTTAAAAAAATATTTTTCAAACAGAATCTTGAATACTCTCTAATACTTGTATGTATACGGTAAGTAGTTCTGTGTTAAATAGAGGCTAGTTTATATTCAAAGTTTGTGATAGAATTTGCTGGTCATTCGCCGTCTCTCTCAAATAGTTCTATATAATATAAATTCACACAAGTGGGCGGGTAGAAGACGACTCAAGTCCTTCAAGGTTTTGTCAGAGTGATACCTTACAATTTGTTTGGTTTGGTCTAGCTTGCATTACAAAATTTTGATCTAGGACCAGAGTTTCTACCGATTGATCTGTTCTGATTCTATGTTCAATATCATCCGATATGCTTTACCTGTTGGCCAACCAAATTGGGAGAGGATCTGTCACGTAACAAATATTAATATGATGGAGAGTAAATATATGAATGAGGAAGAAGCGTGACACAAAATGGCTTTTTATCAAGCATTTCTCCAGTTTGAGTCATCCTCTGATAAGAATTTTAGTGACTTGCAAACTAATTAGTAGGACTCGTGGGCTATGCCATTCGCTGTACGTAAATTTTCAAATTAATTTGTACCTTTGATGACATGGAGCCAAATTCTCAAATAACAACACACTGTGCTATTCTGGCTACCCGGCTAAAAGAGGAACCGTAATTACTCCGAAGGGTTCCTCAACAGAAACACCTTGCTTTCTGCACTGGAAATTCTTAATTTTCCAAGCATTACATGAAGCAACCTTATTGTAAATAATCGTCTTCACAAATGTATCTTAGGAGCACAGTTATTTGTAGAAGGTTGGTCTGTTGCATGGGTTATTGATGACATAAGTTACATTACTTGCAATAAAATATACACTTTGTTCATTCTCTAAATCAGTGGTATTCAACGTTTTTAGCTCTCTTACCTCTAAAAATAGTTTTTCTAACTTTGAGCCCCCATTGGATTTTACAATACACCCAATAAATATATCCTATCATGGAACTAAATAAATTCATAATACCATGATATTGAAAAATATTGCTTTGTTTGAATCAATAAATTATTATATGTAATTTAAATAACTTTAATTAAATTAAAATACAAAAAAAGTGGCAGTATTTATTTAATAGCTGTTTAATGATATGCCTGTTCTTGTTTTCTGAAGCTAGTGGCTCAATCCGGGGATGAAAGTTAGTGAGTGCAAGGGTTGAGGTCTGGCTAGGGATTGGTGCGATTCCTCTTCTTGGTTTTTATTGATCAGATTGCAGAGACGTCTTGTTCACACAAATAAGTAGATGGAAATGGAAGAAGCTTTGAAATAGCAATTCCCCTTAAGTTCTTGAGCTCATGGCAAGCTTCTGTCAAGAAATCGTGAAATGGCGTATGTTGATTCTAGAATGCTATCAGCATATACTTCAATTAAATCTTCTTTAAATTTGATATAAAGTTCAGTCTGCCTCTGCAAGCAGTTATGACACATCACGCATACACACAGCATAAAAGCATTCAAGAGTGTTTCTACTTAAATTATTATTATTATTAGCACCGCGTCTTACTACCCGTTCGGGTTATACACACTTACGCTAATGTGTAATGGACGGGTGATTGTGAGATGAAATGAAGGACCTACAGTTTAACGTGGAATCCGAACCACGGTGGTGGCCTGGCATTCCCCACATTCACAAGAAGTCTTGTCAGAGGTGAAGTAAGGGTTTGGTAATCAGATAAATCTTTGCCGGGACCGAGGATTGAACCCCGGCCGCCAGCATAGAAGTCTGACACCTTACCCCTAGACCACCAGGTCACCCTTCTACTTAAATTAATAACATTTTGACTCCTAGGGGTACGTGGACCACAAGTTGAATAACACTGCTCTAGGTGAACATACAAATACATAACATATAATTAACAACTACTGAAATGTTCCCCCTCATTGCTCAAGCTAATACTAAACATCCCTTGATTACTGACTACCCCTATTGTTTTACTTACATAGTTATATACGTAGTGGCTTTGATGAAACTGCATAGCTTCACATTAATATGAGAATCGAATGATTGTCTATCCACAACGCTCAAGAACGGATCGTTGCCGAACTCTCTTCATCATTGTGATGCCATTTACGGTATTTGGGATATCCATAATGCCCGTCAACGTAGCAATTTGAAAGCTCTTTGGATAGTTTTAGCTGCATGCATGGAAACGGTCGATTTAAAAGTTTGTATGGGCTGTGTATCATATGTTTAGTCACACGTACATTTAGGTGTTGATTGATGTATGAATCCTGAATTTTTGGGCTTATCACCGAATCTGTATCGCTGGGTCTGACTTTTTCCCGAAATCATAACAGTAGATGGCAGTTCTCGCTTTTGCCGCTATTTGCCGCTTTTGTCACTACTCATCTCCTGGAAGACATAGATAATTAGTTCAATTAGCCTATAGCTTCTCTAGATAAATTCAACACAATACAAGAATAGCGGACTCAAATTTATTCAGTAGTTCTCTAGTAATAATCGAACAAACAAATACAGAAAATCCTTTATAAGGATTTGTGAATCCAAAACAACTAACCAAACTCAAATCAGATTGATACATATTTTAAAATGCTAAAGTTAATGTGGTTGAGCAATAGCTTAAAACCACCCCACTGTAAATATATATTACATAAAACAAACTGCATCGCAATCAGTTAAGTGGTTCCAGAGATCTTAGGGAACATACTTACATACAGACTGATACATTGTTTTATAAGAAGCATAGATTAAACTAAGGATGCATGATTTATGTATAATAATATGTATGTATGTAAGTTTTCATTTATGTATATATAAATGCATGTATAGATTTATTTATTTGTGTATGAATGAATAATGTATACATCAATGATTATATATATACATGTATAATGATATGTATGTATGATGTTTTTACTATGAACTGGTATATATTTTGGCATGTATGTATTATATTTTTTGAGGGTATATAAATCAGAAGGTTTTTACGTGTTTGTATACTATGGTACAATAATGATAATTGATGACACACACACACACACATATATAATATTCAAAATGAATGTATGTAGTTTAATTTATCATGTTATGTATGTATGCATTTATTTATTTTTTATGTTAGTGTATGATGTATGTATGTATGTATGTATGTATGTATGTATGTATGTATGTATGTATGTATGTATGTATGTATGTATGTATGTATGTATGTATGTATGTATGTATGTATGTATGTATGTATGTATGTATGTATGTGTATGTATGTATGTATGTATGTTTTGTATGTATGTATGTATGTATGTATGTATGTATGTATGTATGTATGTATGTATGTATGTATGTGTATGTATGTATGTATGTATGTATGTATATGTATGTATGTATGTATGTATGTATGTATGTATGTGTGTATGTATGTGTAGTGTATGTATGTATGTATGTATGTATGTATGTATGTATGTATGTATGTGTATCTATGTATGTATGTATGTATGTATGTATGTGTATGTATGTATGTATGTGTATGTATGTATGTATGTATGTATGTATGTATGTAGTGTATGTATGTATGTATGTATGTATGTATGTATGTATGTGTATGTATTTATGTATGTATGTATGTATGTATGTATGTATTTTTTTTTTTTTTAACGAGGAGGGAAATCCTTTTTACGGAGCCTTCAGATCCATCTGAAAGGCTGTGGGACTCCACTAGAGAAGGTGACTCTAGGTGTACGGCAAGAATATTCCATATTCCCGACGTACCGAACTACAAAGTGTAGAACCCTACCCACTAAAACCCCCGGGGTACAGCCCTGTACCCCACCTCAAGAGTGTTCTCCAATACACCCCACGCGGAACGGCCATCAGGCATTACTTCGCGTGAGGCTGGATGGCTAACTGCCAACTCCGTCGTTGCCATTATCTAGGTGGTCTACTCCTTTCTCTTTCCTCTACCCTGAGGTTCTTCACAACGCGCGAAGCCATGTCTGCTACAGCCTTCCAGTTGTCCTCGTTGAGCAGCATCAAACTGACTATGCTTTCTGGAGTTGATCTCGTCTGGAGTCGCCTATCAAGCTCCTCCTTCTCAACAGCGAAGCGGGGACACCCAAAAAAGACGTGCTCCACAGTCTTTTCCAACTCTGTGCAGTTTGGACAGGATGGTGAATCATCTAGTCCGAATCTCTCCAGATATGACCTGAAGCATCCGTGGCCTGTCAGGAGCTGGGTGAGTTAAAAGTCCGTCTCACCGTGTTTTCTTGTATTCCAGAGTGACACTACTGGAATAAGACGGTGGGTCCATCTACCATTCATCGATGAGTCCCAGCGTCTTTGCCACATTTCCATGGTTTTCTTCTTTTCGTCCCTCACGATGGTTGTTTTCGTGAGCTCGGAAGGAGTCCGGGTCTGGTGGTAAATCCTATTTCGCTCGTCTGCCAAGAGGTCGATAGGCGTCATATCTGCTATCACGCAAGCAGCATCGCCAGAGACTGTGCGGTAGGCACATGCAACACGCAGTGCCATTCTCCTATGTACCTTGTTCAACATGTGGGCATGCACCGCACTTTCATTGCCGGTGACCAGACTAGTGCATGCGTACAGCATAATGGAGCTTGTGACCGTAGAAATCAGACGTCTGTGGCTCGGCTTTGGGCCTCCCGTGTTGGGCATAATGCTGAAAGCGCATTTGCCACCTTTGCTGCTTTTTGGCTGACGTTCCGAAGATGGTCGTTAAAGCGTAACTTGGCATCTATTTGCACGCCCAGGTACCTCAGTGAAGGTTGAGATATAATGACATTGTCTCCTACATTCAGGGTGATGGATTCTCTGATTTTCCTTCCTGTCACTAGTACTGACTCCGTCTTGTGATCTGCTAGTTGCAGGCCAACAGAAGAAAGCCACTGACGGATGTTGGCGATAGCTCTCTTCGCTATGTACGTAACCTCGTCGAGGAACTTTCCAACAGCAACTATAGCGATGTCATCGGCAAATCCCACTAACGTAGCTCCGTCTGGCAATGGAAGCCTCAGCACCGCATCGTGCATGATGTTCCACAGTGGAGGACCAAGAACTGCTCCCTGCGGCACTCCTCCGTTACCCGGTACATTCGTTGACCCGTCTCGGAGTCGTAGGTCAGGACTCTATCTGAGAAGTAGCTAGCGATCATCCTCCGAAGATAGGCAGGTACCTCCATCTTCCGAAGCGCTTCCATGATGCAGCTCCATTTAGCAGAGTTGAACGCATTTTTCACATCGAGGGTCACGATGGCGCAATATTTCTTCGTGCCTTTCGACCAGCTTCTGCCTGCTATTGCGTCCCTGGCAATGGTTACAACTTTATCCATCGCATCAATCGTACACCTGCCTTTACGGAATCCTAGTTGGTTTTCAGAGAGGCCCTGTGGCCCTCACTGAATACCTCTATTCTGTCAGCAATGATCCTCTCCAGCTATTTGCCCGATGTGTCCAGGAGGCAGATTGGACGATATGATGATGGTTCGTCTGGTGGTTTGGCCCCTTTGGAAGAAGAACAAGGTGTTGATTTTTCCAGCAGTCAGGGAAACGCGTCTCTCTCAGACACGCCTTGTAGACTCGGATAAATAAGTCTGGTCTCGTTTTGATTGCGGTTTTCAGAGCTACATTCGGAATTCCGTCTGGGCCCGGAGCCTTGTTGTCTCCTATTTTGCGAGCTGCTTTCAGTAGTTCTTCACAAGTGATTGGTGGCACTTCTTCCAGGTCATCTGATCGGTTTTCAATGAGCACTACATCATCTGATTGTCGTTGGAAGAGGGTGTTCACTATCTTATCCAAGAACTCCAGACAAGTAGGTGAAGCCGAATCCTGTTTTCTCATCTTAGCCATAACCGTCCTGTAGGGTCTGCCCCAGGGATCCTGGTCGACCTCCTTATACATCTCCTTCCAGCACCGTCGTATGGTTGCCTTGATGGCTTTGCCCAAGGTTCTCCTGGCTTCAGCATATTGGTTTCTGAGAGCAGAGAAGGTCGAACGACCCCTTGCACGCTGGGCGTTTCTCCTAGCTCGGAGACATCTTCTACGGAGTTCAGCTATTTCCTCGTTCCACCAGAACGCTGGTTTGTGTCGGTGATTACAGGAACACCTCGTCATAGCAGCGTCGCAAGCGTCGGTGACAAGCGTCATTAACTGCGCGACTACCTTATCAAGCATATCCCTCGGCTCAATGTCACTGTTCTCCATCAAAGCGATGAAGGTTCCTCGATCAAAGGAGCGCCCGTTCCAGCCTCTTGTCCTCTCCCTACCCGGGTTTACTGGTCTCTGGGTGGTTATAATCTCGAATATGATCGCCTGGTGGTCACTCTGTGTAAGGTGATCACTGACTTTCCATGTCACCATGCGGGAAACCAGGTTTTCGCTCACGAAATTCACGTCAATGATGGAGCTGTTGCCGTTCCTCTCGAAGGTAGGAGTGATACCGATATTCAGTATCACCATATCCATCAGAGAGAGTACATCCAGAAGGCTCTCGCCACGTCTGTCGGTCATTATACTGCCCCAGGCTGTAGCCCAGGCATTAAAATCACCAGCTATAATAACAGGTCTTCTGCCTCTGTATGTATGTGTATGTATGTATGTATGTGTATGTGTAGTGTATGTATGTATGTATGTATGTATGTATGTATGTTATGTGTCTGTATGTATGTATGTGTATGTAATGTATGTGTATGTATGTATGTATGTTGTATGTATGTATGTATTGTATGTGTATGTATGTATGTATGTGTATGTATGTATGTATGTGTATGTATGTATGTGTGTATGTATGTATTATATGTTGTATGTATGTATGTTGTAATGTATGTATGTATGTATGTATGTATGTATGTATGTATGTGTATGTATGTATGTATGTATGTGTATGTATGTATGTATTGTATGTATGGGATGTATGTATGTATGTATGTATGTATGTATGTATGTATGTATGTATGTATTGTGTATGTATGTATGTATGTATTTGTATGTATGTATGTTGTATGTATGTATGTGTATGTATGTTGTATGTATGTATGTATGTATGTATGTATGTATGTATGTATGTATGTATGTGTATGTATGTATGTATGTATGGTATGTATGTATGTATGTATGTATGTATGTGTATGTATGTATGTATGTGTATGTATGTATGTATGTATGTGTATGTATGTATGTATGTTGATGTATGTATTGTATGTGTATGATGTATGTATGTGTATGTATGTATGTATGTATGTATGTATGTATGATGTATGTATGTATGTATGTATGTGTATGTATGTATGTTGTGTATGTATGATGTGTTATGTATGTATGTATGTAATGTATGTAGATGTATGTATGTATGTATGTGTATGTGTAATGTGTATGTTAGATGTATGTATGTATGTATGTATGTATGTATGTATGGTATGTATGTATATGTATGTATGTATGTGTATGTATGTATGTATGTATGTATGTATGTATGTATGTGTATGTATGTATGTGTATTGTATGTATGTGTATGTATGTATGTATGTATGTATGTATGTATGTGTAGTAGTATGTATGTATGTATGTTGTATGTATGTATGTATGTTGTATGTATGTATGTATGTATGTATGTATGTATGTATGTATGTATGTATGTATGTATGTATGTATGTATTTTATGTATGTTATGTATGTATGTATGTAGTATGTATGTATGTATGTATGTATGTATGTATGTATGTATGTATTATGTAGTATGTATGTATGTATTGTATGTATGTGTATGTATGTATGTATGTATGTATGTGTATGTATGTATGTTGTATGTATGTATGTATGTGTATGTATGTATTGTATGTGTATGTATGTTATGTATGTGTATGTATGTATGTATGTATGTATGTATGTATGTATGTATGTATGTATGTGTATGTATGTATGTGTGTATGTATTGTATGTATGTATGTATGTGTATGTATGTATGTATGTATGTATGTTATGTATTGTATTATGTGTATGTATGTATGTATGTAATTATGTATGTATGTATGTATGTGTATGTATGTATGTATGTATGTATGTGTATGTATGTATGTATGTGATGTATGTATGTATGTGTATGTATGTATGTATGTATGTATGTGTATGTATTGTATAGTATGTATGTATGTATGTAGTATGTATGTATTGTATGTATGTAGTATGTATGTATGTATGTATGTATGTATTGTATGTATGTGATGTAGATGTAGTATGTATGTATGTATGTATGTATGGTATGTATTGTTATGTATGTGTATGTATGTGTATGTTTGTATGTATGTATGTATGTATGTATGTAATTGTATGTATGTATAGTGTATGTATGTATGTAATGTATGTATGTAGTATGTATGTATGGTATGTGTAATGTATGATGTATTATTGTATGTATGTATGTATGTATTGTATGTATGATGTATGTAATGTAGAGTAGTATTATGTATGTATGTATGTATTGTAGTATTATGTATGTGTATGTGATGTATGTTTTTATTGTGTTAATGTAGATGTAGAGTTATGTTGATGTATGGTATGTGATTTTTTTTATGAAAAACTCTTCAAGACACCGCTCATTAGTTAGGTCGGAGTGGATTACCATAAACTTCTGTCTCCCGCACATAGTTGCAGGAAGACTGGTCGAACCGCGTTAGCATACTTCAACCCAGTCCTTTTGCGTCATAGACGTCCGCTCCTGTTTCACTGGTCTCTTTCTGAGATCTTTTCTTTAAGGAGGCGCTGCGCATACGCAGCGATTTCCTCCCAACTTTCTTCCCGCTGTAGCATATGGATCACTAGGCTCGCAGGATCGAGGGTCTTGCCTATGTTTGTTTCGGTTTTGGCTCTGGAGTTCTTCCAGCGCTCGCACTCAAAAAACGTGTGCTCAGCGTCGTCGATTCTGTCCGGGCAGTAGTTGCACCTCGGGGTGTGGTGTAAGCCCATTTTATATAGATATGCATTAAACGAGCCATATCCCGTCAGCAGTTGGGTTAGGAAGAAGTCTGTTTCGCCATGGTTTCGAGTGATCCAATCTTTGATGTTCGGGATCAGGCGAGCTGTCCATCTGCCCTTGTTGCAGGCCCTCCATCTATCTTCCCATTCCTTCTGCGTTTCCGCCTTCACTCTTGCTCTGGCCTCGGCCGCGTTGACGCCTCTAGTTTTGGAGTCATAGAGTTTTACTCTCTCAAATGCTAGTAGGTCAATAGGTGGTGCCCCCGCTATAACCAGAACAGCTGCCTCGGAGACCGTGCGGTAGGCACAGGTCACCCTGAGGGCCCCCCACCTTTGTACTGCCGCAATCTTTCGCCGATAGGTCTTTTGCTTCAGGATATCTCCCCATATTTCCGCACCGTAGAGCAGGATTGAGTGGAGTACTTCCAAAAGAACTCTTCTCTTTTTAGCTCACGGGCCCATTGTGTTGACCATGATTCTCGATAGGCTGGATACCGTCTTATTGGCTTTTATGCATGCCCTTTCTAAGTGTTCACGAAAGGACAGCTTTTCGTCTATCGTCACTCCCAGATAGCGCAGTGTCCTTGTTGACGACAATGTTGTCACGCCAATGTCTACGTTAAAGGGTTTAGGAAACCATTTCTGACGCGTCAGCACAAGCATCTCAGTTTTATGTTTGGCTAGTTTTAGCTGATGTTCTTCAAGCCAGGTTTCGACGGCGTCAATGGTCGACCGGACCAGGAGTTCGGCCTCCTCAACGCTGTCCGCCACTACTGTGGCCGCGACGTCATCAGCGAAACCCGTTAGCTGTACTTGCATCGGCAAAGGAATCTCCAGTAGTTCGTCGTAATTTGCGTTCCATAAGTCGGGGCCCATGACCGAACCCTGTGGTACACCAGCCGTTATCGGGTATTCTTGGGGGCCTTCTGTGGTTTTGACAATTAACGTTCTCGCGTCAAGATAATCCTCAACTATGGCCAAGTTTTCATTTATTTATGTTGAACAGATGCTCCAGTGCCTCTAGGATGTCATCCCATCTCGCGCTGTTGAAAGCGTTTCTTACGTCAAGCGTGAGGAGGATGCAGACTTTGCGCGATTTAAGGTTACCAGTCCACGCTTCGGCTATAATCCCCATGATCTTCTTAATCGCTCCGATCGTCGATCGGCCCTTTCGAAATCCGTGTTGATTTTCGGCGAAGCCACCGACGTGGTCAATGTCGTTTCGAAGTCTCGTCCGTATCAGCTTTTCGAGCAATTTACCGGCGATGTCTAGCATGCATAGTGGCCTATAAGACGAAGGTGTTAAGGGGGGTCCCTTCCCTTTATCCAGGAGGACCAGTCTCTGGCGCTTTCAGACGGTAGCAAACGTGCCGGTTGCAAGGCACGCGTTATATGCATTCAGCAGTAGATCCGGGAATTCCTGAGCTATGATCTTAATCACCGACGTTGGAATGCCGTCGGGGCCGGGTGCCTTCCCTATTTTGAGGGTCCTAGCTGCATCTTGCAGCTCCTTGGCTGTGAAAGATGTAACTTCACCACTGTGTGAATAGTGCCTTTTTACTCGTGTCGGTTGTTTTGGAAACAACTCCGCTACAATGTCGTTCATTATGGACGAGGATTTTGGCGCTTCTGGTGAAGCCTTTCCGAGTTTTTTTAACTACAATTTGGTAGGCTTTGCCCCAGATATCCCGTTCAAGATCGTTGCAGATTTCTTTCCACAGTGTCACTTTGCTCTCCCTGATGGTATGCTTCAGCTCCTTTTTGCCCTTTTTGTACTCGCTAGAATACAAGGCATAGTCAAGAGTGAGTTTTGCGAATCTCGTTGCTCTACGACGAAGTTTAAGACATTTCTTTCGGAGCGCCGCGATTTCTGATGTCCACCAATATACCGGCCTGTGAGAGAAATGGTTTTTCAGACGCGGCATGGAGGCGTCACAAGAGGTGGTAATAGCCTTCATCGTTGTCAGCACCAATTTCTCCGTATCGCTACTAGCATTCGGAGTCGGGTGGAATTTAAGAGTTGACCAGCTTCGCGAAAGGGACGCTCGTAGAGCTTCTGGGTCAAGCTTTTTAGCGTTCCACCTCCGTTCTTCAGGGCCTTTTTGCGTTGCTGGAGTGGAAGGCACTTCAACACTGAATGTGATGTGTTGATGATCGCTACCACTGTATTCTTCCGAGACTCTCCAGTTCTTGATCATGCTGGCCATTCTTGGGGTCCCCAGTGAGATGTCGAGAATAGATTCGAGGTACCCCGGTCTTCTGAAGGTTGATGTGTTTCCAGTGTTCAGGACTGTAAGGTCAAGCCTTGCAGCAAAGTCTGCGACTTCGTTTCCTCTGGTGTCTGAGAAATCTGCTCCCCATTCGGCAGATTTAGCGTTGAAGTCGCCAGCTACAATGACTTCGCCATTGAAATCGCTAATAGCGTCTTCGATGCTAGCCAGCTTTTGGCGGAACACACTAATCCCTTCATTAGGTGAAAGGTAGACGCTCATGATGTAAGTCGTGGAGGTCTTTATCCAGACAAAACCTTCCCCGAAACCGCTTTTGCTAGTGATTACCTTGTTTGGATTTACAGTCCAAATCGCCGCAGTGTTGGATTTATCCGTGAACCATGTCCTATCTCGAAGGTTTGAGTGTTGATGATGATGCAGACGTCAATCTTGTCTTCGAAGACACGCTGACGTAGTAGGTTCTGCGCAAGCACGCACCTGTTCAAATTTCCTTGGAGTACGCGCGTCATTTCTGCGATCTTATAGCATCAGCTAGAGCAACACGGAATGCCTTACAGGCCCCCGAGCCAGATATGTGGCACAGGCCGTCTTTAGCATCTTCGCCCGGTGTGCACAAAAAGCATTTTGGCTGCTCAACACAGTCAGTGGACTTGTGGCTCTCTCCACCACATTAGTAACATGATTTACTTCTGTCTGGGCCCTTGCAGTTGCGCGCATGGTGCCCGTATCCAAGACATTTGAAGCACCGCCTCACACTTACAACTGGGCGGATGCGACAGTTTACCCAGCCGACTTTAATGCGAGCCGTTTCTAAAATTTTATTAGCGCTTGTTTCGTCTATTTCACAAAACGCTGCTCGTTGTCCTCGTGGAGTTATCTTTGTAAGATTGATGCGTCTTATCTCCACACTCTGTTTGAGGTCGCGAAGAAGGGCTTCACGAATGTCATCTACAGTGGTAACTCCATCGACGTCACGGATTTCGATTGTCGTAGTTGGTATAAGCGCTCTGACGGTACCGATGTTCGCAATAGCTGATTTGACTGCCTCAGTAAAAACGGAACTATCACCAGTCTTGTGGCCCATTTCTAGTAGTACGCCACCGTTCTTTGTTTGTTTTATAGACTTTATTTTCACACCCGTCGTTGTGGGGTTCACTTTGATTTTGATCTCCTTGAGGAGGTCCGCATATGTTCGCCCTTCGACTGGTTGGACAAGGACAGCCTTTGTTCGTGGTTTCTTCTTCGTTTCTCTGTGGCTGCTATTGGGATTGGCGCCATCATTCGCTTGTGGCTTTCGGGCTTCACTTGGTGTAGCCGCTGCGTCGTGAGTTGTTTGCTTCATCTTATGTCCCCTAGACACTTCCATCCAAGTATCTTCCTTGGCTGGTTTTTTCAGTGGAGGCGGGTTAGAAGCTGCAGTTGTGCTAGGCGTGGATAGGTGCCTTTTCTTTGGGTTTGTTATTTCCTGCGATGTTGTTTTGGTGTGCTTGGGAGTAGACTGTGCCTCAGGCTGTGAAGTCATCCAGGAGGACGCTTGCGTAGCTGACACTGTCCCGCTTAGTGTCTCCTTTAGAGCAGCGTTGAAGCCTTTAAGAGCCAGGCTATATGCTGTTTCAATGGACTTAGCTAGTTTTCTAATCTCGCCGTGCACATTATTCCTGTCCTTGATGTAGTCGATCAACTCGTCAATCTTCGTACCGAGTCGCTCCAATGGCGTTTGGCGACTCATAACGTTAGGTACGGAGTTGTTTCTTTCTCGGTTGGTGGAGAAAGGAGCAGTTTGGCTTCCAGCTTTTGGGGAGGCATTGCTCGTCGACTTTTCAGTGTCCACTTGGACCGCTGTTCGATCACCCTCTTCGTTCGCTTGACTTTGAATCTGGTTTTGGTTTTGGTTTTTCATGTTCGTTCCCACGAGTACCAAGGGAAATAATCTGTCCACTCCAGCAGAGCCCGGATGCTGGAGTAAGGCGACTTAATTCAATGGGGTGGCGCCTGGTGCCCAAGGTTTTTGCCTTTTTATAGAGGGTTTCTACCTCGTGGCCCGTTCAATTAAGCCTAGGCCCCCGGTACTGCGAGACATGACCACAGTATTACGGGTGTTGTTCATTTAGCACTACCCAGAGGGCACGTGTAGGGAATCAATTAAGTTTAACCTACGGACGCGAACAACTTTGCCCCCCATGTATGTATGTGTATGTATGTATGTATGTATGTATGTATGTATGTATGTATGTATGTATGTATGTATGTATGTGTATGTATGTATGTATGTATGTATGTATGTATGTATGTATGTATGTATGTATGTATGTATGTATGTGTATGTATGTATGTGTGTTTTTTTTTGTTTTTTTTAGGGGGGAAAAATGCTTTTACGCACAGTGTGTCGGACTTGGTTTGGATGTTGACCAAACCCATACCGACTAAAAAACCTGACCCTCTTCTCCTTGCCACTTGTTACTCCCCCATGGAACCGCCGTTAGGTATTACTTCGTGAGGGGCGGCATTAGCTGTTGTTCTGCTCTTCCTTCTGTTATTCGACCTCTCCTACTTCCTCTTTCCCACCTAGCTGTTGGCGGCGGGATTAGGGTATCCTAGGCTCCTTCCTTCTGATTCTCTTTTCCTCCTCTCCTGCTCTTCGTGACGTAGACCCTTAAGGACTTCCGTCGCGAACGTGCTTGTCGCCTTCCACGCTGCCTCTGACGACATCATCGTATCCCTTAAGTTTTCTGGCGTAATCTTTCCCTCTACTGTGACCTCCAGTTTTCCACGCTGGGTATCATACCGAGGACACGTGAAGAACACGTGCTCGGAATTCTCCTCTACTCCGTGACAGGTGGGGCACTCCGGGGAATACTCATACTTAAACTTGTATAGGTATGCCCGGAAGCACCCATGTCCCGAGATCATCTGTGTCAAGTAGTAATTAATAGCTCCGTGGCTGCGGTTGTACCACCTATCCACTTCGGGAATCAAACGGTAAGTCCATCTCCCCTTGGTGGAGGCCTCCCACAGCCGCTGACATCGTTGGAGACTGCTTCGCCGCTCCTGCCTCTTCAACTCCTCTGCGCTCAGCGATGTTAGACCTTTGCGACGATACAGGGCCTTCCGCTCTTCCGCCAAAACCCCAATAGGCAGCACTCCGGCGATAACGCACACCGCATCTTCTGATACCGTGCGGAACGCACTTGCTATTCGTAAAGCGCTCAGCCGGTAGACTAGTGCCACTTTATAACGGGACTCCTGGAGCGTCGGTACATCGGCCCAGATGGAAATGCCATACGCGAGGACTGACGTGACGACTGATGACAGGAGTGCTCTCCTTCTCTGTTTGGGGCCCCCCATATTGGGCATGAGCCGTGATAGAACAGCCCCAACCACAGATGCCTTGGCACTGGCATGCTCCGCCTGCTGCTTAAAGTTGAGTCTCGAGTCGAGCATCACCCCCAAATACCGAATGCACGGCTGGGACGTGATCTCATGCTTACCTGCTTGCAGTGAGATCGTCTCAAGCTTCTTCCTGCTGGTGATCAATACTGCCTCGGTTTTGTGCTCTGTCAGCTTCAGGCCAACCGAATCCATCCACCGATGAATCCTCATGAATGCGATCTCAAAGAGGTCTATGATGTCCTCCAGGTGTTTTCCTACAATGACAAGAGCGACATCATCAGCGAAGGCTACGGGTGTCACTGCTCTTGGTAGGACGAGCTTCAGAAGTCCATCATACATGATGTTCCACAAGAGAGGCCCAAGAACCGAGCCCTGAGGTACTCCCCCAGTTACCCGATACTCTTGTGGACCATACTCCGTGTCGTACTTGAGGACCCTGTCGGTGAAGTAGCTAGCTATCATCTTCTGCAGGTATCCTGGAACATCCATTTCCGCTAGCGCCCCCATTGTGCAGTCCCACCTGGCTGTATTGAAGGCGTTCTTGATATCGAGCGTCGCTACTAAGACAGTACTGCTTCTCACCGTTCTTCCACCTGTCACAGGAGATCGCATCCCTTGCAAGTTTCACCACCAGGTCAATAGCGTCGAGCGTGGAGCGCCCTTTGCTGAAACCATACTGCTTATCTGATAGTTTTTTCTCTGTTACTTTCTCAATTCTCCCGTGAATTATTCATTCAAGGACTTTGCCAGCTGTATCAAGCATGCAGAGTGGACGGTAGGATGAAGGTTCATCCGGTGGTTTCTTCCCCTTGGGGAGGAGCACCAGTCTCTGGGGCTTCCACTTCTGAGGGAAGGTACCCTCCTGGAGACATGTGTTGTACATGTCCAGGAACATTCCTGGCACTGCGTTAATGGCTGTCTTGAGCGCGACGTTGGAGATACCGTCAAGCCCTGGGGCCTTCGTGTCTCCCACTTTCGCTCACGCTCTCTTCAGCTCCTCGGCTGTCATCAGTGGGATCGTATCCTCCTTATCCTGCTCGATATGGTGGTCGCATTCGGGTGGCTGAGGGAAAAGCGCTGAGACGATCTTACTCAGTAAGTCTGGGCACGTTGGCGGGGGCATCGGCTGGCTCTTCAGCCGGGTCATGACCACTTTATATGGCCCTCCCATGGATCATGTATGTATGGTATGATGTATGTATGTATGTATGTATGTATTATGTATGTATGTGTGTATGTATGTATGTATGTATGTATGTATGTGATGTATGTATGTATGTATGTATGTATGTATGTATGTATGTATGTATGTATGTATATATGTATGTATGTGTGTATGTATGTATATGTATGTATGTATGTGTGTATGTATATATGTGTGTATGTATAGTATGTTGTATGTATGTGTAGTATGTATGTATGTATGTATATATGTATGCATGTATATTATATGTAGCATGTATGTATGTTTGTATGTGTGTATGTATTGTATATATATAATGTATAATGTATGAAATGTACGTAAGTATGAAAGTATTTATGTATATGATGATATGTATGTTTATAATTGTTTTATGTGTGTTTATGTTTTATGTATGCATAATGTATAGATGGATGATTGAATCTATGTTGGTAATAAGGTTGTATCCATGTATTATAATATGTATATATGTATGTAAGTTTGAATAGCGGTATGAATGTGTATTTGTAGTTGGTATATATATGTTTGGATGCATTTATCTATATAATATTATGGTTTGTATGTGCTAGTGATGCAAACTAAGTTGTTTGGATAAAAGAGAAATTGGTGTTGTCCCAGCAACTGTGAGCAACAAGGTAGGACTCATTTGAATTATGCGTAGATGGTATGTGACGTGAATTTATCCTGAAATACACATTTTAATACTCATGGAATGAGAATGGAAAAACCTTTATATATCTTTACAAATTTTTGGTTACAAGTGTCAGGTCAGGAAAGGTGTTGAAGAAAGGGAAAGAATAAATGCCTTATAGCAACCCATTTTAAGTAGCATTGACAGCACTTATCAAAGTCACTCACTGTGTTTATCCATGCGAGGAATTTACCATTTGGGTTCCATTTTTTATGTATGGGTAGAGGTCAAGTCAGTGATTTAGTGATAAAGGTGGTTGTTATAAGGATAGAAGTTTGAGGGAGAGGAGAGTGAATTATAGTGCTGCACTTTCTAATCCCAGTCATGGTAAGAGTTGAACTCAGGCTCAAAGTAGCGAGATATATTGAACTGGCATGTAGAAGGACTAAATATGGCTCTGGAGCCCAAGGAGTCACGTGCGGTGCGTAGAGGGGAGGTAGGGTCCATGGGAGAGTATTATTATTATTATTAGCACCACGTCTTACTACCCGTTCGGGTTATACGCACTTACGCTAATGTGTACTGGTAGGGTGATTGTGAGATGAAATGAAGGACCTACAGTTTAACGTGGAATCCGAACCACGGTGGTGGCCTGGCATTCCACACATTCACAAGATGTCTTGTCAAAGGTGTAGGAAGGGTTTGGAAATCAGATAAATCTGTGCCGGGACCGAGGATTGAACCCCGGCCGCCAGCACAGAAGTCTGACACCTTACCCCTAGACCACCAGGTCACCCATGGAAGAGTAGAAGGAGGGGATGTAGCACAAGGAACCTGGTGGTTGTGGAGAGTAGAGGGAAGGTAGGGTCCATGGGAGAGTAGAGGGAGGGGATGTAGCACAAGGAACCTGGTGGTTGTGGTGGGTAGAGGGAGGGGATGTAGCACAAGGAACCTGGTGGTTGTGGAGAGTAGAGGGGAGGTAGGGTCCATGGGAGAGTAGAGGGAGGGGATGTAGCACAAGGAACCTGGTTGTTGTGAAGGGTAGAGGGGAGGTAGGGTCAATGGAGAGTAGAGGGAGGGAATGTAGCACAAGGAACCTGGTGGTTGTGGAGAGTAGAGGGAGGTAGGGTCCATGGAGAGTAGAGGAGGGATGAGCACAAGGAACCTGTGATGTGGAGAGTAGAGGGAGGGATGTAGCACAAGGAACCTGGTGGTTGTGGAAGTAGAGGGAGGGAGTGTGCACAAGGAACCTGGTGGTTGTGGAGAGTAGAGGGAAGGTAGGGTCCATGGGAGAGTAGAGGGAGGGGATGTAGCACAAGGAACCTGGTGGTTGTGGAGAGTAGAGGGAGGATGTAGGGTCCATGGTTGAGAGTAGAGGGAGGGATGTAGCACAAGGAACCTGGTGGTTGTGGAGAGTAGAGGGAAGGTAGGGTCCATGGAGAGTAGAGGGAGGGATGTAGCACAAGGAACCTGGTGGTTGTGGAGAGTAGAGGGAGGTAGGGTCCATGGAGAGTAGAGGGAGGGATGTAGCACAAGGAACCTGGTGGTTGTGGAGAGTAGAGGGAGGTAGGGTCCATGGAGAGTAGAGGGAGGGGATGTAGCACAAGGAACCTGGTGGTTGTGGAGAGTAGAGGGAGGTAGGGTCCATGGGAGAGTAAGGGGGGGAGTAGCACAAGGAACCTGGTGGTTGTGGAGAGTAGAGGGAGGGGATGTAGCTCAAGGAACCTGGTGGTTGTGGAGAGTAGAGGGAGGGAGTTTAGCACAAAGAACCTGGTGTTTGTGAAGGGTAGAGGGAGGGAGTGTAGCACAAAGAACCTGGTTGTTGTGAAGGGTAGAGGGGAGGTAGGGTCCATGGGAGAGTAGAGGGAGGGAGTGTAGCACAAGGAACCTGGTGGTTGTGGAGAGTAGATTGGAGGTATGGTGCATGGGAGAGTAGAGGGAGGGAATGTAGCACAAGGAACCGGTGGTTGTGAAGAGTAGAGGGAGGAAGTTTAGCACAAAGAACCTGTTGGTTGTGGAGGGTAGAGGGGAGGTAGGGTCAATGGAGAGTAGAGGGAGGGGATGTAGCACAAGGAACCTGGTGGTTGTGAAGAGTAGAGGGAGGGAGTGTTGCACAAAGAACCTGGTGGTTGTGAAGGGTAAAGGGAGGGAGTGTAGCACAAAGAACCTGCTGGTTGTGAAGGGTAAAGGGGAGGTAGGGTCCATGGGAGAGTAGAGGGAGGGAATGTAGCACAAGGAACCTGGTGGTTGTGGAGAGTAAGGGAGGGAGTGTAGCACAAATAACCTGGTGGTTGTGAAGGGAGAGGGGAGGTAGGGTCAATGGGAGAGTAGAGGGAGGGATGTATCACAAGGAACCTGGTGGTTGTGGAGAGTAGAGGGAGGGAGTGTAGCACAAGGAACCTGGTGGTTGTGGAGAGTAGAGGGAGGGAGTGTAGCACAAAGAACCTGGTGGTTGTGAGGGTAGAGGGGAGGTAAGTCAATGGGAGAGTAGAGAGGAGGGGATGTAGCACAAAGAACCTGGTGGTTGTGGGGTAGAGGGGCGGTAGGTTCCATGGGAGAGTAGAAGGAGGGGATGTAGCACAAAGAACCTGGTGGTTGTGGAGGGTAGAGGGGAGGTAGGGTCAATGGGAGAGTAGAGGGAGGGAGTGTAGCACAAGGAACCTGGTGGTTGTGAAGGGTATAGGGAGGGAGTGTAGCACAAAGAACCTGCTGGTTGTGAAGGGTAAAGGGGAGGTAGGGTCCATGGGAGAGTAGAGGGAGGGAATGTAGCACAAGGAACCTGGTGGTTGTGGAGAGTAGAGAGAGGGAGGTGTAGCACAAAAACCTGGTGGTTGTGAAGGGTAGAGGGGAGGTAGGTCCATGGGAGAGTAGAGGGAGGGAATTTAGCACAAGGAACCTGGTGGTTGTGGAGAGTAGAGGGAGGGAGTGTAGCACAAAGAACCTGGTGGTTGTGGTGGGAAGAGGGGAGGTAGGGTCAAATGGGAGAGTAGAGGGAGGGGATGTAGCACAAAGAACCTGGTGGTTGTGGAGGTAGAGGGAGGTATGGTCAATGGAGTGTAGAGGGAGGGATGTAGCACAAGAACCTGGTGGTTGTGGTGGGTAGAGGGGAGGTAGGTTCCATGGGAGAGTAGAAGGAGGGGATGTAGCACAAAGAACCTGGTGGTTGTGAAGGGTAGAGGGAGGAGAGTTAGGGTCAATGGGAGAGTAGAGGGAGGGGATGTAGCACAAAGAACCTGGTTGTTGTGAAGGGTAGAGGGGAGGTAGGTCAATGGGTGAGTAGAGGAGAGGGATGTAGTACAAAGAACCTGGTGGTTGTGAAAGTAGAAGGGAGGGTAGTAGCACATAGAACCTGGTGGTTGTGGATGGTAGAGGGAAGGGATGTAGCACAAGGAACCTGGTGGTTGTGAGAGTAGAGAGGAGGGATGTAGCACAAAGTACCTGGTGGTTGTGGAGAGTAGAGGGAGGGATGTAGCACAAGGAACCTGGAGGTTGTAGAGGGTAGAGGGAGGGAGTGTAGCACAAAGAACCTGGTGGTTGTGGAGAGTAGAGGGAGGGATGTAGCACAAAGTACCTGGTGGTTGTGGAGAGTAGAGGGAGGGAGTGTAGCACAAGGAACCTGGTGGTTGTGGAGAGTAGAGGGAGGGAGTGTAGTACAAGGAACCTGGTGGTTGTGGTGAGTAGAAGGAGGGGATGTAGCACAAGGAACCTGGTGGTGTGGTGAGTAGAGGGAGGGAATGTAGTACAAGGAACCTGGTGGTTGTGGTGGTAGAGGGAGGGAATGTAGCACAAGGAACCTGGTGGTTGTGGTGAGTAGAAGGAGGGGATGTAGCACAAAGAACCTGGTGGTTGTGGAGGTAGAGGGAAGGGATGTAGCACAAGGAACCTGGTGGTTGTGGTGAGTAGAAGGAGGGGATGTAGCACAAAGAACCTGGTGGTTGTGGAGAGTAGAGGGAAGGGATGTAGCACAAGGAACCTGGTGGTTGTGGAGGGTAGAGGGAAGGGATGTAGCACAAGGAACCTGGTGGTTGTGGAGAGTAGAGGGAGGGGATGTTGCACAAAGTACCTGGTGGTTGTGGAGAGTAGAGGGATGGAGTGTAGCACAAGGAACCTGGAGGTTGTAGAGGGTAGAGGAGGGAGTGTAGCACAAAGAACCTGGTGGTTGTGGAGAGTAGAGGGAGGGGATGTAGCACAAAGTACCTGGTGGTTGTGGAGAGTAGAGGGAGGGAGTGTAGCACAAGGAACCTGGTGGTTGTGGAGAGTAGAGGGAGGGAATGTAGTACAAGGAACCTGGTGGTTGTGGTGAGTAGAAGGAGGGGATGTAGCACAAAGAACCTGGTGGTTGTGGAGAGTAGAGGGAGGGAATGTAGTACAAGGAACCTGGTGGTTGTGGTGGGTAGAGGGAGGGAATGTAGCACAAGGAACCTGGTGGTTGTGGAGGGTAGAGGGAGGGAGTGTAGCACAAGGAACCTGGTGGTTGTGGTGAGTAGAGGGGAGTTAGGGTCCATGGGAGAGTAAAGGGAGGATATGTAGCACAAAGAACCTGGTGGTTGTGGAGGGTAGAGGGAGGGAGTGTAGTACAAGGAACCTGGTGGTTGTGGAGAGTAGAGGGAGGTAGGGTCCATGGGAGAGTAAAGGGAGGATATGTAGCACAAAGAACCTGGTGGTTGTGGTGAGTAGAAGGAGGGGATGTAGCACAAGGAACCTGGTGGTTGTGGTGAGTAGAGGAGGGAATGTAGCACAAGGAACCTGGTGGTTGTGGAGGGTAGAGGGAGGGAGTGTAGCACAAGGAACCTGGTGGTTGTGGTGAGTAGAGGGGAGGTAGGGTCATGGGAGAGTAAAGGGAGGATATGTACACAAGAACCTGGTGGTTGTGGAGAGTAGAGGGAGGTAGGGTCATGGGAGAGAGGAGGAATGTAGCACAAGGAACCTGGTGATTGTGGTGGGTAGAGGGAGGGAATGTAGTACAAGGAACCTGGTGGTTGGGTGATAGAAGGAGGGATGTAGTACAAGGAACCTGGGTGTGGTGAGTAGAGGGAGGAGATGTAGCACAAGGAACCTGGTGGTTGTGGTGGGTAGAGGGAGGGAATGTAGCACCAGGAACCTGGTGGTTGTGGTGAGTAGAAGGAGAGGATGTAGCACAAGGAACCTGGTGGTTGTGGAGAGTAGTATAGGCAAGTTATAAGACAAGGGTAGATTAGAGGAGAGCCTAAAACATGCAGAGTCCAGCGTGTTGGTTAATAAATGAGGGGAGGTTGACGCTGATCAAGCCAGGACTTGATTGGACCCTAGTGGCTGTGATCCATTGATGTAGCGTGAAATTAGCAATTTTGAAGTTGGCCAATTTCGGGTAATTAGTGGTTGAGTGATTGATAGTCTTCTTACTCCAGGTTAATTAGTGGTTGAGAGGTTGGTAGCTTTGATACTCCAGGTTAATTAGTAGTTGAGAGGTTGGTAGTCTTCATACTCCAGGTTAATTAGTGGTTGAGAGGTTGATATTCTTCATACTACAGGGTAGTTAGTGATTGAGAGGTTGGTAGTCTTCATACTCCAGGTTAATTAGTGGTTGAGAGGTTGGTAGTATTCATACTCCAGGTTAATTAGTGGTTGAGAGGTTGGTAGCTTTGATACTCCAGGTTAATTAGTATTTGAGAGGTTGATAGTTTTCTTACTCCAGGTTAATTAGTGGTTGAGAGGTTGGTAGCTTTGATACTCCAGGTTAATTAGTAGTTGAGAGGTTGATAGTTTTCTTACTCCAGGTTAATTAGTGGTTGAGAGGTTGGTAGCTTTAATACTCCAGGATAATTAGTGGTTTAGAGGTTGATATTCTTCATACTACAGGGTAGTTAGTGATTGAGAGGTTGGTAGTCTTCATACTCCAGGTTAATTAGTGGTTGAGAGGTTGGTAGTATTGTTACTCCAGGTTAATTAGTGGTTGAGAGGTTGGTAGCTTTGATACTCCAGGTTAATTAGTAGTTGAGAGGTTGATAGTTTTCTTACTCCAGGTTAATTAGTGGTTGAGAGGTTGGTGGCTTTAATACTCCAGGTTAATTAGTGGTTGAGAGGTTTGTAGCTTTGATACTTCAGGTTAATTAGTGGTTGAGAGGTTGATATTCTTCATACTACAGGTAGTTAGTGATTGAGAGGTTTGAAGTCCTCATACTCCAGGTTAATTAGTGGTTGAGAGGTTGGTAGTCTTCATACTCCAGGTTAATTAGTGGTCGAGAGGTTGATAATCTTCATACTCCAGGTTATTAATGGTTGAGATGATTGATAGTCTTCATACTCCAGGTTAATTAGTGGTTGAGAGGTTGGTAGTCTTCATACTCCAGGTTAATTAGTGGTTGAGAGGTTGGTAGTCTTCATACTCCAGGTTAATTAGTGGTTGAGAGGTTGGCAGTCTTCATAATCCAGGTTAATTAGTGGTTGAGAGTTTGATAGTCTTCTTACTCCAGGTTATTTAAGTGGTTGAGAGGTGGTAGTCTTTGTTAATCCAGGCTATTAGTAGTTGAGAGGCTGGTAGCTTTGATACTCCAGGCTAGTTAGTAGTTTAGTGGCTGGTAGCTTTGATACTCCAGGCTAGTTAGTAGTTGAGAGTCTGGTAGCTTTGATATCCAGGCTAGTTAGTAGTTGAGAGGCTGGTAGCTTTGATACTCCAGGCTAGTTAGTAGTTGAGAGGCTGGTAGCTTTGATACTCCAGCTAGTTAGTAGTTGAGTGGCTGGTAGCTTTGATGCTCCAGGCTAGTTAGTAGTTGAGAGGCTGGTAGCTTTGATACTCCAGGCTAGTTAGTAGTTGAGAGACTGGTAGCTTTGATATTCCATGCTAGTTAGTAGTTGAGAGGCTGGTAGCTTTGATATTCCATGCTAGTTAGTAGTTGAGAGGCTGGTAGCTTTGATATTCCATGCTAGTTAGTAGTTGAGAGGTTGGTAGCTTTGATACTCCAGGCTAGTTAGTAGTTGAGAGGCTGGTAGCTTTGATACTCCAGCTAGTTAGTAGTTGAGAGGTTGGTAGCTTTGATACTCCAGGCTAGTTAGTAGTTGAGAGGCTGGTAGCTTTGATACTCCATGCTAGTTAGTAGTTGAGAGGCTGTAGCTTTGATACTCCAGGCTAGTTAGTAGTTGAGAGACTGGTAGCTTTGATATATCTAATGTGAGTTGTATTTGTATAGCTAGTAGTTTGAAGGGTAGCTTTGATACTCCAGGCTAGTTAGTAGTTGAGAGGCTGGTAGTTTTGATACTCCAGGCTAGTTAGTGTTGAGAGGTTGGTAGCTTTGATACTCCAGGCTAGTTAGTAGTTGAGAGGTGGTAGCTTTGATACTCCATGCTAGTTAGTAAGTTTGCAGAGGTTGTTGGTAGCTTTGATACTCCATGCTAGTTAGTAGTTGAGAGGCTGGTAGCTTTGATACTCCTGGCTAGTTAGTAGTTGAGAGGCTGGTAACTTTGATACTCCAGCTAGTTAGTAGTTGAGAGGCTGGTAGCTTTGATATTCCATGCTAGTTAGTAGTTGAGAGGCTGGTAGCTTTGATACTCCAGGCTAGTTAGTAGTTGAGAGGCTGTAGCTTTGATACTCCAGGCTAGTTAGTAGTTGAGAGGCTGGTAGCTTTGATACTCCAGGCTAGTTAGTAGTTGAGAGGCTGGTAGCTTTGATACTCCAGGCTAGTTAGTAGTTGAGAGGCTGGTAGCTTTGATACTCCAGGCTAGTTAGTAGTTGAGAGGCTGGTAGCTTTGATACTCCATGCTAGTTAGTAGTTGAGAGGCTGGTAGCTTTGATACTCCAAGCTAGTTAGTAGTTGAGAGGCTGGTAGCTTTGATACTCCAGGCTAGTTAGTAGTTGAGAGGCTGGTAGCTTTGATACTCCAGGCTAGTTAGTAGTTGAGAGGCTGGTAGCTTTGATACTCCAGGCTAGTTAGTAGTTGAGAGGCTGGTAGCTTTGATACTCCATGCTAGTTAGTAGTTGAGAGGCTGGTAGCTTTGATACTCCAAGCTAGTTAGTAGTTGAGAGGCTGGTAGCTTTGATACTCCAGGCTAGTTAGTAGTTGAGAGGCTGGTAGCTTTGATACTCCAGACTAGTTAGTAGTTGAGAGGCTGGTAGCTTTGATACTCCATGCTAGTTAGTAGTTGAGAGGCTGGTAGCTTTGATACTCCAAGCTAGTTAGTAGTTGAGAGGCTGGTAGCTTTGATACTCCAGGCTAGTTAGTAGTTGAGAGGCTGGTAGCTTTGATACTCCAAGCTAGTTAGTAGTTGAGAGGCTGGTAGCTTTGATACTCCAGGCTAGTTAGTAGTTGAGAGGCTGGTAGCTTTGATACTCCATGCTAGTTAGTAGTTGAGAGGTTGGTAGCTTTGATACTCCTGGCTAGTTAGTAGTTGAGTGGCTGGTAGCTTTGATATTCCATGCTAGTTAGTAGTTGAGAGGTTGGTAGCTTTGATATTCCATGCTAGTTAGTAGTTGAGAGTTTGGTAGCTTTGATACTCCAGCTAGTTAGTAGTTGAGAGGCTGGTAGCTTTGATACTCCAGGCTAGTTAGTAGTTGAGAGGTTGGTAGCTTTGATACTCCAGGCTAGTTAGTAGTTGAGAGGCTGGTAGCTTTGATACTCCAGGCTAGTTAGTAGTTGAGAGGCTGGTAGCTTTGATACTCCAGGCTAGTTAGTAGTTGAGAGGCTGGTAGCTTTGATACTCCAGGCTAGTTAGTAGTTGAGAGGTTGGTAGCTATGGCCAATGTCAAGGAAACAAAGCTAATAGTTCATTAAAACCACCATTTTACTCTTTTTTATGGTCCATAAAAACCTTTATCCATTATTCTCATCTTGGTGGGTGATTTCAGTATAGCTGTGTCCTTGATTGTGTTATCACAGTGACCATCGTCCTGCAGTATACCAAGGTCTCTGAAAGGTTGAGTAGCTCTGTCCCCCGGAAAAAATTCAAAAATGTCAATCCTTGAAATAAGTGCGAGATCATTTGTAGAATGTGCCCCTTTGAGTTATGAGATGAACACTATATCTACCGATCTCATTGTTTTTTCTAATATAAGGAGAGTTAAGTCTTGACTTTCTTCACTTTGGTCGGGTACATTTCCTCCCATAACAAGGAGGGTATCCAGATTTATCATAATATATAGTTTTTTGGCAAAATAATCCAGATAACACAGTTCAACATTGGCAGCATATGGCATTTTCAAAGAATTCAATAGCTTTTTGACAGCACTATTTTTAGTAAAGCAAACTCTTGATACTATAAATCTACCAGTGGGTATCTCTCATGGAAGGAAAAGGAGAGGAATATATACATTGGCTTCTCATAGCCTGAGCTATGTGAGTGATTTACATATTTGATCTAATATTTAAGATAATCATAGAAATTTAATCGTTGTTTGAGGTTTCACTCAGAAGTGTTTCTAGTCACGGATACCGCTCTCAGCCCAATCATCTCAATAGCAAATACATTTGGGTAATCTCAACCCAATTATGAAACTAATAAATTAAGAGCGTGTATCTCATGTAGGGATATGATATCAAAAGAAAAGTATCGACACTGTATTCATTAAAATTATTGGAAGAAAAATATCGATACCATCCTAGTATCGAAATAAAAGTATCGAAAGTATCGAAATTTTAAATCTGGAAAAATATTTTTTCTTCCCTAGTAATAATAGTTTCAGTTTTTGTACCATAATTATTTTCATATTAATTTGACCACTGAAAATTATCATTTTTTTAATAATCTAAAACACATTTTACAATATGCTTTTCCGATATCAAACTTTAAAAAAACTTGTATAAGTCGCTTGTTAAGGGTGTCACTTTTAACTACATTCGTCGGTTGTATACTCATCAATACAGCTCTCCCCTGCACATAAACTTTTCTGCCTCGTCTGTTTGAGGTTTCCTTTATTTGACTGAGTTCATTGTGTTTTACAAAAGATTCTTATTTTTAGTTTGTGATGAGAGTGTCCATTGATAAAAGAAGGGTAGTAGGTCGCTACTCAACCATCGGGCATCAGGTCGCTACTCAGCCGTCAGGCATCAGGTCGCTACTCAGCCCGTCAGGCATCAGGTCGCTACTCAGCCGTCAGGCATCAGGTCGCTACTCAGCCCGTCAGGCTTCAGGTCGCTACTCAGCCCGTCAGGCATCAGGCTGTATCGAGAAAGATGAATTATGATAAGCTTGTCATCTTGAAGAAAATGAGTGAGAAATAGAAACAGTGGTATTTGTTCTTTCTCCACAGTCTACTTTATTAAAAATATAATCCCAACATGAGTGAAGATAACAACAAAGTTGTTTTTTCCGATACCGGAGTGTGAGTACTAATATCTGTAAATTTATTGGAAAAAAAGTATCGAGTAGAACATACTATATAAAAAGGAAAATATTGATACTAGTAGAGTATCAAAACTTTGTTCACATTCCTAATATCATGTCCTTCAACTCTGTGACACAGTCGGCTCGAAATCGTAGATTTACACGAACACTATTGAACTTTGATAATTTCTGATTGAGAATTAATGAAGATAAAGAGTAAATATAAGTTTACAATACAGAACATTGCTAAAATATTAAATTATATTTGGATAAAAACTGGATTGAATAGGCCGATTTTGAACATTTTATAATTACTTCACAGCGTAGAATTGTACACAATTCTTTATTCTGTCATAATAGGGACATACCGTAGCTATTAACAAGAAACTTTGTCACTTTGTCCCCCATTGTCACCGAGGAAAATGTCGAGCAATCGTTAAATACGAATGCATTGCACACATGTCTGATAGATCTCGGTGTTTTATTTCCCTTTTACTCCCATCCTCGCGCGGGCCGAGAGCTAGTTGGGCCTGCTATGGTGCACGCTGTTAAATATTTGCGGTGAAACAGGAACTAATGTATGCACGCTTTGATTAAGCCAACCCTACTCACGGATATTCCATTAAAAAAATAGTTTGAAATGTTACAAGAACTCAGTTGAAAAAATAGTAGGCCTATCATAGTTAATTGAAATAATAAACGACAACGCTAAAAAACCTAATTTAATAAGGGGTTTATGCAATTATATATCTTTATCATGAACTTTCTTTATCAGACAAGTCGTCCTGAAATAAGAATCCTAGAAGTTCCAATACTTATTGATAAATGACAGCACTGGCCTATTATACTGTGATCATGTCTATGAACTAATGATGAAGTGGTAAAATAGTTTTTTTACAACTATCTTTATACACAATTTCCTTAATGTGTGTGTCTTTCCACACATGCAGAAGCCATGAGGTGTCCCAGAACAATGAACGACTTTACATATATATAGTATAGATCACAGGAAACAACCTAATGGAACAGGCTACAGATCTAGAGGTCCCGGGTTCAATCCTCTGCACTTTACATATATATAGTGTAGATCACAGGAAACAACCTAATGGATCAGGCTACAGATCTAGAGGTCTCGGGTTCAATCCTCAGCACTTTACATATATATAGTGTAGATCACACTAAACAACCTAACGGAACAGGCTACAGATCTAGAGGTCCCGGGTTCAATCCTCAGCACTTTACATATCTATAGAATAGATCACAGGAAACAACCTAATGGATCAGGCTTCAGATCCAGAGGTCCCGGGTTCAATCCTCGGTACTGTACATATCTATAGTATAGATCACAGGAAACAACCTAACGGAACAGGCTACAGATCTAGAAGTCCCGGGTTCAATCCTCGGCACTTTACATATCTATAGAATAAATCACAGGAAACAACCTAATGGAACAAGCTACAGATCTAGATGTCCCGGGTTCAATCCTCGGCACTTTCCATATCTATAGTGTAGATCACACTAAACAACCTAATGGAACAGGCTACAGATCTAGAGGTCCCGGGTTCAATCCTCGGATCTTTCAAAATGTATCTGTGAAGCAGTGGATCTGGAACGAAGTCAAACTGAGCCGTGAGGACAATAGAGGAGCTTCTTGAATAAAGAAGTAGCAGCTCCAGGTTATAAAACTGAGATTAATGTATGAAGGGCTAGTTGCGCTTACAACATGACATGCTTTATCCGCGAATGTTGTCACTATTATCTGTAATGGCGACTGCTTCTCGGTCGGTAAAGCTCACAATATGGAGTTTTAATGAGTTGAAAGAACGAAGGGAGGTGTTCACGTGTTTCAGCCAATACTAAAAGATAAGATGCAGCCTAAATATCCAGGTCTGTTCGCCTGTCGCTCAAAGGACTACATATGATCGATAGTGCGGTACTTGCTGTCAAATATAGGGGGGTGCTCGGTTCATAACTATGTAATGGCAAAACTAATCGAGACTCAATCAGAGACATTTTGGTTTTCATCATCATGTATTTTTAGGCATTTATTCTTACGCCATTTAAACTTTAAATTTTATACAGTAAAAGATAGTATTTTTTAAATTTGATTTGCCTACTTTTTTATTTTCAGATTTGAATTTTATTAAAAAAACTTGTTCAGTTCTTTCACAAACTTGAAACATTTTAGTTATCTTCCACTTATGATATTGGTTATTGATATTGATTTTGGATAGTTTTTTTATTAAATGTTAAAATTCAGAATATTTCGATTTCCCAAATATCCATTTTTAATTTTTTTAAATCTAGCCTTTTTGGGTTGGTCCTACTACTGCATTTATAATCTTGTTTGCCTTACCAATGTGACCTAATAGTTTTTCTAATTTAGAGCTTCACCTTTTCACACACCTTAAACTCAAAATTTCACATTTTAAGTGTTTTTTGCTTCTTTTATACAACTGTTGATGTTCACATTTCTTCCACTTCAAGAATGTTTTTTTCGAAATTATCGGCCCACTTTTTTCACGGCCTCCTATTTTAAATTTTAAATCAAAATATCGTTTCTATTGCTCGGGATGAATCCTCTAATTTCTTGATATATTTTTTTCTGATAGTTTCCCATTCGTTTTGTACATTAGTATTACATTTTCCAAAACAGTTAGAATAGTCTGGCTATCAAGGGTGATCCTTCTATCTATTTGCCAAATTTATGCTTTATATATTATTTATAATAGGCTAATTTATTTTTGAATGACTAAAAACACAAAACACATTTATATGAAATTATATATGCCTACTATCGAACAGCTCGCAATACTTTGGTTAGTTTTTGGGTGCTTTTTAAACAAATTTCATACTTTTTGTAGATTTTTTCTAAATTAGGCCATATCACGTCATATTATGTAAATGTAATATAATATTGTAAAATTAATATCTAGCTTTGGTTAAGGCTTGATGAACATAGAGGGTTTCATCCAAATAACATAATTTGATTTTATTGTAAATTGTTTGAATTATAAAATTATTGATTTAAAATTATTTTAAAATTGTGTATACAATTTTTAATAACGAGATTTTATTTTTGTGCGAAGCAAATTATTTTGTTTAAAATATGATATATATCTATTTTGTTTAGATACGTGTTGTGTGAGATCTTACTCATTAGTAATATGTTTGAATATAAACTATTATTGTTTATTATTTATATTTGCAACAAATGTACTTCATATCGCATAGCACTTATAAATCAATTGTTTTGTTTGGTTGTGTATATAAATGTATACAAGGAATTTAGCTTATACTAACCCACCATAATAGTAGCCGATTTGTAGCTTTGAATAGAACAATGTCCAACTTAAAGGCAAAACATAGGTAATCCGTACTGTATTTTCAAAAGGTTGCTAGATAATACGAATAATTAGGTGACCTGGTGGTCTAGGGTAAGGTGTCAGACTTCTGTGCTGGCGGCCGGGGTTCAATCCTCGGTCCCGGCACAGATTTATTTGATTACCAAACCCCTCCTTCGCCTCTGACAAGACATCTTGTGAATATGAGGAATGCCAGGCCTCCACCGTGGTTCGGATCCCACATTAAACTGTAGGTCCTCCATTTCATCTCACAATCAACCTACCATTACACATTAGCGTAAGTGCGTATAACCCGAACGGGTAGTAAGACGCGGTGCTAATAATAACAATAATAGATAATAATAATAATAATAATAATAATAGACAATAATAACTCTGGGATATAAAAGCAAACTAAGCGAGAATGTAGGTAGTATGACACGTGACCACAATACCGGCTCATGAACTTTGACCTATCCAGCATTCTCTGTTTCCCCATCTTGCTCTCTACTGTTCCTAGTTTTGTATTGATTCCAGTCCTGTGCGTGCCCACCCTATGGTCGTTATACTAGGTACAACATCCACCTACTAGTCTACTTACTTGGAGTGCCTGCCTGTCTGTCTGTCTGTTCGTTGACCTACATTCACTATGTAACAGTCTTATTACCACCAACATTCACACTTATTTTTGCATATGCTGACACACATCTATAAATAGTAGCACTCGTGAAAACACGCGATGTTCAACTAAGCTATTCAAACCAACATTATTGATTACTACTAACTTCAACGTGACACCCACAATATTAGGTACTCTAGGTAGAAGAGTAACTAGACAGCTGTTTGATGTTACGATAAAACAGTGGCGGCTCGGAACTTTACAAGCTGGAGGGCGCCACCGATTTGTTTTTTTTAAATTTTTTCTAAATAATACATTTAAAAGATGATAAGCATTTCAGCATTATTTGTTTAAAAAAATCATTGATTTAAACTCAAATGAAACAGAATATCACAAACGTCACGCAAAATAAAAATTTGCAAACTCATTTCAAGGAACATGGATCTGTGTTATTAATCTGCATACGTGTGTAAGTTCATTTTTCTCTCAAGTTCACAAGTTCACGGACAACAGTACAAAGAGTTCTACACATTACAACAAATCCAGTTTTTTTGGTACGCATATTTGGAATTGACCTTGCTTTTGAAAACTTGATTTTCCTTTTTCTCGGTTTCTGTTGGTTCTATACAGAATTCTGGACATGATCTAGCTAATGAGTTCAATTCCCTTTTTTGATCATGAGTTGATCTTGAAATATGTATCGTCTTAAGGTGGGGTGATAGTGAGCGCGAGTTTAGTGCATTACATCTGCAGTTTTTATAGCACAACATTTTTTGGCCAAAATATGTTTGTGCTATAAAAACTGCAAAAATACTGCCCTAAACTCACGCTCACTAGCACCCCACCTTAAGCATCTAAATTGAACTATTCAATTTCCCTACATAAAATATTACAACATATAACTTAATAAATCAACACAATCCTAAGATTACCCCACATGTAAACACACACACTTGTGTGCCTTAAGACAGCAGCGTGCAGGATCAGCCAAACGTAGCCGCCTAGCAACCATATATGAAGGCGTGCGAAGGTTTGGTTTCGTACTTAAAGGTGCTAACAGCGATGCTGACTGCATGCAATTTCCAAATCATTGCTTGCTATTACCTAAATCGAACATTTTTATTTCTTGAAACTATTATGACAGGATATAATAGTCGCGTGAGTGCGAGTAATAATTTTGCAAGGTTGTGATTATCAATAACATTAATATCAAACGCTTCTAATAATACTCCCTTAATAACTATAAGTATTTTAATAAGAAAAATATTAATGAAAATAGCATGTTTTTTGCTAATGAATTATTATAAAGTATTATATTCATATCTTTTTTAAAGTGCTCAGAAAATAGTTTTATTTTTATTAAACCGTTTTTCCAACCTAAAAAAAAGGAATACAAAAATACCTGTTAAAATATAAAGTCTAATTTGTTTAAACGCGTGTGCATTAATACCAGTTGTTAACACGTTAACAACGGCCAGCTTTGTTTCATAGGTGTACATCTTAGTTTTTAAATAAAGTTAAACCTCTACAAGTTACTTACAAGATAAAATAAACATAAGTTTTGAGTACCAAAAATGACAGCTGCTCATTGTGTTCTTCCATATAATATGGCTGTGATTATGGTTACATGAAAGTAGATCTGGTAACTTTTGCTAGTTGTCCACCACCCCTATGCTGCATAGCCTGAGTAATAGAGTAACTAGACATGTGCTCAGAAGCGCCTTAAATTTTGTTGGGGTGGGGGCAAATAATCCTCACTAACTTCACGGATACTTTAGGTTTAACATTTTTTAACTCCCCCTCTTATTAGTTCTAACATTTGATATATTTTGAATGAGTTAAGTGTGTTCACGAACGTTCATGCTATTTTTAATTAGGAATTCAGAAAAACTCTTTAACAATTCAGATTGAATTATTAGCTAGCATTAATTGAGGTTATACAACAGCAACCATAATGATCAGATTTTTAAGATTACTGAGACTGAAAGCAAAGCTTATAAATAAATAGTCAGTAAATAATAAAAATGTGTGTATTTATTTTAGCTCTTTGATAAATGTGACGATACCGGATAAATAAACTTTAAATAAGATATTTGCAGCAAAAGTAGACTTGCAGCTCTGTATTCTAGATATTAAAACATTTGCTTTAAAATTCATGTTTGAGGAGTTAGTTTCCTCTTGGGAATAATCCAGAATTGCAAGATGATTCAGACATTTCTGGATCATTTCTAATCTCAAGTAGGTTTTCAGTCTTCTTAGACTTGCAGATCTCTGTGATGTCGAACTTGACTCAAGGATTGTCGAGAGGAGTTTTACTATCGACATTATCTTTGTAAAATTTCCCTTCATTTTTGGGGTTTTCTGGAGAAACTCGATCAGAGATGCCAAACCGCTAACCATTTCCTTCCTAGTTTTTAAGGCAAGACATATACTTGTGTAAAGCCCCACTTTCTTTGTAAATATCATATTTAAAATGTTCATTGAACCACTGCAACTCCTTTATCACGCAGGCGAGAAAGCATACAGCGTTTACCATGAAGTCGATACTCTTGGACTTGAATAGGATAATGGTAGACTCTACGATCGTCTCAACGACTTCATTCAAAATATAATGTTATAGTTCCTTTGGGATGGTTAATGGAGGAACGCCTCTATTGCTTGTTTTATCTATTCGGTGAGGATTATTCCTTGGCAGCCTAGATTTTTCAATACTTTGATTTCATGATTTTGAGTTTGTATCCTCTCAAAAATCTTCATAATGAGTTTTGAAATTTCTCAGGAGTTCAAGCAACGTAGAAAATATTTCTGTGGCTTGCTGAAAGTGAAGAGCTTTCCTTGAAGGGAACTGTTGAGCGCATCCACTTGGTTACTTTACTAATAAAAGCAATAGGGAAGAAAAAAAATCTAAAGTATCCATTTGAATGATAAAGACAATATATTTGGCACCAGTATGCGATTTTTCTAATTCTGAATATCCTTCCATTGTAATTGTAGAGGATTAAATAAGAGATTTTTTTTTATCAAACTCTACAACAAGTTGGGAAAAAATAACGTAGATTCTTAGATGATCCGCCAAAGACCTGACTTTGAAGATTTTTGAAGACGTCTACTCAATTGGAGAGTTTCGGACAACATTGATTATGACTTTTACCAGGTTAAGTTCGTTACGGCAGCCATAATTTTCTTGACAATTTCCTGAAACGTAAGTCCCAAAGAATGAGCCAGGCAATGCACGAAGACAGCTCTCGGTTATTCCCTCTTCATTCTGATCTGTACCCCTCTAGAATCTCCTACCATGCTCTGGGCGCCATTAAAATATTGTAATGTGTAGTTAGTATTGATAAATTGAATGTACCAAAATCTTCCAACATAATATGGAGACACATCTTAGACTTGGTACTCGTTGTATCGTAGATCCGCAGAAACATTTATTCTATATCAAGATTCCCCGTGAAATTTCTGAAGCAAATGGAAACTAGTTCCCGAACATAAGCATCAGATGTCTCGTCCAAGATGATCGCGTAGTATTTTGCATCAGTGATTCGAAAATTCAAAATACATGTCACGTGATGGCTCGTGATCTCCAAACTTTTTGTTGCAAGTTTCATGAGAAAACTATTTAAATAAATAAATGTATAAGTCTTTTTTTTAACTGGACCGTCTCCACACCGCAAACTAAAGGGGTTAGTAAAGTTTTTGACTCATTAGTGTTCCCATTAACTTCAAAATCTTAAACAGTCAGAAAAGTTAGGTCTGAGAGCTAAATTGTTTTCTTCCAGCTCAATTTTTTGTAGCATTGGAAAGTGGGCTTGAAACTTTTGCGTTAGCTTTCATAGATACCAACTCTGAGACAGATTCTCAGCGGTATTCTGATCTTTCATGTTTTTTTGATTTTGCAAGCGATTTTTTACCCCAGTTCATTCATTTAAAGTCAAATATATTTTAATTAAAATGATGGCATTTTTGATTAATTTGGATTTGATAATCTTACAAAAAACTGCGTCTTTCGATTATTATTTTATGTATGTAATGTATGTATGTATGTTTATGTATGTATGTATGTATGTATATTATGTAAGTATGTATGTATGTATGTATGTAGTGTATATGTATGTATGTGTGTATGTATGTATGATGTATGTGTGTATGTATGTATGTGTGTATGTATGTATGTATGTATGTGTGTATGTATGTATGTGTGTATGTATGTATGTGTGTATGTATGTATGTGTGTATGTATGTGTGTATGTATGTGTGTATGTATGTGTGTATGTATGTATGTATGTGTGTATGTATGTATGTATGTGTGTTGTATGTATGTATGTATGTATGTATGTTTTTTGTTTTTTTTTTAACGAGGAGGGAAATCCTTTTTACGGAGCCTTCAGATCCATCTGAAAGGCTGTGGGACTCCACTAGAGAAGGTGACTCTAGGTGTACGGCAAGAATATTCCATATTCCCGACGTACCGAACTACAAAATGTAGAACCCTACCCACTAAAACCCCCGGGGTACAGCCCTGTACCCCACCTCAAGAGTGTTCTCCAATACACCCCACGTGGAACGGCCGTCAGGCATTACTTCGCGTGAGGCTGTATGGCTAACTGCCTACTCCGTCGTTGCCATTATCTAGGTGGTCTACTCCTTTCTCTTTCCTCTACCTTGAGGTTCTTCAAAACGCGTGAAGCCATGTCTTCTACAGCCTTCCTGTTGTCCTCGTTGAGCAGCATCAAACTGACGATGCTTTCTGGAGTTGATCTCATCTGGAGTCGCCTATCTAGCTCCTCCTTCTCAGTAGCGAAGCGGGGACACCCCAAAAAGACGTGCTCCGCAGTCTCTTCCAACTCTGTGCAGTTAGGACAAGATGGTGAATCATCTAGTCTGAATCTCTCCAGATATGACCTGAAGCATCCGTGGCCTGTCAGGAGCTGGGTGAGGTAAAAGTCCGTCTCACCGTGTTTTCTCGTATTCCAGAGTGACACTACTGGAATAAGACGGTGGGTCCATCTACCATTCATCGATGAGTCCCAGCGTCTTTGCCACATTTCCATGGTTTTCTTCTTTTCGTCCCTCACGATGGTTGTTTTCGTGAGCTCGGAAGGAGTCCGGGTCTGGCGGTAAATCCTATTTCGCTCGTCTGCCAAGAGGTCGATAGGCGTCATATCTGCTATCACGCAAGCAGCATCGCCAGAGACTGTGCGGTAGGCACATGCAACACGCAGTGCCATTCTCCTATGTACCTTGTTCAACATGTGGGCATACACCGCCACTTTCATTGCCGGTGACCAGACTGGTGCTATGTACAGCATAATGGAGCTTGTGACCGTAGAAATCAGACGTCTGCGGCTCGGCTTTGGGCCTCCCGTGTTGGGCATGATGCTTGAAAGCGCATTTGCCACCTTTGCTGCTTTTTGGCTGACGTTCCGAAGATGGTCGTTAAAGCGTAACCTGGCATCTATTTGCACGCCCAGGTACCTCAGTGAAGGTTGAGATATAATGACATTGTCTCCTACATTCAGGGTGATGGATTCTCTGATTTTCCTTCCTGTAACTAGTACTGCCTCCGTCTTGTGATCTGCTAGTTGCAGGCCAACAGAAGAAAGCCACTGACGGATGTTGGAGATAGCTCTGTTCGCTATGTACGTAACCTCGTCGAGGAACTTTCCAACAGCAACTATAGCGATGTCATCGGCAAATCCCACTATCGTAGCTCCGTCTGGCAATGGAAGCCTCAGCACCGCATCGTACATGATGTTCCACAGCGGAGGACCAAGAACTGCTCCCTGCGGCACTCCTCCGGTTACCCGGTACATTCGTTGACCCGTCTCGGAGTCGTAGGTCAGGACTCTATCTGAGAAGTAGCTAGCGATCATCCTCCGAAGATAGGCAGGTACCTCCATCTTCCGAAGCGCTTCCATGATGCAGCTCCATTTAGCAGAGTTGAACGCATTTTTCACATCGAGGGTCACGATGGCGCAATATTTCTTCGTGCTTTCGACCAGCTTCTGCCTGCTATTGCTTCCCTGGCAATGGCTACAACTTTATCTATCGCATCAATCGTACACCTGCCTTTACGGAATCCTAGTTGATTTTCAGGGAGGCCCTGTGGCCCCTCACTGAATACCTCTATTCTGTCAGCAATGATCCTCTCCAGCAATTTGCCAGATGTGTCCAGGAGGCAGATTGGACGATATGATGATGGTTCGTCTAGTGGTTTGGCCCCTTTCGGAAGGAGAACAAGGTGTTGATTTTTCCAGGAGTCAGGGAAACGCCCCACTCTCAGACACGCCTTGTAGACTCGGATAAATAAGTCTGGTCTCGTCTTGATTGCGGTTTTCAGAGCTACATTCGGAATTCCGTTTGGGCCCGGAGCCTTGTTGTCTCCTATTTTGCGAGATGCTTTCAGTAGTTCTTCACAAGTGATTGGTGGCACTTCTTCCAGGTCATCTGATCGGTTTTCAATGAGCACTACATCATCCGATTGTCGTGGGAAGAGGGTGTTCACTATCTTATCCAAGAACTCAGGACAAGTAGGTGAAGCCGAATCCTGTTTTCTCATCTTAGCCATAACCGTCCTGTAGGGTCTGCCCCAGGGATCCTGGTCGACCTCCTTACACATCTCCTTCCAGCACCGTCGTTTGCTTGCCTTGATGGCTTTGCCCAAGGTTCTCCTGGCTTCGGCATATTGGTTTCTGAGAGCAGAGAAGGTCGAACGACCCCTTGCACGCTGGGCGTTTCTCCTAGCTAGACATCTTCTACGGAGTTCAGCTATCTCCTCGTTCCACCAGAACGCTGGTTTGTGTCGGTGATTACAGGAACGCCTCGTCATAGCAGCGTCGCAAGCGTCGGTGACAAGCGTCATTAACTGCGTGACTACCTGATCAAGCGTATCCCTCGGCTCAATGTCACTGTCCTCCATCAAAGCGATGAAGGTTCCTCGATCAAAGGAGCGCCCGTTCCAGCCTCTTGTCCTCTCCCTACCCGGGTTTACTGGTCTCTGGGTGGTTATCATCTCGAATATGATCGCCTGGTGGTCACTCTGTGTAAGGTGATCACTGACTTTCCATGTCACCATGCGGGAAGCCAGGTTTTCGCTCACGAAAGTCACGTCGATGATGGAGCTGTTGCCGTTCCTCTCGAAGGTAGGAGTGATACCGATATTCAGTATCACCATATCCATCAGAGAGAGTGCATCCAGAAGGCTCTCGCCACGTCTGTCGGTCATTATACTGCCCCAGGCTGTAGCCCAGGCATTAAAATCACCAGCTATAATAACAGGTCTTCTGCCTCGTAGTTCGTAAGCGATTTCATCCAGCATGTGCTGGAATCCTTCCAGGGAGATGCTAGGTGGAGCGTAGACGCTGCAAACGTATATGCCTCCCACCTTTGCCCAGACGAATCCATCTTTTTTTACTGTTTGTCTTTCTTCGATGAACAAACCCCTGCGCATCCAGATAGCGGCTTTGCCACTACGGTCCGGTATCCAGGACGACAAGTTGTCTAAGTTCCGGTACTGTTCACAGAGGATCGCCAAGTCAATGCTCAATTCACTTGCAGACTGCCAGAAGAGGTCCTGTGCTGCTTCACAATGATTCAGGTTTAACTGAAGGAACCTCATCGTCTTCTCTTGTGCAGTAACGCCATTGCTTCCCTGTAAGCAGGGCACGCACTACTTCCTGTTCGATGATTCCTGTCCAAATTCTCACTGCACAGGAGGCACTTCATCTCGGCTTTCACACAGTCCTTGGCAATGTGTGTGGTTTCTCCGCACTTGGTGCACTGTTTCGACCGATCCGGGCCTTTGCACATCCTGGCCAAGTGACCAAACTCTAGGCATCTAAAGCATTTCAGGGGAGAGACTCTCTCTCTTACTCTGCAAACAACCCATCCTATCTTCGGTTTGTCCTTTTGTAGGACGAGTTTCACATGGTTAGCAGTAAGGACAAGTAACGCGATCTGCGTTCCTCCATACGCCTGTCAAAGGGATTTTATAGCATCGGGTTTGACGTCAGTCCCCTCTACTTGTTGACGGATAGCATCACATATCTCGCCTCTTGTCGTGAATTCGTCGAGGTCCTTTATTTCAATGGACTTCATGTCTGTCCTGCTAGTGACCTCAGCTGAGTTCACCAGTTGCTCCTGGATCACCTGACGAATATCTCCGGTTCCTTGTTTAGCTTTGCGGTTCAAGACCAGTAGGAGATTCCCCGCAGAATCTCTTCGCATCTTGCTAACGTTTTCCTTGAGGTCCTTTAGTTTAGGGTCACTCTTCAGGAACTTCACGATGTCAGCATAGGATTTTCCCTCCTTAGCTTTGACAATCACCACATCTGGGCGCAACATTTTCTCTTGTTTGCGTCTTTCTTGTCGCTTCTTCACCGTTTTAACAGGTGCCTTTTCGTTCTCTACTGACTCCGGTTGTTTCACCCCATTTTCCTGAAGCCTATGGTCCAATCTGTCCGCCGTCGTCTTCTCTCGCCCTTCTGATGTTTCTGGGAAGGACCCCGTCGGTGCCACCCACAACACGTGTCGTGGGGATTCCAGGGGCCTCTCCTTATTTCTCGCAGGGGACTGAACTTCTGCACCCTTCTGAGTCTGTGGTTCAGAGGGTTCCCTGCGTTCGCTCCCAACGGAAAGCTCACGACTTTGAGCCTATTGGATCCCGGCCTCCACACCATTTTGCTGGTCAAACATCGCTTGAACATCACTCATAACTAGTTTCGCCAGCTCAAAAGTGCTCATAACCCTGCTCATTTTTGCACGAATCTCCTTGGCGATGTTAGTCCTTGGCTTGACGTCCTGGTATAGGTCATCCAGTTCCTTCTCTAGTCGGAAGAGAGCCTTCAGTCCTCGTTCTGTCTCCTTGCTTGGGACTGTATCCCCCTCCATTGGATCGCCCCATGCCTTCATTCTATCTAGTTGGTTTTTAAACAATCCTACTAACATTCAATCTTCACCAGCGCTTCGTACGCAAGGGAGCGGGCCGAACAAATCAGGAACGGGTATACCCTCAGCTCAACAGGAGCTTACCCCAGTTCCCTGAGGCCTGACCCTCGCTTTAACCGGTCCCGGAATACACGGACGGACTGTGTATGTGTGTATGTATGTATGTATGTAAGTATGT
>JBCFYV010003508.1:796707-1094207 GCA_039000515.1 Timema cristinae | reverse complement strand
TTGTATTCACATTAGTTGCCAAAAAGTGTTTATTTGGTCAATGAACATTTTACAGGTAGACTAACGTTAAATTCATTTATTTAATTTTAGCTTTATTTACATAGCCTAGCTATGTGTTCTCACAAACCTATTATTTTTCTGAATTAAATACAGCTAAGAATGCAGAGTAAATTATGGCATAACCTTATTAATAAAACAATTTTTTTATTTTTGGTTTGTATGTGTCACGTATTAACGCTAGAACTACAATAACTATATTTCACTTTCAAAACGATATTAGTTTTTCTTTAAGCACCACGTTTTACTACCCTTTCGGATTATACGTCACTGTGCTAATTATGCTAATGTGTTGGGGATGAGGTAAAAAGAATTTTAGAGGCAGTGTCCTCGCATTTGCGTGAAATGGTTGTGAAAACCCCCCTCATTACATCCAACTGAGATTCGAGACCCAAACATCCAGTCACCAGCAGTCCAATCTATTAAGAGAATGACGCATTAGACCATGCAGCCAGTGGAGCGGGCTGGTTCTAATTGAAATACAAATATATATTGCAGTAGTTATAGACGATCACTTAGTGTTAGAGTTAATTTGGCCGGTTTGTATTAAGTGGTAAAATATGTTTTGGTATATTTATTTTGTTACTTTTGACTGAAAGTAATAGAATGCATTAAATCGTTTGAGTGTGGTGACAGACACAATGGATCTTCTTATACATGTCTCAAAAATTAGGGTATTGGATTTTGATAAGGACGGATCAGGAAAAGATTGTGAGCTTTGTATAAATGAAAAACTGTTAGAACAAATGAATGATCTGTGTATCTGGGCAGAATGTTCTGTAAAGATGGAAGAATGAATGGTAAAATTGATAGACTGGTGAGTGTATCTCAGATAGTAGTTTGATGTATGTGGACTATTTCAAAGAATGAGTAGTATCAAAAGAGCAGAGATGGTAGCATATACAAGTGTGCTAACGCCAACAATGTTGTATGGATATGAAGTGTGAGTTTGTCAGGAGAAACACAAGAGCAAGGGGAATGCGCTTGGAATGAAATATTTAAGAAATTTAAGTGGAAAACTTGTATGGACAGAGTCGGTAATGAATGGGTTCTGAAGGAGTGCAGTTTGAAAGGGAATCCAATATGTCAATGTGAAAGAAGTGTGTTACGGTGGTTTAAGCATATTGAGAAGAGGTGTGTGGATCAAGGGAAGAAACAACTATATTAAGGTAAAGCGTATGGATCAAAAGGAAGAGGTAAGCCATGTAAGACGAGGCTAAATGTTGTAGATGAATGTGTGAAAAAGAGAATCATTCAGAGTTTAAGAATAAAGAGCATGTGTGACTCGTTGTATTGATGTAGTTAAAGTGAAGGAAGTATTCAAGAATAGGGAATTGTGGATAAAGTTAGTGGGGATGGTAACTACGGAGATAGTAAGTTGTATGTGTGTGTATAAATACGTTTATTAACAATTATTGTTTAGAGGGGTTTCTCTGGCAGAGCACACAAGTAAATACATTATAAATTTATTATTGTTTTCTCTGTTTATGAACTGCCTTGTGCTGTGAACCCCAAATAGTAGATATGCGCAACAAGTTGTGTAAATTACTTTCACCCAGGGGCAGGAAAAAGACACCATGTGTGATCACCTTCCATCTTGGAACTACCATCGCAATAGTACTTGAATTTACGTCAGACTCGGGCTGCCTAAAAGTTCTCCCCTTTCAATTAACCTACAAGTTAACTCAGACTTTTCTAGTTTGTATTTTAACCATCGTTCCCTCACTAATCCTAAGGGGAAATCAAACAATTTGCTCGTGTGTGGCTAATGTAATACTACTCTGAACTTCTATCATATTTAGTTATACTATTTAGTTAGTATATATATATGTACTAAGCCAAATGTGAATAAAGGTACCATCTTTATTGTTTTACATTTTAAATGCGTAATATTATATATATTTTTACTTTCTTCTTAATGGCAGAATATCCTCAGAAGGCTGATAATTATAGCTATGGTATTGTATGCACATTTTGTATTAGTCTGGTGTATTATAGGATAGAGCTAACCGAGACGTACCATTGGACAATACTGAGCAGGAATAACAGTGGGCGACAACAGGAAAGGTTGTTTTGAGGGTATTACAGCGTCCTTCATTCACTCTCCTAGCCCAACGCATTCCGAAGTTTGCCCACTTACAACCAGAAGTTCCCCTGAGATAAGATAGTTATTCATTCATTTTTCCTTAATAGAAGTACCTTTTATTGTTGTTGTTACATATTAAATTGAAGTACCCTCCGATTTGGAGTACACCATATTTTGTTTTGACACCAAGAAACTCTAAATAAAAGACCTATTTATTTACAAAGGCCTTAACTATAAATTATCATAAATCTTGGGAAATAAACGTCGAAAGAATACGCCTAATCTAGTTTATGCTGACTTTTTGGTTGCATTGGTGAGTGGTTACTAACTATCATGAGGTCACATTAATAAATTCCATGGGGTCCGGACAACACCCGAAATTTAACGAAATTAACACTGTAACAGAAATTTTTTAAGTACAGCATCATCGCTTCTGGCTACAATGACGAAGAGAAGCTTCATAGTGTCATTCTTTGTTTGTGAGTGTTTATTTAGCCCCACCCTTCCATTGTCCTCATAGTGTCATTCTTTGTTTGTGAGTGTTTATTTAGCCCCACTCTTCCATTGTCCTCATAGTGCATTCTTTGTTTGTGAGTGTTTATTTAGCCCCACTCTTCCATTGTCCTCATAGTGTCATTCTTTGTTTGTGAGTGTTTATTTAGCCCCACTCTTCCATTGTCTTCATAGTGTCAATCTTTGTTTGTGAGTGTTTATTTAGCCTCACTCTTCCATTGCCCATCATAGTGGCATTCTTTGTTTGTGAGTGTTTATTTAGCCCCACTCTTCCATTGTCTTCATAGTGGCATTCTTTGTTTGTGAGTGTTTATTTAGCCCCACTCTTCCATTGTCCTCATAGTGGCATTCTTTGTTTGTGAGTGTTTATTTAGCCCCACTCTTCCATTGTCCTCATAGTGGCATTCTTTGTTTGTGAGTGTTTATTTAGCCTCACTCTTCCATTGTCCTCATAGTGGCATTCTTTGTTTGTGAGTGTTTATTTAGCCCCACTCTTCCATTGTCCTCATAGTGGCATTCTTTGTTTGTGAGTGTTTATTTAGCCCCACTCTTCCATTGTCCTCATAGTGGCATTCTTTGTTTGTGAGTGTTTATTTAGCCTCACTCTTCCATTGTCATCATAGTGGCATTCTTTGTTTGTGAGTGTTTATTTAGCCCCACTCTTCCATTGTCTTCATAGTGGCATTCTTTGTTTGTGAGTGTTTATTTAGCCCCACTCTTCCATTGTCCATCATAGTGGTATTCTTTGTTTGTGAGTGTTTATTTAGCCCCACTCTTCCATTGTCTTCATAGTGGCATTCTTTGTTTGTGAGGGTTTATTTAGCCCCACTCTTCCATTGTCTTCATAGTGTCATTCTTTGTTTGTGAGTGTTTATTTAGCCCCACTCTTCCATTGTCCTCATAGTGGCATTCTTTGTTTGTGAGTGTTTATTTAGCCCCACTCTTCCATTGTCCTCATAGTGTCATTCTTTATTTGTGAGTGTTTATTTAGCCCCACTCTTCCATTGTCCTCATAGTGGCATTCTTTGTTTGTGAGTGTTTATTTAGCCCCACTCTTCCATTGTCCTCATAGTGGCATTCTTTGTTTGTGAGTGTTTATTTAGCCCCACTCTTCCATTGTCCTCATAGTGGCATTCTTTATTTGTGAGTGTTTATTTAGCCCCACTCTTCCATTGTCCTCATAGTGGCATTCTTTGTTTGTGAGTGTTTATTTAGCCCCACTCTTCCATTGTCCTCATAGTGTCATTCTTTATTTGTGAGTGTTTATTTAGCCCCACTCTTCCATTGTCCTCATAGTGGCATTCTTTGTTTGTGAGTGTTTATTTAGCCCCACTCTTCCATTGTCCTCATAGTGGCATTCTTTGTTTGTGAGTGTTTATTTAGCCCCACTCTTCCATTGTCCTCATAGTGTCATTCTTTATTTGTGAGTGTTTATTTAGCCCCACTCTTCCATTGTCCTCATAGTGGCATTCTTTGTTTGTGAGTGTTTATTTAGCCCACTCTTCCATTGTCCTCATAGTGTCATTCTTTATTTGTGAGTGTTTATTTAGCCCCACTCTTCCATTGTCTTCATAGTGGCATTCTTTGTTTGTGAGGGTTTATTTAGCCCCACTCTTCCATTGTCTTCATAGTGTCATTCTTTGTTTGTGAGTGTTTATTTAGCCCCACTCTTCCATTGTCCTCATAGTGGCATTCTTTGTTTGTGAGTGTTTATTTAGCCCCACTCTTCCATTGTCTTCATATATGCAGAGCCCACAGCATTATTTCACATCAGCAATATTTACTGTGAAAACATATCAGGATGTAAAGGCATGTGACAGTGACAAGAACCAGTTTGCAGAGATATTACAAAGGTTACGAGTATTGTGGGTAACTTGTTTGGAATAGTTATTGAGGTACCATGACTGGTTAAGAAACGGACTAAAAGGGATAACCCTTCCCACGATTATATTGAAGAGTACTATCTCATATCCATCTTCCTGCCTTGTGTGGACGAATTTATTGTCACTATTCAGTAACGATTTTGTCAAAATAAAGATTTCTTCTTAGTAAGAGGTTTTGTTACCCAAAACCACACACGAAAGTCATGTAAATGAACTCAAAAAACTTAGTTCATACTGTTATGAGACAACTTCTCAGGCAGCGATTGAGGCAAAATACCTCTTGTGATGTGAGAAGGGTAAAGACAAGAAACTATCTAACATATCAAAGTGGATTATGACTACTATGGCTGCATGCAATAAGAACTTCTATCCTACATCTGCTGTGAGTCCTAGCTACTTTAACTGTATCAACGGCTGATTCTCGTTGAAAAGAATTAATACCTACTTAAGAAACTCGATGTGCAGTGAACAATTGACTGGCCTGTCAATGATGTCAATTCACTACCTAATGTATTTCACACTTGCGGACGTTTTGGATGTTATGGCCAAGAGAGCTAATAGAAGACTACTATTGTAAAAGTGATAGATAGTGGCGCATGAACACTATTCCATACACATAGTAATTTCTTTAGTTGTACTTGGCTAGATACTTTTAATTATGTTAATTTAATATAGTAAATTCATTTAGAAAATGTGTTGCTTTCTGCTTTTCCAACAAACCCAAACACAACATGAAATTATTGACACCGCAAAAACCTTTGATTTAAAATTTCTAGAAAACTCTAATTTAAGTCAGGTAACATAGCTTTGGATAACACCCCCAAATTAAAATCCTGGCTACGTGCCTGATTAAGTGATTGTAAATACCACGCTATTAAATGTGCAACAGAAACTACACCAGTAAAAAAAAATACGTTTTTCATAACTTACGAATACGTCAAAAGTAAACGTATAACAGAAACTATAACTGAAAGAAAAGCACGTCAAGACTCCAATAACAAACGTGAAAACGAAACCACACCTGAAGAGTTCAAACGTCCATTTAATAAGAGTTGGAAAGACATGTCACGTAGTATAGGAAGATAACCTAAACAGAGGACTAGTTTAGTGGGAAAAAATCAACAGAGAAGTAAAAGTAAGAAAAAATTAGAAGACCTAATAAGAAGGAAAGCAATTGATTTTAACTCTGAACAGATTATTAAAGAACAGTTCCTTGGAGAGATGAATATAAATGACAATATTGTGAATATAAAAATTGTATAAGTGAAAGATCTCAAGATAAGTTTACCAACTGCTGTCATAAAGTGAAAGTTAATTTGAGAAGTCTGTCATCACATTCTTTTTGACAATTGTTTAAAGATCGTATGGCTGATAACAATACTGATTCCAAAAGTTTCATATAAAACATAAGATCTTATAACAGAGCATATTCATTTGCATCCATGGACGAGTAAGTCGAGTCACCAGATTGCGTCGTTTTACTATTCAAGGCTAAATATACCATAGAGCAGTCGTGTTACAACCTGCTGAAGGGAAACATAGGAAATACACTCAGATCTACATATTAGACTTTGAAGAGGCAACCCGACCCACCAACGAGTGGGTATAAGTGAACATTCTGAGGGCGAGAAATGTTATGGATACAATTGAAATACATTTGGCAAAGTAATTAATTAGCAAAAACACATAAGACGATGCAAGAAATGGAAAAGGAGGCTCTTTCCGATGCTGAAAGAAAAGGTTTCCACCCAACAAACGTAACTATGGCGATACGCTACTACCGTTCTTAAGATCTCAAACAACTCAATGAGCTACGTGTGAACTAAGTCACAGTAGTTTTTAAAAATACAGATAGTGAACCTCCTTTTGAACGAGATTTAATAATACATCCAAGACCAGAGTCTGACACCACTTTTAGTTATAAGACACAGAGATTCACTAGATCCTAGAGTTACAACTTTTCCTCTACTATTTCCTCACGGAGAATCTTGGTGACACCCCAACGTCAAAAGATGAAAAAAGAACTAAGTTTTGAAATAATCTGGCCAGGCAGTAGGAAGCGAGTGACTCAAATGGCTTGCTATGGGTACCTCTTTGCTGTTAGAGATGAATTAGATCCAGTTCTGAACGGGTATTACTTTAGTGTAAAATGGTTAAAAAAAAGTGTACAATAGAAAAAGGGTGAAGGGTAAAAAGGATAAAAACGGTAAAAAGTAAATCTAATCAATAATGCTAAGATAATTTTGATTGTATTTAATTACAACCCTTTAATATCCAACTAGCTATGTTGTAAAACTCTTCTTTCTTTTTTATCAGCACCAAAGGCAACTAATCTTCAAAATAAATGTGAGTTTTTAAAATATATTCATATTATATCTCAATATTAACATTGTGTGTCGTCATCCTACTCTAGCGTCTCGTATCACAAGTCAAACCAATACAGGATTAATATCTAAACATGATTTAAGATTTGGCTACTAATACTCGTGTCATCTTAATTCCCCATTATACGCCTTGTAGAGGTAGTTTCAACCCCAATACAGGGGTAAAAGGCCCTTTTACATTGAAAAATAATTATGCTCTTGCAGCGGCGCTCTAGTAAACACTAAAGACGCCAACTACATGACCAAAGGAAACCAACATAATGGGAGAACACTTGACAATAGAAGATAGAAAAATGCATGTTGACATTAGAGTTTAATGGAGCTAGTACATAGACAATCACATCACAATCCCATATTTTCTAAACTGGCCTATAGGGACGGCCAAGGCAATTGACATAACCGCAAATAAATATGTTGTGTGTCCAGTGTTGAATGGAACGCGAGAGTAGTTAACTCTTACGATGGAGCCGTTCTTGCTCAGCGATGTTCCCGAGGCGTGGTATGTAACACATGGAGTTATACATTTATAGATAAATATACATAATTAGCAATCCATATTTATATTATATTATTTTGAGAAAATATTTTCTGTAGCTGATTCAGGTAGTACGGGCCGGGACTGGATAGCCCGCTACACTCTAAAATTTATTCTTAGTCATTCATATTGCATTTTCATTGTTTTAATTAAATTATATTGATTTTGTATTTTTCCCTCTAGGGGAGGTTTCAACCCCTTTAATGGGGTAGAACGTTTAAAGCATGTGATAGAGCGAATAATTTTGGCCTTGAAAATCATGTTTGACGGAGATCTGCGGCATTAACAGCTCGCGCTGTGATCTAGGATGGCGCGCTCTCGAGGATTCCTTCACCTTTGCAACTCCCATCTCCCACATGAATTGCGTAAAGTGTCCTTATGATAGGTTTGTCAAACCACATCGTTTTATTTTAAAAGGAAAGTCACCTTTTAATTATTTTTTTTTCAGTTAAAAACGTTTACCCACCCCCAAAGTCTGCCCTTCCCTCATTAAAACCTAGGGGTAGCCATTTATAAATTGTCGATCGGGATTCAACAACAACAACAACAACAACAAACAACAACAACAAATACGAGGCTTCACAACCCCTTAGAACCAATCATAAACACTTTAATACGTCAGAAAAGTCGAAAAACAGACGGCAAAGTCAGTTAACGCGTTTTGACCCTTAAGGGTTTATTTAGGGTTTGTAAAAAGTGACCTGTGTGATGTAGCTGAGACCTCCCACATTTAAATCAATGTTCACTGTCCCCGGATCACGTCAAAACCAAAAATCACTTTTTTCCCAAAGTGTATCATTCTTCTAATGTCTGCAATAATCCTCTGGACTAAGAGATAATACTCATGTTTTGACGCAATCATTCTGTAATGCCATAGAGTAATTAGATATAAGTAAGTCTCTAAAAAATTGGATGTTCTTTTTCCTTTAACCTCTTAGGGGAAATGTTTGTACAACAATAATCTATCTCTATTATTTTAGAATCAATAGTCAGTATTTACATTTTTTATTGGTCAGAATTTATAAATGAGGAATTAAATAGCAATGCAATGACCTGAAGATTTGCAACCCCTAATAAAATTTCAAAACTTTTAACCAAAATTCGAAATTTTAATACGAAGGGTTGACCCTTGTGGACCCAATATTGATATATTTTTTTGGTTCAAGTATACAAATGAAGATTTTAATGCTTTAACAATAAAATTATAAGATTTAAAACCAGGAGTCAAAAAATGTTTTACGTGAGTGTAGCGAAATTTGTGCTCGAATTTGCTAGTGTGTATCAATTATTCTCACATAGGCCTATACTACGGGTTTTGAGTAAATATCTCCATTTTTAGACAATGAAGCGAGAGAGTTTGTGTGGAGTTCCGTACCATCTATTTTTTCTTAATTATATTCCAAATAATTATTATAATAGAGATAGTAAATAATTTTACTAAGTCAATACAGATGAAAGTGTTTTTATCAGCAGAATATAAAATGTAAATAAAGATAGGGGATAGAAGAAATAAATGGAGAACTAAAAGAAATTGAGAGTTATGGAAATATCCAGAATATATTATCATAAATAGAAAAGAAAACGATAACTGTATGTACATTTATGAATACTATTTTAGCAGAAAGTTACAATCTAACAGTATTTTGTTGAAAATTACTCTTTCATTATTAAGTTAAATTGTTCAAATGAAAGATATTCGCTTGATAGCGAGAAATTTACCAAATATATGATACAAATAATATAGTATGCATTTGATCTGTATATTTAGGTGTGACTAGAGGTGTATCTCACTTCTGAGAGAGATGTTTGGTTTGTGTGCAGGTGACGATATGACTAGAGGTGTATCTCACTTCTGAGAGAGATGTTTGGTTTGTGTGCAGGTGACGATGTAACTCTAGAGGTGTAACTCACTTCTGAGAGAGATGTTTGGTTTGTGTGCAGGTGACGATGTAACTCTAGAGGTGTATCTCACTTCTGAGAGAGATGTTTGGTTTGTGTGCAGGTGACGATGTAACTCTAGAGGTGTAACTCACTTCTGAGAGAGATGTTTGGTTTGTGTGCAGGTGACGATATGACTAGAGGTGTAACTCACTTCTGAGAGAGATGTTTGGTTTGTGTGCAGGTGACGATGTGACTCTAGAGGTGTATCTCACTTCTGAGAGAGATGTTTGGTTTGTGTGCAGGTGACGATGTAACTCTAGAGGTGTATCTCACTTCTGAGAGAGATGTTTGGTTTGTGTGCAGGTGACGATGTAACTCTAGAGGTGTAACTCACTTCTGAGAGAGATGTTTGGTTTGTGTGCAGGTGACGATATGACTAGAGGTGTAACTCACTTCTGAGAGAGATGTTTGGTTTGTGTGCAGGTGACGATGTGACTAGAGGTGTATCTCACTTCTGAGAGAGATGTTTGGTTTGTGTGCAGGTGACGATATGACTAGAGGTGTAACTCACTTCTGAGAGAGATGTTTGGTTTGTGTGCAGGTGACGATATGACTAGAGGTGTATCTCACTTCTGAGAGAGATGTTTGGTTTGTGTGCAGGTGACGATATGACTAGAGGTGTATCTCACTTCTGAGAGAGATGTTTGGTTTGTGTGCAGGTGACGATGTAACTCTAGAGGTGTAACTCACTTCTGAGAGAGATGTTTGGTTTGTGTGCAGGTGACGATGTGACTAGAGGTGTATCTCACTTCTGAGAGAGATGTTTGGTTTGTTTGCAGGTGACGATGTAACTCTAGAGGTGTAACTCACTTCTGAGAGAGATGTTTGGTTTGTGTGCAGGTGACGATGTGACTAGAGGTGTAACTCACTTCTGAGAGAGATGTTTGGTTTGTGTGCAGGTGACGATGTAACTCTAGAGGTGTAACTCACTTCTGAGAGAGATGTTTGGTTTGTGTGCAGGTGACGATATGACTAGAGGTGTATCTCACTTCTGAGAGAGATGTTTGGTTTGTGTGCAGGTGACGATATGACTAGAGGTGTATCTCACTTCTGAGAGAGATGTTTGGTTTGTGTGCAGGTGACGATGAAACTCTAGAGGTGTAACTCACTTCTAAGAGAGATGTTTGGTTTGTGTGCAGGTGACGATATGACTAGAGGTGTATCTCACTTCTGAGAGAGATGTTTGGTTTGTGTGCAGGTGACGATGAAACTCTAGAGGTGTAACTCACTTCTAAGAGAGATGTTTGGTTTGTGTGCAGGTGACGATATGACTAGAGGTGTATCTCACTTCTGAGAGAGATGTTTGGTTTGTGTGCAGGTGACGATGTGACTAGAGGTGTATCTCACTTCTGAGAGAGATGTTTGGTTTGTGTGCAGGTGACGATGTGACTAGAGGTGTATCTCACTTCTGAGAGAGATGTTTGGTTTGTGTGCAGGTGACGATGTGACTAGAGGTGTATCTCACTTCTGAGAGAGATGTTTGGTTTGTGTGCAGGTGACGATATGACTAGAGGTGTATCTCACTTCTGAGAGAGATGTTTGGTTTGTGTGCAGGTGACGATGTGACTAGAGGTGTATCTCACTTCTGAGAGAGATGTTTGGTTTGTGTGCAGGTGACGATGTGGCAAAGGGTCGGCATCGAGAGGGAGTCCAGTGGAGGATGAAGCAGGGCCTATCTCCCACCCTCTGACCCCAACCCCTGGCCATGGTGGGCGATCGGGAAGGAGATGGGGTGGGCGTGAGGTGGGATATAGACGACACCACCTTGACGGAGGATGGTTGCGGGGATCCTAGCAGACTGGTCAGGTTTGGGGATCCCCCGCCACTACCCCTTGTCATGCAGCAGCAGCGCGCCCACTCCCGCTCCATGTCATCTTTACCCCCGGAGCCCTTCATGATCATGCGTACCAAGGCCTTACATCGGCGGGTGTGCATCAACGTTGGGGGGGTGAAGCACGAAGTGCTCTGGAGGACTCTGGAAAGGCTACCCCACACGAGGTTGGGGCGTCTCAGAGAGTGCAACACCCATGAGACCATCACCGAACTGTGCGACGATTACTCTCTCATCGACAACGAGTACTTCTTTGATCGTCACCCTAAGTCTTTCAGCTCAATCCTCAACTTTTACCGGACGGGCAAACTTCACCTGGTGGATGAGATGTGCGTACTTGCGTTTAGTGATGACCTTGAGTACTGGGGTGTTGATGAGCTGTATCTAGAGTCGTGTTGCCAGCACAAGTACCATCAACGCAAAGAGCATGTGTTCGAGGAGATGAGGAAAGAGGCCGAGTCTCTAAGACAAAGAGAAGAGGAAGAGTTTGGAGAGGGCAAGTGCTCCCAGTACCAGAAGTTTCTCTGGGATCTTCTTGAGAAACCAACCACCTCCATCGCCGCCAGGGTGAGTACACTATTGGTGGAATAGAGCAAACCACTTATCATTGGCTTTCCTTTAATTTTTATTGTAAACAACACATTTATAATTTTAATCTAGCATATTGGGAAACATTTTTGATGGTCTGAGAACGTGTATACTACTACATAAACATATCCAGGATATTTTCTTTTAAATTTATATCAATATGATATGGACTCGGGATAAGAACGGTGAATTGAGCAATAAATAATACATCTAGAAAGTTAAATAAACTTTGTATTAATTCCCTTAAACTTAGTAACCGAATTCCTCCATCTTGAAAATCCAGTTAAATATATTCTGTATATTGGATATTCGTTTCTGTGGTTATAGCTTAACTATGTCATTACACATATTTAAGGGCAGTAAAGTTTGGATCCTTTGACTTGTAGAGGAAAATTTCATTGTGCTGCCACACTCGCGTTATATTAGGTTAGTACTTGGAATAACGAAAAGATGTCACTAACAAGGCTTGTATTTGAAATTCTAATGTAATTTTTGCGCACGTATTTGTATCTTTATTAATAAGCATTTTTCAAATAAATGATTATATTATCTTAAGAAACTTTTGTAAGCATACAATAAGGAAGTTAATCCCTTATTAAAATGATATGATAATTTTAGAACGCCTACTGAGAGCCTGTATGTGTCAATGATTTCAACTAAAGACTAGTTAATAATTTTCCTCTGTTACATTTTATACACTATTTGTAATACACAATTTAAAATTAGTGAGCATAAAGGCTTATGGCACAAACACATAATATTTCAATTTAATAACTATCAATTAAAGCCTACTGTATTGAATTATAGTTTATAACATCACTTATCCAAATGTAGGAGATTAATTAAATAAAAAAAATGGTTTAACATTAATGTTCTTTACTTAATGTAGATAAAATATCTCTTTAAAATATTTATTAGTGTTGTGATTTATGAAAACATTTTCTTACGAACTTAATAGTGTTAGTTCCTACGCTTCATTAAATAAACTATTGATATTTTTAATGAAAAGTTATAAATGAGATAATATGTGTTTATTATTACTATTATTAAACTATTAGGAGTGGATGTATACATTGTTAGCTAATCTAAATATCTGTTTCATATTCGATATAGATACCATTTAAATTCTAACACTTACCGAGGAATAGCTATTTCATTTATTTGTTTGAAGTTTTGTACTTTATAGGTTGGTGGTTTTTTGTTCCCCATGGGCACTTTTAATTATATTATTATTATTATTATTATTATTATTATTATTATTATCATCATCATCATCACCCATTCGGTTATACCTACTTTCGCTAAGGTGCAATGCGTAGGGTGATTGTGAGATGAAATGGAGGACCTACAGTTTAACGTGGGATCCGAACCACTGTGGAGGCCTGGTACTCACACATTCACAAGTTGTGATTAATACACGTATTGCCAGAGGTGAAGGATTGAACCCCGGACCCATAGCAGAGAAGTCTCAAACTAGTTTACTTAGTGAAACTTGATAAATTTGTTTGAAACTATCACAAATATATCAACACAAAAAAAATTTCGCACATGGACTAAATAAATAAAATAATATTACTTAAAATGTATTGCATCTTTATAGTAAAAAAAACAAACAAAAACATTAAAACTATTCTCACTGAAGAATGTCCATTTGAAAACCAGTTTGGGACGTCAGTTGCAACCTACCCTCATGGAATTGTGAGGGGAGCTAGCGGGTTGTTGAGCGGTGGAGGAAATGGCTTCGCGAGACACACACAGCAACCGGCTGGTAGACTCAAATTTAAAAACACGATATTCTCTTCTAAAAAATACAACACTTGATGTGCTGGTTTAGAAAACTGTTCAGGTGAAAAGGTATTCAATTATGCAAGGGGTGAAATAATAATTGTTTACATATTTTCTTAAGTTTATTTTTAATTAATAAATATAGTTTTTTTAAAATACGACCCTTGTTCAAATTATTAATTAAAATACATATTTTAATATTTAAAAAAAATCTAAATTATTCAGGAAATAGCCAAAGAGACAATCTTTTTGAAAACAGAGACATACAAATTTTGAAAAGGTATTTTGGGCGTAATCATGGAAGAAAAATCATAAAAATTATTTTAAAACGTTGAAGTTCAATATTTTATATATTTTTAATGGTTTGATTTAAAGAAACCAAATAACTCTTGTTGTAACAAACAACCTTTATTCTAATAGGAGAAAAATTTACAAATCTATTAAATAATAGCTACCATCAGATTTAAGGAGGTTAGTAGTACAAGTATTTTAGATTTGGTGGGGGTTCCCCCTTAATGTGGGAATGGTGTTAGCCTACTGTGCAGTAAACTGTGCTAACAAACATGGAGATGCCAAACTAGTTTTCCAAACGGGTCGATTCCTTTTCACGGCTAAGTAAGCATTTTAAGTGGAATAGTGAGGGAGCCACCCTTAATAGTTAATTCTAGTTTTCTAGTCAAGGCAAGCAGGAATAACCATATTACATATACATTTATGTGGCTCGATCCTAATTAATAGCATTGACACCTTCAACTTCTGGGTCAGAGTTTGCTTACCCGGACGGGTCTTGCATTCTTTTTTCTTATGAAGAGTAACGTATCACGAGGAAAAAATCTACATACTTACGTTTAGTAACATGAATTGAATTGAATTAATTAAACCTTTAATTTTAAATTAATAACTGTATAAAAAAATGGTACAGAACTCCTCACGGACTTTCTCGCTCTATTGTTTAAAGATGGAGATATCTACTCAAAACTTGTAATAATTTATATGTGAAAAGAAATAATATACACTAGCAAACACGAGAAAAAATTACGCTATACTTACTTAAAACATTTTGTCTTCCAGTTTTAAATTTTATAATTTTATTTTTGAAGGATTAAAGTCCTCTTTGTATATTTGGAAAATAAAAAATATCGATATTGTATCCATTATGGTCAACACTTTGTATTAAAATTTCGACTTCCGGTTAGAAATTTTGACATTTTATCAGAGGTTGCACATCTTATGTTTATCGCATTACTATTAAATTCCTCATTTATAATATTTTTTGTAAATATTGACTATTGAGTCTAAAATGATAGCTATAGATCATTGTTGTACAAACATTTCTCCTAAGAGGTTGAAGGAAAAATAACATCAAGTTTTTGAGAGTCTTATTTATTTACTTACTCTCTGGAATTAGAAAATGGTTTTAAAAACTTAAGTAATATCTCTCTACAACTAAATCTCACAAATTTGTTAAATATATTTGCCAATATTTCAGAAACTATTGATTTTATAAAGATATATTTCAAATAAGAGTTTTTTTAATTTAATATTACTACAATTTTGCAATGATAAGTTAATTAGTATCTCAAATAGTTGCGGAGATACGGACATTTCAGCTGTTGTAAAGTATCCTAAAATTAATTTCCATGGGAAAATGAAAATATTCATTTTTTTATAATATTAACCAAAGCCTAGATATGAATTTAAATCAATATCGTTAGATATAATTTTGAGAAGATCGAAATTTTTTTCTTTTCTGACCTTTATTAAATTACTTATAATTTTAGGGTTAAACAGTCACACACGCACAGACTGCAGTTAAAAAACCCCTTTTTAGGATTCGGGCAGTCATGAAATGTTGACATCCATCAACATTTCGGGTTATATTTTTATTTATGGTCGCAATACTAACCTTTACTGTTCAAAAAGTTTAAAAAGATTTATATTTGCGTATGGATTGAAAATGATTGGTCTATAAAAAGTTTTTAATACATTTTAAAAGAATTATAAAAATACCTCCATACTTGCATTTATAAGTAATTTAATATCTCAAAGAGTTACGGAGATATGAAAAAAAAAAATTACGCATCAGACCGGAACCCTTAAATTCATTTTGACAAAAAATTGAGAGTAGCCATTTTATTTGTAATATTAATCAATGCTGGGGTACATACACAACATGGAGTCCACTATCGTTAATTCTGAACTGTAAATTAGGAAACACCAATATCAACAATGATATTTCTCGGTGATGCTGAAACTACAACACAGGAATATCAGCACACAAGTTTAAGGCGATGCTGATTAGATTAAGGTGTCTGACTATAATTTCTAAATAATTATAGCTGTACTTATATGAAATGTTGCTTAATTAATTTATAACAAGCATATTTCTTAAATAACTTACTATTGAAAAATAAGCTTATCTATCAATGACACATGAGGTTGTTGTTTTATGTTTCCTTTAATTTATAAATTTGACCTTTGGAGTTTAAATCTCACAATATTACAATTAAAGTTTGGGAAGTCCTATCTTTCTTAGAACATTTTTATTTTATCCTAAGTGTATATTCATATTGATACTAATATGTAAGTCTTTTTAGCCTAATGAAGCTACCATAAACCTAAAAAGTTATAAATATGTAGTCCTATTATCGCACCAGTGTCCGTGCGATTTATTGCAATACTCTCGCATTTTACTCGACCACTATTTAAGGAGAAGTCAAAGTTCGAATCTCACTAGGGTGAACTGAGGGTCGTTTTCCTATCATCCTACGCTAAAGTGGGTCCACTCCATTTTAACTACCTTCGTCTTCCATGCCCAATTAGAATAAACCGTCAATAGCTAGTGAGCTAAAGTAACAATAAAAAACAAAATCGTTTATAAACGTGATATATTTCCAAGAAAAACATACTATTACAACTCTACTATGAGTATAATTTGGGCCACTGTAAAAACAAAGCACTACTCCAAAATGAATAACACTTGAACCAGTTAATAGAAGTCTTAAGAATAAACTATCACACATTAACGACATTTTAAGATTATTCCAAGTTTTAGTGAAGTACTAACAGTAATATCATCTTTCCTTAATTTAGTTAAATCTAATTAGGCCATATAGATAATAATAACACTATACCTATATTTTCATCTCAACGTTACAACAGAAGTTATGAAATCATTATTATTTATGATAGTGGTGCCTTTGATGTTTATTTTAATCTTTTAAATATTGCTAAATCAACTGTTTAAAAGTGCTAATAGCACTGCTCCTCTAGATAATTAGAAACATTTTCATCCAGCTATTTAATTAAATGACAAATGAAATATAAAATCAATCAGAGCCTTATGCAGGCGTCTTAGTTCCTACATCTCTAGCCAAGACAGGATAGAGCGCACCACCGTTCAATTTCGTCACAGCCATACCTAGGCTCGTAGCCGTGAGTACGTTACCTCCCTCGTCTATTTCAATGGCACCGAGCCATGGAGACAGGCAGTGAACTAGCTAGTGTAGAACACTTCAGCTATTATAACTAACACTAGAAAATGTTAAGATTAGAGTACTAGTGAAATATGTAAATTAATTTATAGCTAATGTAGTTATATATACTAATTTAAGAACAATGGAATGGATGAGTTGTCTTTAATTCATGTTATATAGAACCTAATATTTGCATATCAGAGCTTTGTTTCTCACTAATGGTCAGTGTATTTTATTAACTATAGGTATGAAGCACGTATAAAATAAATTTAGAATGTGTAAAGAAACTGAGATTAAGAAGAAAATCTCTCCAACCTAAACTCATGTTATCCATCACTCTGGTCACGCCAGCGGCGACACCGCAGGACAATACCTTCTCTACTTGGGTGTGCGCCAAACGGGCTGCTCTCCAAGTTTCCTACGACACACTCTCTTGGTTTATGCACCATTTTGGCTGCTCCTGTTAGTTTCTGTAACGTTTGTACACCACGGGTAGATCCAGGGGTGGCTCTACGATATCACTACAAACAGCAGAGACTCTCCAGAATACACTGCGCCAGAGACCAATATGGCCAACTTCCGGAAGAGAGGAACAGGAGAGGCAAAAAAAAAAAAAAACAGAAGAAGAAGAAGACACGCTGTACCCAGGACCAGATTCCTACCGATAGGACTACACCTCTGCATCCAATTCCCTGTTACCAACCCACAGAATTATTCCACACTGCCCAAACCTGTCATTACCATATCCCAGAAACCTGAACTGCTATCTTCAAAGAAAACTCACCCCGCTCTAGTTCCAATACCGCCAAAAATACATCGACCCACGACCAGTTCTCCCTTCATAGACCAAACACCAACCATTCTAACTAAAACACTGTCAGTTCACCTCCTACACACCAATTATCCCTCCACAAACCAAACACCAACCATTGTAACTAAAACACTGTCAGTTCACCTTTTACACACCAGTTGTCTCCCTCATCTTATTCCCTCCCAGAAAACAATGAGTTGGGACCTCGCATCCCTCCTAGAAGTCTCCTGTGGTGCATTTTCACTCCTGAGCCAACTGCATGTTCTACTGAATATCAACTTCCAACTACTCCACTGGTATGTATGACCAACACTCACGAAGCTGCAGAGGCTGATTATTATTACTAACCTTAGAAAGGTAGAAAGGAATCAAGCACTGTTGTAGCATGTCAATCACACTGAGTGAACAGCTACAATTAAAAATCAATATTTTTATAATTTATGCAAGAAATAGACTATGTTAATTGATTCTACCGCGAAGTTTATTTTCTCTGCCGAGATGCAGTCTAATACAATTACGTATCTCCCTACATTCAAACACGTGGTTGGTACAAAATATCGTCCTTTTTTAAATACTGTACTAGATATCAAAGAAGGGGATTAATATTATCGTATTTATGAATAAAATACCTTAACGCATACCTGTTCCCGTTGGATAAAGCCGGATAAAATTATATACATTTGCCATGCTGTCTTCAAGAAAATATAATAAAGAACATCTATATCACAAATTCTTGTTAAAATAATATCTGATCCTAAATAATATAATGAAAACAGATATATTTAAATAAAATATGCTCCTGTTTCTACTTACCGTATTAAGATGTCCTCGGATTCTCTGGGTAGGATGGTTAGGAGGAAACATTCAAAGAACAACAGCATGGCCGCTTCAGTATACGTATGTTCACTTCCACCTCACACACGCCAAGAAATCTAGAATGGACTCAACCTCAAGACCCCTGCTGCCGGAGTTGCCTAGCGGCGTGTCTAAGAACCTTACCTTTACCTCACCCCACAAGCTGTTAACCCTAATTGGTTTCCCTTTCACCTTGCCTTCATCTTTCCTTCTCCTTATCTCTATTTCTGAGATTATCACCTTTTTCTTTGCTCCATTCGCAACAGATTTTGAACTATATATAGACCACCAGCCAGATCCACCTTACAGACCCATTCTACAGCGCCGAGCATCGAAGAAGGAAACTCTGCACCGTCTGTAACGAAGAGGAGCGACATCCATGGAGTTTGGGTCGTTAGATACACCACCTCGCTGGCTAGGACGCCATGTCTAGGGTATTTAAGTATCCTGCTGCCATCGTCAAGTCCTTAAGACTTGGGGTCTAGTTTTTGTTTTAAAAAACTAGACAATGTAGTTTTAGATTTAAATTCTATATTTATTTGGGAAGAAGTTTGTTTTGTTTTAAAATGATTTCTAATGGATAGCTAATCCGGTAAAGTTTTGGTTAATTTCAAGATGGGGAATTTTTCAGTCGATTCTTTAAATATTGTGTCTTGTAGTTTGAAGGACAAATCCGGTTCTAGTGACTTAGTAAGTCAAGTCCTGGCCGCTTTGCATGTATCCTTTTAATGATGTATTTACATTATGAGTCTCTGGCTTAGAAAGTTATAATGTCCTAGTTTTTGACTTATAAAAAAAATTTCCACAAGTTCCATTAATCTTTTTGAGTCAAAGTTCTTCATGACGCCTTGTACGTCGTGACCATCAGTTCAAGTTATGGACGGCTACTACCAGGTTGTCAGTTTAATTCTTATTACTGTTCAGTTAATAGATACCAATGTTTTGGGCTGGCCAGGTAGTTACGCTTCACGTACTGTATTAGTTTGGGTGCGCAACCCAGGGAACTGCTCTAGAGTCATAGTGGGGCTCGCGTGAATAATACCCTTTTTCTTTTGACTTTTAATTGACTCCCATTGTTTGAGTTGCTCTCAATGCACTTGCTATTAAAACTTTATGTACTATTGAAGGCTCCGGTAGTACCAAAGGGGAATATGACCGGCCATAGTACTCTATTGTTAACACCTGTTTTATAGCCTTCTTCTGCTGTTTAAAGAAACAGATTTTCCTGATTATTCTAAATGTTTAATGGATATTATTATGAAAGCCTAATCAAGCTAAACTGTTTAAGTTACATGCATATCTTGTTCCCTATCTCTGTTAGTAATTTTATTATTGTGTTCTCCCTTTTAAGAAATACTTCTACCCGGGCCGGGCGACTGCACTGCCCTTGTACCCACTGTCAATACTTCTCTATTCTCAAGCCTAATCGTTTCAATCAACCTCAAATGTATCACTTTCAATAGCATTGTAAATCATCATATATTTAATATATTTTATTGTTTAATAAGTCTATCTATTTTTTCATCTTTATTCTTTACTATTAAAATTATGTAACCCCTGTAGAGTAAAAAGGTTACACTGTAGTCACACCTAGTGTAGGGAATCATTGCATGTTGCTTCTTCCAGTATTGTTCATCAGTATTATGTTCATCATATTATGTTCATCATTATTAAACTAGAGGTACACATTTTTGTCCTCATCAATTGATGTACACTCATACATTTTTATTTGCAGATCTGGTTTACCTAAGAACATCATTACTTCATTAGTCTTTGAAATACATATTTTTTACTTTCTGCAGTGGTTATATTTTTAATACATTTTCAACAACAATAATTATTTACTACTTATTCCTTTTCAACTAACTGCCTAATCTATAAGAGTTGTACTCAACCCTTTATTTTGGCGTACCACCAGATATAATTTACATTCAACTTTGTACCCATAAAGTCATAATAATAATAATAATAATAATAATCATCATCATCATCAACAACAACATGAACAGTTTTCAGCCTGTGGTTGGGTCAGTTTAATAAAATGCTTCCATATTCCTGTATCCTTCCAACATTCCTCCTGGTTTAATTGCTTCCATTATTTTCCTCTCACTTTACACTTTCTGTTATCTGCTCGTCTCATTTCTTTTTTGACCTCCTTAGTGGTATTTTCCCTACATAATTTATTTCCACATTTTCTTTGACATCCTCTCTCTTTACATAGTCCTTACATGTCCATACCATCTCAGTCTTGCTTCCTCTGTTATCTAATGTACTCCCTGTACCTCCACTCTTTCATGGATAACTTCATTCCTAATCTTGTTTCTCCTCGTGACCTCTAACATAATACTCGCAAAATTCATTCCCATGACCTCCACTTTCCTAATCTCTCTTACATTCAACGACCACGTTTCTGCTACATATGTGATAATGGGTAGCCTGTACTACACTTACTTACCCTAAAAGGGCACTTCTTTTCTCCATAGCAGGTCTCTTACGAACCTATAGAAAAATTCTCCCTGCTGTCCTCTTCTCATTAAATCCTCTATACTTCCACCTTTCTCATCAATAACACTTTCAAAATATCTTACGCTCTGCACTTTTCTCAGCTTTACTCCACCCAACCTTATAGCTTTACTTGTCCTTATCCTCTTCCTTCTAAGTACCACCACTTCACACTTTTCCATGATAAATTTCACTCTCCATTCTTTCCCTTTCTCATTTCATTCCTATAACTGTTCCTGTACTTCCTCTTCCTTCTCCTTCCATACTATCAAGTCATCAGCCAATATCATGGCTTTTATTCTTTATTCCCCAAGTTTTCCTGCCACTATGTTCATGACCATTTCCCTTAGACTTTTCTTCTCCTCCCTATATTCTTCCTCTGTTTCCTCATCCCTATTTTTAAAACTCCTTCTGAATGTGTTATTGCTATCTTACACTACTTTCTTCATTCTGTATTTCTTCCAGGGTACATCTTTTTACTTCTTCTGATTACTTGTCCTCCTACATAATTCCTTAGTAGCTTCCACCAAACTTTTCTTAAACCTTTTCCATTAAAACTCTACACTTTGCGTTTCATTCTTAGGCATTAAGCTTCTTGCCTTTCTTAGGTACAGCTCTCTTTCCTCTTAATTTCTAGCCTCAACACCCTTATTCTTCTTACTTGTCTCACTACCTTTCTCGTACAGTCCCATCCCTTTATATCTGCAACCAGCAACCTGTTGTCACTATCTATCTTGGTATTAGCTTGATGTTTAAAGCCTGCCTTTTCATTTCTTCATCCATGATAAAGTTGTCTTTCACAGATTTTCGTTCCCCATCACAACTGTTACTAGTGCTCTTATGCTAGCTGTTGGCCACTTTCGTTTTATTTTTTGCATATAACTCCAACAGCCTTCTACCCACATTCTCAAACCTTCCTATATCTTTTCCTACTTTTGCGTTAAGATCCCCCATTACTATCTGACACTCGTTCCCATAAAGTGGTTGGTGAATAATGATAGTTATCAATATTTTATAATCCACGTCTAAAGTAAATAAAATAGCAAAATTAATTACGCCCAAGATAAAATATCAAGTAATAAGTTTGAACCTATTTGAAATAAATTGATATATATTTAAGCTTTACGTACCACTTCAGATATATTCGCATACACCAGGTTGAATATTACTGGTCCAGACGTACACAACATTTGAGTTATTTATTTTATTGTCACACCCGAATATGATAAACTCACTCATTTTGAAACGCTGATTGACTTTCAAAATTGGTTTAGCTTCCACCTTCATAGCAGATGTTTGCCAGTCTAAGCGTGTTAATTATGTATGACATAATATTCTTCTGGTTTTATTATGTTTCTTTCATTCCAAAAGTTCCTCTCAGTATAACCAAACACCCTGTCGAGAGGCATAGCTCTGTGTGTAGCATCAGAGAAATATCACACTGGCATCATAATAGTATTGTCATGAGTCTGAAAATAGTCCAAGATCCACATCAGGCGTGTCAAATTTGTTTGATCATAAGGTCAACATCTAAAACTAAAAATACCTATTGGGCTGCATTATAAAAAATTAATATCACAATCATAAGTAAAGAAAACTAATTTTAGTACCTTAAGTTTATGAAAAATTATTTTTATTTTTGGGTAAGCCTATATCAAATATTATTACTGATTTTTCTCTAGAAATTTGAAACTTTTATTTGCAGAAATGTTGTAAATGTTGGGCTTTAAATCTTGTGCTGAAATCAATTTCATAGTTGATGACAAATTAGTTTCCGTGAGTCGTGATCTTTAGAGTGTTTTGTTCCTTTTAATAGGTGAAAACAACTGTTCACACATTACACATATATTTTGCAGTGCAAATTAAACAATTTTCGGAAATAAATCCTTATAAAGGAAAGAATAAAAATTTGGTACGCCAACATCACGACACTTTTGTTTGAGTAATGAGTCGCACTATATTTCAATTAGTTTCATTTGAAAAATCTTCATCTGCCTTTTTCACATCAAAGGTAAATAGTCCCGTTAACATCGCAAATCTTAGCTTAAAGTTTTTAAAACCCTGCAAGTTTTTCTTAAATATACAAATCAATTCTTCAATTTTGTGTGATTAGTTACTAATAGATGGCCGTAACTCGTGATTTTTTTGCTTGAATATGGATTCAAATGTTTTAAAATGCGCCAGATTAACACTTTTAATTTGACATTGCCACAGCCGAAGTTTGGTTTGAAAATCTTTCACATTATCATAAATGGATGTTATAAGTTTATATTTTCCTTGAAGATTTAAGTTTAATTCGTTTAAATATTTTGTTATATCGACAATAAATGCCAGATCGAAATCCATTTTGTACTTTTAATGTCGCAAACATCTTATGTCTTCATTTCTAAGAACAAAATAATTTCTAACTTCTTAACACCTCATGACAAGATAACCAACGAATGTCTGTGTAGTACGGTACATCTTCATGATCAAAGTCAAAGTCGGAAAGTAGGGAAGCAAATATTACTGTTGTAATCCAAGCTCTAAAAATAGAGGGATTCAATACATAAATATAAACAAAACCTACAGTTAAAGAAAAATAAAATAAAATAAAGAGGAGCGCGTAGAGTTAATATCCTAAAATTGTGAGTTATAAAAGTGCTGGACACTTAACATGTTCCTAGCGCACGCAGCTCACTCTTTTGAGTAGCGGGAAAATACGATCCACCTTCACAGGCTGCATAACATAATAATATATAAAAAGGTCGAAGGCTAATCAAGGAGTTTTGGACATTGCGCTTTGTTAGACATAGGGATAATATGGCATAACTATGCTATAGAATAATTTCAAGTCTTAGAATCTTTTAGATTTCATTTATGCCAAACTTTATTAAATAACAAGCATATGATTTGAAGAGCATTCAATAGTTCGTTATATATATAATATATATTATATATATAATATAATATAGTCGTGAGTGACCAAGAATTATCAGCATAAATATATACTATCCAATAAAAACATTGTTCCATAAACGTTTACTCTTTTCCTTCTAATCATTACGTTATATATTAATATGTACCCTAAATATATTACGTAAATATAAATATTAATGCATAACATTAATAGACTTGAATATGATCATACTTAATACAGTAGATGATCTCTCCTAACTAACACATTTTTGTACCTGTTGCAAAAATGCAACATGTTAATAAAAGTTTTAGTTCCATCAAATATACCTAGTGTCACTACCATTTAACATGTAAAAATAATAACCTAATTGCAGAGCTCAAAATAACCTTTACATATGTCATAAACAAGGATAATAGTACAATTATAAATATCAAGGATATTTCCTAACTTTACCCCTTTTTTAAGTTTTCGTTTCTATTTTGACACAAAAGATATTAACAACGCTATCATAAAAGTTACAATCGAGAAACTAGTAAAAAAATAAAATAAAGTTAAGTTGATATATACAATACTCCAGTGCAATACTCCATTCTACTAATACTGAAAATCTCTGTATCATATTTCTAACACTTTCCCACCTTAATGTTTGCCAAACCCAAAATGCAACACCATTTGCAATTGAGACGAAATAAAGTTAATTTTAAAAATTATGACTTTCAAGCATTATGGATAATATTGAAAAGTTCTGATCTAACAACACTCCTATTTTCATATTTACTATACTCATCTAACCAAAATACTACAGAGAAACAAATAAAGTTAATTTGTTAAGTATAAAGTTCGCGCATGATGCCTAATATCAATAATACAGAAAATGTCTGACTTTACAATACTCTCATTATTAAAGTAAATCCAAGACAAAGGTTTACGCAAGTAATTTATAATTAAATTTGATAGAAAAAGATCTAAAAGGAATTTTGACTAGTTCCAATAATTTACATTTACGCCTAAAATGAATTTATTCTTACATTATCTTAATATGTCCGTTACGCCGACGCTTAGTCCTACATGGTCCCAGCCACGTCCAAGAGTGACGTCTTCCTCGACGGATGGTCTTTTATATGGCCACTCATCGAACAGGAGAAGCACAGGGAAAGGTAGCATGCCGGCTGAAGAACATTCTATATTATTCTGGCAAAGCCTGGCAGTTACTATCTTCTTCTCGTCTTTTCATTTCTTTGAAGATGGGCGGATTGACCATGGTAGTGTTGGTGGTGGTCTCTAGCGGCGAAGATGCGGCACTAGGCTCAGTGTTGGCAGTTACTCGCGTGTGGGTTATGTGGTTGGATGTTTGTTGCGCGAGGTGCTTAGCCAGATAGGTAATATTGGGTAAGTGATGTTTATGCTTGACTGGCCCCATTCTGTTGACTTGGAACAATAATTGCTACTCTGTCGTTGATTTAAACTACATGCTTGAATAAAATTGGTTATTCCTACAACTCATTTAAAACATCATACATTTTTAAAACGTTGCAACACAACACTTCCTGATGAATAATACATTGAAAATTAGGAATCGTACGACCAACTGTGATATTCAGTTTTCCTACAACACCACTTGTACAGCCTAGCATTGCCGATGCGACATTGGTTAATAAACACAGAAGTATTTCCAGTGGGACTTCGTATTTTATAGACAGTCATTCTAATCCACCAAAAATATCCTCACCAGTAGTGGTTTAACGTATGGGAATTAATTCTATAAATTCTTCAGTAATAACCAAATTAGAGTAACAACCTCAGATAAATTCTGTAAGTTGCGTGACATCACTGGACTCTGTGCTTTCATTCATAACTATGAAGAAAGGTTCAAACTGTTTAGAAATGTTACGTAATTGACTCAACTATTTGCAATGATATATATGCATTCAGCTACTGCCGTGATTTGTGTGAGACTAATACTTTGAACATCTTCAACCCTATCAGGACACACAATTTTTTTAAAGTTTCAATGAAGCATTCTTTTATAAATCAACTATCTGTAAAAGGTTTTGAATTTTATGCAATAAAAGGTGACAAGGTATAAATGGCTTTCACTGCTGTCTCATTTACTTTAACACGGTGAACAATATTTTTTTGTTTTAAAGACATAATTTAAACTCGTTAAATTCACCTTCTCTCATTTTTACAACATATAAATCACACTTCTCCTTGTGAGTACCTTAATGACGATTAATATTGTACTCTTTACAAACACATATTGTTTGTTGACATACGAGACAAACAATGTTTTTATTTATTTGGTGAATAAAATAATATGTCGGCTCCCATTTTTTCTGAAATACTAATCGATTTTGCATTTTAAAGGCTTTGAAAAAGACATTTTTTGGTGTACACTATTTGAAGCGTTAATAACATGTCACCCTTTATAAAATATAATAATATATACTATTATAATTTGAATCCATTTAAACTACGTTTATGTTAACATTTATATTTCAACAAATACATTTAGAAGAAGTCTCATGACCAGATGCTACAGCAGACAAACAAGACTGATTTCATTATTTGTGTTGTTACTGAACTCTGAAGTAGGAAACCGCCAATTAAAACAATTGTTTTCATTTTGTTCCAGCTCGTTCTCTGCGGTGGAGAATACCGCGCAATGTTATCAGTAAGGTTTCTCGGAAGGGGGACAAGAATGTATCTGGCCGCTGTTGACACTCTCTCGCTATCCGCTTTAGACTCGCCGATACCTCACAGTCACTTTTATGAAAATAAAAGAGTAGGGCCGAATTGAATGTTGGCTTGTTATAAGTTCCACGGGCCTCACAAAATCATAGATCGGGTCGCAAGTTTGTTATCTCTGATCTATACCAATGTCTCAAGATTTCTTCTGTTGTATTTGCAAGTCTTTCAATGATTGCTATGCACCAAGTTAGTTTTGCTAAGACACAACCATTATAAGGGCAGCTATCACTTATGCTACGTCAGCATCATACGCACGTATGTAATTTAATAATATCAAGTCATTATTGACCAAGAGGATGGAGAGGATATTTTTAGTGTCATTCACATATAACTATAAAAAAATAAATTAAAACGTAATTATTATTTTTAATTTATCAAATATAGGTAGTGGTTAAATGTAAATCTTGAAATTCAAGTTTTGTAATGTAAATTCTATTATTATAACCAAGAATTTTCATTATAATATTTCATAGTTTGGCCACTATAGTATAGTAATATATGTCAAAAAACAGATGTGTCGTAGGGGTTGATACCTATTATTTTAAAACTAAAAACTGGTGCATGTAGCCCCTCAAGGTCATATCCCAGTTTGATTCTTCTTAGATTCATTCTTACCAAGACGTAGATTCTCTTTGAGTATTATCAACTAATAGTTGTTTTGAATTTACATACAGTAATACGTATAAATTTAAATCATATTAATCAAAATTAAAATTAATTAAAATAAGTATTTTATATCTGGGAATGGTTTTGTATCTATTATTCAGTGAAGTGTTAAAAATACTAATCGAGTAAGTCTTCAACCAGTGGTAATTAGGATACTTTTCTTTTAACAATCTTTAATAAGCTATCATTAATTAACGAAATACGAGTTTTAAACCAATCATAGTTAAAAGGGTTTACTTCTAAGTGTCTACAATAAACTATTATTAAAAAATCATTCAGTATAATAATTGCAACCAGTGGTTGAAAGAATAGGTACATTACTTTTTGCTTTAGGCACTGCACAAACTCTTAACCACTGCATATACTAAAGTTTCACAAAAAGAGGTTATCTGAAGATTATATTTTGAGCTTCTGTGACAAACATATCAGTTATAGCTTATAAATAACACGTCTCCAACACCAGTGGTAGTTAGAATAATATGATTTGAGCTTTCTCGTTTTCTTATTCGTTTTAATAACTACAAGTTTCCAAGCAGTGACAGTTTTTGAATAGTTTAAAACGAACCTTCTATTGCTTTAACGAGTTTCAAAAATATTCTCCGTCCATCAGAGTTCTAACTTACATTATCTTGTAACGTATCTTTCATTGAACCATCACTAAATAAATTCGTTATCCGTACATTTACTTTTTTCATATTTTCTTTTGATTGTTTAACACATTATTTAAGTAAGTTTCTTAAATCGATCAATTATATTATTTATTGTAGTTAGCACACGTACCATAGTATGAGCCGGTAGCGCAGGGTAGAGATTCGATGCCCGTCACCATACAATTGTAATTAGAGCGCCTTATAACAGATACAGTTGGGTATAGTCTGATTTTATTAGGAATCTCATTATTTGAAAACTTATGCTGTTAAGTGTCTCGTGTTGTATTTTCTCTGACCTGGTATACACGTATTCTAAAATAAAGATTATGATTTAAGGTTTAAGAGAGAGAGAGAGATATATCGCACATAAACGCAAACACACTTGTCTGAGACCGTCATCCTGTTCCAGTAGTAGTTAGACTACTGCCTGGGAGGGTAGTAGGTCACATCCCGTGCCGTGTTCCATCATGTTGACTATCAATGTAAGACTGGGTAGCCTATAGTAGCCAAGTCGAGGCTACCATTATTGAATCACCCTGTGGTTGTTAATATTCCTGGAAAGCTGTTTCAAACTAACGTACAAGTCCATCCTTATAGAGTTGTTAGTTTTGGGCCAGATTCATTATTTTAGTGTGGGCCGACATGTAGTTTGGTTGTTTGGCTGCCAATAATCTCGAATGTGAGATAATAATCATATTATAACTTTTCAGGGTTTATTGAATTTATAAACTATTAATAATGTTATCTTGGATTTATTATTTATTCATAGTTTATAATTTACATTGTTAGCTAGCCAAACCTTTTACTATTTGTGCAGTGCCATTCTAAATGAAAGCTGAAATTATTATAATTATTATAATTTTGTTGACTTACATCAAATTTCAACTTTATTATCATAAAATGTATGAAATTAACATGAAACACTTCCAATTACATTTGATAAGTTTCGAATGTGAAAATTGTCTACACAGTGGTTAACAAACTTTTTATTATATTGTACCCTTTGGTGCATGACAGGGACATAGGTAGAGTTATGGGCACCCCCTCTCTCCCCCAGTCCATTAGAGCACGTGACTGTGCCGGATTTTATTGTATACCTGTTGCAGATATAATATAGTACCTATATAATACACATATTGGTTATTGATATTATTATTGTTACTTTCAATTATTGTCACGTTTACGAGTATTGTTTTCTAATTGTATTAAATTGATACAAAATTGTATGTAAAGTATTACTCATAATTTTATTTTTTTACTAAAAAAAACTTATATAGTTAATCCTATTCACTAGCCTGTGTGTATCATACGAACTTCATTAGCTACCTCAAATACTTATGATTTATAAACAAATGAAAATAAATATGTACAGGGAACATACCATCAATGAGAGGCCACTCCTACACAGATACGTTGAGAGAGGGGCGTCATTAACCTGAGGTCAAGGTCAGCGATTCCAGGAAAGTCATTCAGTCTATGATCAAAAGTCACAGCCACTGGAAGATGTCAGCCATGAAAGCTAGCCTGCACAGCCACTGGAAGATGTCAGCCATGAAAGCTTGCCTGCACAGCCACTGGAAGATGTCAGCCATGAAAGCTAGCCTGCACAGCCACTGGAAGATGTCAGCCATGAAAGCTTGCCTGCACAGCCACTGGAAGATGTCAGCCATGAAAGCTTGCCTGCACAGCCACTGGAAGATGTCAGCCATGAAAGCTTGCCTGCACAGCCACTGAAGATGTCAGCCATGAAAGCTTGCCTGCACAGCCACTGGAAGATGTCAGCCATGAAAGCTAGCCTGCACAGCCACTGGAAGATGTCAGCCATGAAAGCTTGCCTGCACAGCCACTGGAAGATGTCAGCCATGAAAGACTGCCTGCACAGCCACTGGAAGATGTCAGCCATGAAAGCTAGCCTGCACAGCCACTGGAAGATGTCAGCCATGAAAGCTTGCCTGCACAGCCACTGGAAGATGTCAGCCATGAAAGCTAGCCTGCACAGCCACTGGAAGATGTCAGCCATGAAAGCTTGCCTGCACAGCCACTGGAAGATGTCAGCCATGAAAGCTTGCCTGCACAGCCACTGGAAGATGTCAGCCATGAAAGCTTGCCTGCACAGCCACTGGAAGATGTCAGCCATGAAAGCTAGCCTGCACAGCCACTGGAAGATGTCAGCCATGAAAGACTGCCTGCACAGCCACTGGAAGATGTCAGCCATGAAAGCTAGCCTGCACAGCCACTGGAAGATGTCAGCCATGAAAGACTGCCTGCACAGCCACTGGAAGATGTCAGCCATGAAAGCTAGCCTGCACAGCCACTGGAAGATGTCAGCCATGAAAGACTGCCTGCACAGCCACTGGAAGATGTCAGCCATGAAAGCTTGCCTGCACAGCCACTGGAAGATGTCAGCCATGAAAGCTAGCCTGCACAGCCACTGGAAGATGTCAGCCATGAAAGCTAGCCTGCACAGCCACTGGAAGATGTCAGCCATGAAAGCTTGCCTGCACAGCCACTGGAAGATGTCAGCCATGAAAGCTAGCCTGCACAGCCACTGGAAGATGTCAGCCATGAAAGCTAGCCTGCACAGCCACTGGAAGATGTCAGCCATGAAAGCTAGACTGCACAGTCACTGCTCATCTGTAAATCTGTCACTAAACTTGCTGTCAGAGAGGAAAATTTTAATTTCTTGTTGGAGTTTAGCAAATATGCGACAAAGTGAAGTCCACCATTTGTTTATATGATTATATTATATTATATTATATTATATTATATTATATTTGGTGTTGCTATTATTTGTTTGTTGGTTCAGAGCAGCTGGAGTGGACAATATTGTAGTGGTTAGTTTTCACAAGTTATTAACACAGATTTGTTCCTTTAAAATGAAAATCCTGTCTTGTGTATGTTTATATATTTTTAAATAAACTAATATTTTTGAAAAATTGGTGATGTATATTCTCAAAAAGTGTTAGCTCTTGGTTGTTTCATTTAATTTATGCATGTTTAATGTCAATAATATTATAAATCAATACAATGTACCCCAGTGAGCCCTTTCCAGAGGACAACACCAAGAGCCCAACTGATATCTAGGGAGATCATTTAGTAACTTTTGCCCCAAGTTTACTACTGATGTACTCCAAGTACTCACTCATGATCATACCACTCATATTATTTAATCAGCTATATTTAATAAAACAAATGTTAATTAATGTGTTATTACGTGTAACGCACATGATCAATACATTAGATGTATTAAAAATGCATTTAAATACTTGTGGAGGTCGTCCATTATTACATTAATGTTTCGTTCCCCATCTGTATGATAGATTTATTTTTGTTTAACCTAATGACCTTCCAACGGGCAAACGACGAGGTATGATTAATCTCCTAATGCAAACTGTAATTACACGTTCCATCCTAGAGGCCTAGTTCGACCCGTGATAGCTACAAATAGCACTGACTCCACCTTGCCCGGTGCACGCGAGATCCTTTCTTCTCATCCGATAATCTACAGTTTACATTAGTCCTACTCTTTATTTATGGCAGGTCAGGCTATCAAACACTTCGGGTTGAGTAGGATTACTTTTATTACATACAATTAATGATATTTTGATTTATAGATATTCATTACTACATACATAAAACAATATATTGTTAGTCAAAACTCCTTCACGTGATAAAGCTAAATGCTACATCGAGTGGCATATTAATTATAGCTATTTCTGAGAAACAATGCTTTGAATATTCGATTGGAAAATACGCTTTTATCTTATTTGGTCTAGAAACCAATAAACAATACAAATTATTAATGTTCAACTATCTAAATCATTAAATACTACAAAAAGATTTATCTCGATAATAGAACTTGATTACAAGAAATGCAGTTACACGCCATATTGTGCAAATATTATACTCAATATAGCCTACTATATTCATTGCGCCACTGGCATTGTCAATTTTTCACACTAGATACTATCGGCTTCCCACATTTTCAGATGCTATAATGTTTAAATCACGCCAAAATATCTAATTAAAATATTTTAATACTTCAGCCATTAATTTGAAAAATAATCAGGGCCTAGTTTTAAAGTAAAACATGAGTACATGCAAAAATACAAATGTGTTGTAGATATTCTATGGTAATTAAATGATGGTATTGTAAAGAATCATTATATTTACAACTCTGTAATGTTATTGGTTTCCTTGTATTCTATGTTCTATTTTGGATTTTGAGTATTTTGAATATATTACTAATTAAAACTGTTCTAGAAGTATGTTCTTAGCAAGGTCAATCAGAGTGAGTCGTTCGAGAATAAAAAGAACGAATTATCTGAGCGCAAAAGATTCCCCTCAGAGACAGGCAACTTGCAAGGTTGTGGAGAAAAAACCAAAAGAAACTTCAAACGGTTCTTTTTGGCAATGGAACCTTTATTATTAATTTAAAATTGTGGAATCTTCTTATATTGACCGATTATATTTTAGTTTACTCTTCAGGAAAGGGACAAGACCAATTTCAAAGAATGACCAATGACATGTATATATTTGTGTATATTAACATGGCATCACCACATATAGCACATAGCCACCACATGGATAATATGATACCACCACATTGATAATATGATACCACCACATGGATAATATGATACCACCACATTGATAATATGATACACCACATGGATAATATGATACCACCACATGGATAATATGATACCACCACATGGATAATATGATACCACCACATGGATAATATGATACCACCACATGGATAATATGATACCACCACACTGTGGAGTTGGGACTCTTCCATTGGTGGGGCCATTTATTTCACCACACCTGAGTCGGCAAGATGGTAGTGCCCTTGAGCTATTAGAATGATTACTATGGCAACGTCCAGTGCTACCAGCCTTGCGACCGCTAAATACCCTGCCATCAAACTCATTGGTAGATGTCCAAATACTAGATCAGGGACCTTGGGTTCGATACCCGGCAGGCCAACAGTACTTTTTATAATACTATTTTCACTGTTAGGTATTATATAAAACGTAGGTTCATAATACATCAGTGGTGGATCATTAACTATTATTTTGGGGGTTGACCTATCTTTATAGTCTTATATGTATACACACCACGGGAGTGTGTGACTTTCTCCCATAAGAACAGCATTGATCCACCTGCAACATATCTATCTTAAACTTATTAACTGGAGTACAGAATTATATATAATATAAATACTATTATGTGCTTCTTGTTCTGCCATTTATAAAAACATTTCCCAGGAGGCACTGCGAGGAGGCGAGTATTGTCACCTCCAACCTAAAAATAATGTTTACTGTAAATTTAATTTTAATAAAGCCATTTTAGTCACCCGAATAAATTAGAAAATGATAATTAGTCCCAAGCACTCAATATTTCTTTATAATTATTAAAATGTTTACTACAATAGTTAATTCACAAACTTCAGATATAACAAATACAATTATACAAAACAAAAAGGGTGAAAGTGCGTACATCCCCTTTGGCTGGCAGATTTGTTTTATTATGTAGTCACCTTACGGTATGCAAACCTGTCTCATCCATTAACTAAGATATAACGTTTTTATTCTCCGGGTGAAATTGCAAGTTGATTTAAACAGAGAGTGTTTAGCTGAAGTTTCTAAGTTCTTATCATAGACACTGTGTTATAGATACATGTACTCTACAAATAATGTTCAGTTCTTATCATAGACATAGTTCTATCCAGTCCACCTCATTACACCCTATCTCTTTCAAGTCCAGTATAATGCTATCCTCCCGCGCCCAGGTCCACCCATTGGGTTTGCCAGACACAACCCTGAACATGGTTCTATACTCTACCATTCGCGCTGCACGTCCTGTCCATCGTAATCAACGACACTTTACTATCCTAACAATGCCTAGTCAATAGTACAGATAAGCCATCATTATGTAACTTCCTCCACTCCCCAGTAGCCTCGTCCCTTTATGGACAAAATATATTCCTAATCATCTTGTTTTCGAACACTATAAATTTGCTTTCGTCGTGTAAGGTACGAGACCGCGTTTCACAACCATAGAAAACCGGTATTATTTTGGTTTTAGATATTCAAATTTTTACATTTATAAAATGTCTGACATATTGCATTTTCTGACTATTATTTTCCTAATTTCCATTATAATATCATTACTGCTAGTTAAAATTGTTTCTAAATATTCAAACACATCAACTACGTTAAATTTAACTTTAGGAATATCTTCAAAAATATTCTCATGAACAGATAACATCTTTGTAGTGATTTATTTGCTTCTAGGATTATTATGAAAGAGTTATTTTACAGTAAAGTTATACTTACTTAAATATTCAATTTTAATCAGTAGGAAGGATAATTACTGTCAACAATTAAGTGAAGTCAATGATTATATAAATATTCTAGCACATCCTTATTCTATCTGTACTCGGATGAAACAGCTAACATATCCTAATTTTCGAAAATACCTGAAACTTTTAAATTATATTTTAGGCTAAATTACATTAGTTCAATTGTCTATCTCCGAAGTTAAATTTAAGGTCAGATTACTTTAGGCCATCTTACTTTTGATTACCTTAATATTTTTTTATTTGAAACTCATTTTAAGCCAACTGAAATTTGTTCTAATGACTATAAACAAACTGACTTTTGATTAAATTAATTCTTAAGCAAAATGACTTTAGTCCAATTTAATTTTAGTTTCAAATTTTCTGCCAAATGACGTAGTGATGTTTCAAGTTTGAGCTTGAGTTGTTTTCCCCAGCCTTCTCTCTATGCTAAGACTTACAGTCACGGATTATACATACTAATGATATACAAGCGCTGTCCCTCAGTATATCCACGCTATTTTCTATCAAAAGTATTATAGGAATACACGCCTTGCTCCACTTAATGTGTGAGATATTGGATTAATGTGTGAGGAAGGCCTGTTTGTTTTGTCTAATATGTTTGGTGTTCAACTCTTCTAGAGAGAGAGAGACAGAGAAAGAGAGCAAAATACCCTCTATCGTACAGGTAAAGCCATGCTACAACCAAGTATTAAAACATCGTTTACACCTATCTGACACCTTGACTAATACTTGCCCCACCCTCCAGTCCTTTTCTCGCCCACACCCCTTCCCCTAATTTCCACACCTCTATTGTGAGACTGAGGCCCAATCTTACAATGTCACGTTAAAGTCCTCGTAACTTAACCGTATGTAAAGTATAACCGTTGGTTAAACTTAGCGTTGCATTTTACAATACCATTTTTATGTGTGCGTCAAATTACGGAGGTGCCTTCCATTAGTTCTTAGCGTTAACTTTCTCGGAGCGCTAGATTTGTGTCAAAGACTTTGATTGGCCTAGCCTGACCATAGAGAATATAACCAAGTCATTACAACGTCTATGGAACTGTTATGAAAAAATCAATCAAAACGAGTTCAATTCATCAAATTTGTTGAGGTTATCTGCTATAGTTTATCGTATTTATTTTCCTGCTAAAATGTCTGTTGAGAATCATAAACGCGAACGAAGTGTAAATTTTAGCAAAGAAGAGGAAATGTTGCAGATTGAATTAATAGGTAAATACAAACAAAGGATTGAAAATAAACAAACTGATGCTGTAACATGGAGACAAAAAAATGAAGCTTGGCAAAAACTCTGTAGTGAATTATCTTCAAAGTCGTCATAATCATACAATAAATCAGCCATTTCATAATATAAATAAAAGTAACCTCACTTTAGTAATATCAACAATCGTCTTGAAAACAATATGGCGGAGTGTTTAAAGTTGTTAATGTGGACGTTATATTTGCTAACCGGAAGGTAGACCTCGCGTTAACTTTACGAGCACATTTACGTGAACATTAGCGCTAACCAAACATTGTAAAATCTAAAGTAGTGGTCGTTATCGCTTAACCTCATGTTAAGCCCTAACGAATAGATTAACATGACATTGTAAAATTGGGCCTGAATCTTTACATCCCCCCCCCTCTCTAATTTGGTAAAAACTGTGAAAAAAGAATGATTTGAAGCTGTCCAAAGTGGTTAAATGGGGAAATATTAGAGATTAGGTGTGGGGACCTAATTTCAAACATCAGTTATGAATTGGAGGCTAGGGATTCTCATATAGCAGTCATTGCCCGGTTTAAGAGAAAAACATTAAGCCAGGTGGAAAAAGAACTATAGAAAAATACAATCCTGTATCTTGTAATCCGATGTTCCGATGAAAACCCCAGAGAGAGACTTATACCATTAAAAAGGATGCTCAACCCTACGAAATTAACATATGCCTAACAACAAACATTTTTTAACTCTTTCAAATAGATTTCCTGTAGAAACTACTCGTGTGGGCTCCTACTGATATGAGTGAGTATTATTGCTCGTACACAACAATCGAAATATTCCAAGTAAATACAGTTAGCTCAGTCTTATAAAGTGAATCTTGTAAACATTAGTTGCATCAAGGGAAACGTATCCAAGTGATTACTGGTCGATGGAGTGTGATAATCATGAGCGAAACCTTTTATAAAAAATGAGATTTTCAATAGTTTGACAAAAAATAGCAAGGAGTGACATATACATCCCTGCTGATGTAATAACAAGTGAAATGAACAAGTTGGGGAAGTTCACCAAATAAAAGTTGTTTTTTTTCTCTTTGAAAATAAACTACTTCTCAATGATTAGTGAGCAGTTAGTAGGAAACTCCTTAGGTAGAATATGAAACAGGCCCGCACAGCATGAAAGAGTGACTTTTTGCCTAGCGTTTTACATCCCGAAGTTCCCCATAGCCCATATTTGGAAGAAATTATAATAATTAAAGAACCGTATTTTCCAGCCAAAGTGTTGCTTTTAAAAATATATATTTGAGCTGGGATGAAACTGTTCAAGAGGGTATTGTCACTAGCTAGCAAATAGTACGTATGAAAAAAAAAGCATTTATACGGCCCTACATTTGAGTTCATGCCATTATTACTTACATACATATATTTTAACTATTAGTCATCAGTAAACTACTATGAAGTTAAGCTTTTTAAGAAATTCTACTAAATATAATTATATGCATGGTAGAATAATTATCAATCACAAATTTTAAAAATGTTAAAAATCTGTTAAAAATACGCCTTAAGATAATTTGTTTCCCAAAAAATAAGTCAACAGTTTTATTTTGCTATTTCAAACACTCCCAGATATACATTTTAAGCAAAATAATTAGAACCATAATCAAAAATTTGGAATTTAAATAAATACTCCTTAGTAATCTATTCTTAATTTAATAAAAGAAACAAGGTAAACCATATACTATTTAAATGTCAAATCTAAACCAAATTCATCAAACTGTTGCAGATCTGTGGTCAGGGATAAACAGACAGACAGACAGGCAGACACGGGGACAGACAGACAGAGCTATGAAAGCCACATTTTTATATTCGAGGATACATCATAACCTCAAGGTAGAAAATGTTTATAACTACAACAGCGATAATAGAGAAAAACTAAACTAAACCTTTACACCTAACTTTTCGTTAATTTGTGTAAGTTTATCTAATATTGGTGTGATAACGCTACTGCTGTATTTTTGCTCACTAACAATAGACACTATCACTAGTCCATTTATAGACGGAAATCTGCTTGCATCTAAAACCAAGTGATTACCAATATTATTAAAATGACCATCAGAAATGTTTTCATGTATCAACAAAATAGGTTTTCAATTAATTTGATAGCTAGAGATTAATTCATGTTTTTAAGGTATGGTATTTTGTATAATCTAAACTAATTAAAAGTGGTAGTTTTTAATTGTCACATAGTTTAAAAGGCTCTCGTTTCTGAAAGATGATTGATTTTACCAAATAATGGCGTGGCGTCAGTATTTCCTTATACTGAAAATAAGAAAGTGAATATATGACTTTGGCATAGTAATTTATTTTTAATTTATATACACGTAAATAACTATTATATAATATGTCCATTATCTAAAAGTAGATTTAATTGTTCTAACATCACTCTTTTAATGATAATATTAATCTCAAATATAGGTTTTAACTCAAAACATTTGGTTATAATAATAATAGTTTTCACAGTTTTTTTTTTTTTGTAATTAATAGAACCTCATTCCTGTAACGAAATATTCTCAATCCTACTCCTACTTTCTTAACTTTAGAAGCTATTTTTAGATTGCTTGTGACTGTTTTCTGTATTTTGATAGATAGCATATGACCAACACCACTTCTTTATGTATGCTTTATAAAACTAAATTTCTCTCTTCATGCTTGTCGCAATGCATTTCCTTACAGATATGATACTCATTCAACTGCACAAATTACCAGTCGTCCTCATACTCTTGTGGTACTGCTAACACTTAAAACTTTTATATAACTGCACCTTAGTATATTATAACAAACACAAATTCTATAATGTTATAAGATATAACATCCTCGGACTAATATATGTATTAAATAGATATTTTATTATTATATATAATTTATACAGCTAGTCTTAATATTTTATCTATCTATCTATCTTATTAATGTGTATAATAAGCACATCTAGTCCGAATATTATAATTGTATCTTATTACATAATGTGAATTGTGTTCGTTGTAGTATAATAAGATACATTTCAAAACAAATTTGAATTGTCAACAGTATCACAATAGCTCAAGGAAAACTTATAATATATTTTCATATTATATAATATACATAATAATATGTATATAATAAATATTATATATATAAATAATATTTGTATATTAAGTATAATATTATATGTATATAATGAATACATTGTGTATTATATATACTATACATACCTACTATATATTATATATATTATATTAAATATATTTTATGTATATATAGTACATATAATACAATATCTAGTACCATTATTATATATCTTACCAATAAGAGAATGAATATCAAATACCTAAACGTTTGAACTATGTATTATCCTTGTAAGCTGTGTTGAATTATAATATTATTGCTTTAATTATACTTTTTAAATAATAACAATAATAACATATTTTGTTTATAACTTTCTATTCTTCTGTCTTTCTACATAGCGATTTTTCTTTATAGATATTCCTCTTCATATTAATCTCTTTCTCATCCTCTGCATTGAGAAGATTCAAGAGTGAAAGAATGCTAATTTTCCTAACAGCCAAGCTCTAAGCATTATTAACGATTTTTTTTAAACTATTATTTACTAACACATCATTTTGATCTGTCTCTACAAGGGAAAACTGTCGTAAATCAGTTGTTTAACCAAACAAACCTTTATATAAAATCAAATCAAATGGAAAATTGAAATTAATATAATTTATTTTTGGGATTGAAAGTTGGTAAATGGTTTGCAGGAGAGCCAAACAAATGTCTGCTTACTCTCCAGTTTTCTCTTGGGGACAACTGCTAAACATTGTCCAAACAACATGTGTTCATTGACAGACATATATGTTGTGGCTGTTGCTTGTCATTTTGATGGAGAAGGGGCAGACGCGAGGATCATACGTCATATATATACTACTTCCTATTTGCGAAGTATAATCCAATCACAACATTGTTCACCATACCGTCGACGTGACGTCATTTGAGAATACAAGAACTGCAACTATATCAGTCATTTTAAGGCCAAACCGATTGCTTTGAAAGATGTTTACATGAGAAATTTGAGCAATTTAATTTTTATGATAATATATTTTGGGAGTTCAAAACATGTAGGCCTATATTCACCTTTTCAATTTCTAATATTATTTGACTTAAATTCTATACATGACTAGGAATTACATTAAAATTTATTATAAATTTAGTTGTGAGAATGGTTAAGCTTTTTAATAAATAAATGAATTTGAAGAATATTATTTAAACAAATGGCAATACTGAAATTGTTTTAAATCAAGGCATTGTATACGATAATTTGTTTATATTATATTGTTTTATGATTTTAGTAGTTTAATGTTCCCATCAACGTCTCGCTTCCCATTAATTTTAACTACATTTTAAATATTTTAGCTCTGTAATAATGACAAAGGAAAAGTTTAAAGGATGTGGATTGGCATTTACTTGGGAGTAGGAAGGAATTTATTCACCAGAAAGGGATTTGAACTAAAATCTAAATCTAAATCTAAATGACAAAACATTTCAATACATCCAGCCTGTATTCAAGTCCCAACTTTTCTGTAGTTTGTTAAGTCTCCATATGAACAGTAATACTGCCCGTCTACTCGTGTTAATATGTAGTAATATTCAGAACACAGATATTGTGTGCATTTTAAACTTATTGGGAGATTTAATCCTATACATACAGATATTTATACATATTTAGGTATATCATGATCGATCATTAAGACCACTTTAATACCAACTGTACATAAATTCAACAATAGATATATATATTTTTACCTTTCACAAACTACCCTTAGATGTACAGTACATGTCTAAACAATTCTGAACTATAATTCGTGGGTTCATATTGGGGATTTACAGAAATCAATTATAATTAAATATAATATAATCAAACTTTGGCCATCTATAACGTACCCATATTTAACAATTTTTGAATAGCTTATTTGGTTTAAAAATCCTTGACTGCAATATTCCATATGCAGATCACTAATTCTCGTTTCTGTGAGTGCTGATCCGACTTCAGTGAAAAATGGTTGTCAATTTACTTCACATAAGAGAATATGAAATAAGATTTGTCTCAAGTTTCTATGTATTTTCTTTTGTTAAATGGAAATGTCAAGGTAAACTGATTCTGGCTATCTGATATAGTGGCAAAATAGATTGTAAAATGGCGTCTAACTGTTGGTTGATGGTGCTTTGCGGTGATTGGCTAGGAATGTGAATGTGTGCATAAACTTTATATATTGTTATATTGCTTCCTTTTTGTTTATTACATTTTATTAATGAGGGAATATAATTTAGAAATGCAACCAATCTCTCGCAATTTATATTTAAATATTATAACAGCAATGTGTAACTTCTGTTTATTTTTTGTTGCTTGTATTCTAAACTAATTTCCAAAAGTATTGGAGATTTGTAATGCATATTTTATGTTGTGCTTTGTGTTTCTCACTTTCTTGTTGTTGAAAGCAATTTTATCAACTCATTTATTTTATGTTTTGAAAACTTTATTGTTTCCCCCAGAAATTAACTTCTTGATTTCTTCAATACATGGACGTTTTAAAATGTTTTTACTAACCTATTTGAAAGTTGAGCATAATTACATACAGCAAATTTTAATTTTAATTCTACAATTTTATACGTCTATTAAACATGTAATTATTATTATACCGTACACCCTCCAAATACGGAGAGATATCCCCATGAAATATGTTACCCCTTGGAATAATATTTATGGGTCTTCTTCACATCCTCCCACAACTATAAACACTCCAACTGCAACTAATAGTAAATATTTTCTATTATTACTTCCAATCCACATCAACGTGCAAGATTTTATTTCTATATCGTTTAGAAAGCTTATAGCAAATCGATAGATTATTAAAATTTATAGATCAAGTTTAATTTAATAGTTTTAAATTTTTGTTTAGCTTGATAACTATTAATTGTTTTTTAACAAACAAATATAACGTACTTATAGTTTTGTTTGATATTAAATAATCGTTTAGTAACAAACTCTATTAATATCTATCTCTTGAGTATGCAATCTGTCCTTTTCCTTCTAACTCGCTATCTTTTCTTCTGGGTTTGTTAAGTTCCTCCACAACACCTCAAGGAAGGTATTATAAGTAATGAGAATGTAATAGATTAGTTCCTCCACAACACCTCAAGGAAGGCATTATAAGTAGTGAGAATGTAATAGATTATTTCCTCCACAACACCTCAAGGACTGCATTATAAGTAATGAGAATGTAATAGATTAGTTCCTCCACAACAACTCAAGGAAGGTATTATAAGTAATGAGAATGTAATAGATTAATTCCTCCACAACACCACAAGGAAGGTATTATAAGTAATGAGAATGTAATACATTAGTCCCTCCACAACACCACAAGGAAGGCATTATAAGTAGTGAGAATGTAATAGATTAGTTCCTCCACAACACCACAAGGAAGGTATTATAAGTAATGAGAATGTAATACATTAGTTCCTCCACAACACCTCAAGGAAGGTATTATAAGTAATGAGAATGTAATATATTAGTTCCTCCACAACACCTCAAGGTAGGTATTATAAGTAATGAGAATGTAATACATTAGTTCCTCCACAACACCTCAAGGAAGGTATTATAAGTAATAAGAATATAATAGATTAGTTCCTCCACAACAACTCAAGGAAGGTATTATAAGAAATGAGAAAGTAATAGATTAGTTCCTCCACAACACCACAAGGAAGGTATTATAAGTAATGAGAATGTAATACATTAGTTCCTCCACAACACCACAAGGAAGGCATTATAAGTAGTGAGAATGTAATAGATTAGTTCCTCCACAACACCTCAAGGAAGGTATTATAAGTAATGAGAATGTAATAGATTAGTTCCTCCACAACAACTCAAGGAATGCATTATAAGTAGTGAGAATGTAATACATTAGTTCCTCCACAACACCTCAAGGAAGGTATTATAAGTAATAAGAATATAATAGATTAGTTCCTCCACAACACCTCAAGGAAGGCATTATAAGTAGTGAGAATGTAATAGATTATTTCCTCCACAACACCTCAAGGACTGCATTATAAGTAATGAGAATGTAATAGATTATTTCCTCCACAACAACTCAAGGAAGGTATTATAAGTAATGAGAATGTAATAGATTAGTTCCTCCACAACACCACAAGGAAGGTATTATAAGTAATGAGAATGTAATACATTAGTTCCTCCACAACACCTCAAGGAAGGTATTATAAGTAATAAGAATATAATAGATTAGTTCCTCCACAACACCTCAAGGAATGCATTATAAGTAGTGAGAATGTAATAGATTATTTCCTCCACAACACCTCAAGGACTGCATTATAAGTAATGAGAATGTAATAGATTAGTTCCTCCACAACAACTCAAGGAATTATATAAGTATGAATGTAATACATTAGTTCTCCAAACACTCAGGAAGGTATTATAAGTATAAATGTAATAGATTAAGTTCCTCCACAACACCTCAAGGAAGGTATTATAAGTAATGAGAATGTAATACATTAGTTCCTCCACAACACCACAAGGAAGGTATTATAAGTAATGAGAATGTAATAGATTAGTTCCTCCACAACACCACAAGGAAGGCATTATAAGTATGAGAATGTAATACATTAGTTCCTCCACAACACCTCAAGGAAGGTATTATAAGTATATGAGAATGTAATAATTAGTTCCTCCACAACACCTCAAGGTAAGGTATTATAAGTAATGAGAATGTAATAATTAGTTCCTCCACAACACCTCAGGAAGGCCTTATAGTAATGAGAATGTAATAGATTAGTTCCTCCACAACACCTCAAGGAAGGCATTATAAGTAATGAGAATGTAATAGATTAGTTCTCCACAACACCTCAAGGAAGGTATTATAAGTAATGAGAATGTAATAATTAGTTCCTCCACAACACCTCAAGGAAGGTATTATAAGTAAATGAGAATATAATAGATTAGTTCCTCCACAACACCTCAAGGAAGGTATTATAAGTAATGAAAGTAATAATTATCTCACAACACAAGAGTATATAAGTAAGAGTAATACATTATTCCTCCACAACACTCAAGGAAGGCATTATAAGTAGTGAGAATGTAATAGATTAGTTCCTCCACAACACCTCAAGGAAGGTATTATAAGTAATGAGAATGTAATAGATTAGTTCCTCCACAACACACAAGGAAGGCATTATAAGTAGTGAGAATGTAATACATTAGTTCCTCCACAACACCTCAAGGAAGGTATTATAAGTAATAGAGAATATAATAGATTAGTTCCTCCACAACACCTCAAGGAAGCATTATAAGTAGTGAGAATGTAATAGATTATTTCCTCCACAACACCTCAAGGACTGCATTATAAGTAATGAAGAATGTAATAGATTATTCTCCCCACAACACTCAAGGAAGGATTATAAGTAGTGAGAATGTAATAGATTAGTTCCTCCACAACACCTCAAGGAGTATTATAAGTAATGAGAATGTAATACATTAGTTCCTCCACAACACCTCAAGGAAGGTATTATAAGTAATGAGAATGTAATAGATTAGTTCCTCCACAACACCTCAAGGAATGCATTATAAGTAGTGAGAATGTAATAGATTATTTCCTCCACAACACCTCAAGGACTGCATTATAAGTAATGAGAATGTAATAGATTAGTTCCTCCACAACAACTCAAGGAATTTATTATAAGTAGTGAGAATGTAATAGATTAGTTCCTCCACAACACCTCAAGCAAAGTATTATAAGTAGTGAGAATGTAATACATTAGTTCCTCCACAACACCTCAAGGAAAGCATTATAAGTAGTGAGAATGTAATAGATTATTTCCTCCACAACACCTTAAGGTAGGCATTATAAGTAGTCAGAGTGTATTTGTCTAGTTCCTCCAATTTTAGTGGGGAACAGGAGTTTGAGGGTTTAGCCCCCAACTTTGCTTGGAAGTCCACGAGAACAGGAGGAGCTCCACAGAGGAAATCACTAAATTAAATATAAACAAAATTCAATAAAGCATGAAAGGTATAGGCGAGGTTAGGTTGGGTAAGATCCATAATAACATGTGTATATAAGTTTTGCAAGATTTGAATCTAGTTTTGTTTAGTATAATTATTTTTAACACTATTTTCTTAAATGGTCTTCCTATAATAAACCAATTATTCATATTCACATGAAAGGCTAGGTTAGGTTAGGTTGGGTGAGAACCATACATATATATATATACCGTTTATATAACAAGTTTTAAAGGCTATGCTTATATTACGCTATTACACTCGAGCTACTTATAATTGGATTTCAGAGTAGTTGTGGAGGAACTTGACCCCCTCATACCAGTGGAGGAATTGTACTATAGAATTAAGAAATTTAAAAAATAGGGGGCAAAATAAGGTCTCGTAGAGGAACTCAACCACGCCCGACTCTTCATCCTTTCCTAACCATAGAATGGTTTATTAATTACTTCCAAATAAAACCTGTTTGAATTAATACGATAGTGATTACTTTTTAAGTTGTAGAAATTACGGTGTGTGTCGTTTAGAATATAAATAACATTATAATAAGTAGTTTTAACCAATTAATTTGATTGAGGTATTTCTTTATGTCCTAGTAGACACATTGACAGATGTTTTAATATTACACAAAATTGTTAATTTCAATGATAGTAAATTAAGTTTGCTATTGCATCAATTCAAGTATTCAATATTCTGTATGTGTCATAGATCTCGCCCCTTATTATTATTTTTGAGTGATTGTATCAAAGTGTTAAATATTATTATTTATTTTAATTATGAATAATTATCAAATTTACATTTAAATACTCAAATGTTGCTAGTGTTTGAATGTTTATATTTTTTTTATGGAAACACAACACAGACTGTCACTTCGACCATCGAGTGGTGAGTGGGGCTTGACCAGAAAAATACGATAGCTTGGTCACGTTTTAATACGTTGAATTTTATTCCATATTTTGTATCCGGCGGTTATTTAATTGTTTCGTTCAGATTGTGTTTGTGTTTTAATGTCTCTTCTTATCCCAACATATTGTAAAGTGCAACCATTCCGAGGGTACAAACAACAAAATACCGACGCTATTCAACCAATTTATTCCAAATAAACATAAATAATTTAATTACTAAAGCAATATTTTGAATCGATTTTAGTACTAACCATTTTTGAATTGGAGCATACATATTGGTAAAAAAAAATTATATTTAGCAATATATTTATTAATATTTTTTGTAGAAGACCTCATTGTAAGCCAAGTCGTCTTCCTTTAGAATTTGAAATAACCTTTGTTTAAACCAAGCTATTCATTAATACCTATACAATGGGAGATACCATTTTATTTCCCCCTTACTTTGCCTTTAGGATTGATTGAAAAGGAAATAAATGTATCTTCTTTATTTTAAATAAGTGTTTTAAAATAGCCTATTGGTTCTATACTAAACATTAATTTTGCAAATTTATTTTTTTCACAAACATATCAAAATCATAATACAGACTTAGCTAGTCATATTTTCCATGATTGAGTTGAACTTTGCTATAACGAGCACGGACATTAGGAGAGCACTGCTTTAGTGTATTCTCATAAAACTGCTCACTCTTATAACGAGCGTAATACACGGATATACCGTACACATTTTGGCCATTAAAATACATTGAAAACAATCTTATTTGCTCGGGTAGTTGTTAATATCCAATTCTTGAAATAGACAAAAATTAAAAGGGTAATTTATGAGTTGTGCAACAGTTGAAGAATTTTACATCCCAATGTTAATCGTTCATTCGGTTAATGACATCAACCGCAGACAAGTCAGTTGTGGTGGTAAAAGGTTTCGAATACTAATTTCAAGTGGATGGCGTTTATAGCTCTATCATTTATAAATAATTTAACTAATCTGATTTTCCCGTTGGTACATAACTACGAAAAAACCTTTTTTTACTAAACGTCTTCATTCTTTTTATGCATTTGTTTCGATGAAATATTTCAAATATCTTATAATGCAAACTATAATATTAGTTTAAAAACTCCAACTCTTCAAACAAATTTGATTTGCTTCATTTACAAAATTATATATTGTACGGACAAAATAAATAGTAGATTCGAAATTTAAAACTAAACAAAGTCTAAAGATAATTTGTTGATAGAAACTTAGCTTACTAAACAGCTTGAATTATCCCAAAAATATGAATTAAAAATATTCATGAAGTGAAGCTCGAACTGGAGTTTTATGAAGAACTTTCCGATATTTATTTGTATTTTCCTTTTTAAGAGAAATTATTTATCTGCCGGAAGAGTAAGCTCCAAATTCTAGATGAGATTTATGTGTAATGTAATGCTTTGCTCCTATTCGGACGATGTCATTAGGTCGTGATCTGACCCACTCTGTTAAAATATTAACTTTAAATTATTCACGCTAAGCTATTCTTCTTCAAATCAAAGTCTGAAAGTTCAAGAGTAAATATGAATCCACCATTGTAAGGCAATTCCTCGCAATAGCAGCCCGTATTCGAGCCTTTAAAATATCAATAATTAAGTTAATAGATATTTTATATTGTACTTGACCTTTATTTACCAAATGTTGGATTGAAATTAAATAATTAATCACTTCGGATATATATTAAATTCACTGTTTAATACATAAAACTAGTAAAACGTAGTTAATATATAACTACACAGCTATATTCAACACGATAGCACTAAATGATAACAACCTTTCCCCTCCGAACAATCCACTGTGCCATCTTGTAAGCCATTGAGAATACCAGACTCAGAAGAAATCAAATAAACCGCTCCCTTGAGACATCGTTCCAACAGTTGACATCCTGGTCCGTTGCAGGTGATAGCCGTCATCTCCATCCTGTTCATAGTGCTGTCAACGATCGCTCTCACGCTCAACACCATCCCCAGTCTGCAGGTAAAAGACGAGAAAGGGGACGGTATCGACAATCCACAGCTCGCCATGGTGGAAGCAGTTTGCATCACATGGTTCACACTCGAATATCTTCTACGCTTTAGTGCATCCCCAAACAAATGGAAATTTTTCAAAGGTGGTCTCAATGTTATCGATCTCTTAGCCATTCTTCCTTATTTCGTATCTTTATTTCTAATGGAGACTAACAAGAACGCAAACGATCAGTTTCAAGACGTTCGACGAGTGGTTCAAATTTTCCGCATTATGAGGATTCTCAGGATTCTAAAGCTGGCGAGACATTCCACAGGACTTCAAAGTCTAGGTTTCACTTTAAGAAACTCTTACAAAGAACTTGGTCTGCTCATGCTCTTCCTAGCCATGGGTGTGCTCATATTTTCCAGTTTAGCGTATTTTGCCGAGAAGGAGGAAAAGGATACAAAATTCATTAGCATTCCAGAAACGTTTTGGTGGGCGGGTATAACTATGACCACGGTAGGTTATGGTGACATATGCCCCACCACCCCTTTGGGGAAAGTGATAGGAAGTGTCTGTTGCATTTGTGGGGTACTGGTGATCGCTCTGCCCATTCCCATCATTGTCAACAACTTTGCCGAGTTCTACAAGAACCAGATGCGGAGAGAGAAGGCGCTCAAAGAAGAGAAGCCCTGGAGAGAGCGAAGCGAGAGGGCAGCATCGTTTCTTTCCACCACATCAACCTGAGGGACGCCTTCGCCAAGAGTATGGACCTGATCGATGTGATCGTTGACACAGGTGAGTTCTAGTAGAAGTGCTTAGACCAGTAGGCGAGAAGGTGTCCATACCTTCACGCCTACATGCTAAACACACATGTTATTAGAGTTAAAGCTTAATACAAATAGTACTCGGCAGTTTATCTATCTCACCTTCTTAAACGAATATTATTGTAACACCGGTTTTATGTATTTATTACTGTGTTTAATATTTTGCCCAAACACAAAACTACTTTTATTTCATCATCATAGATCTTAAAACTTAAATTCAATTTTTTCAGTTCTAACTTAGACATTACTTTTGATTTTCAGTCAGCAATATTATCTAACAAATTACAATGGGATATGTGATATAAAAACCACATTTTTCTCAAACTGTATTAAACTTACTAGATCACTAACTTTGATCAATAACACTTTGACAGTCACGAGTATGTCAACATGGACACCTGTTTTAAAGTCAACATAGCAGTGACAACAACACCTCACGTAACTACGCGGTTTCACACTAAACACTAACATTATTATAACTCTTTTTATTTGATCATATTTATCTGAATACGTTTTTAATATTTAATTTTACAAAGCTTATGTGCACATATCAGCATTTTTATAATCTTTACTTTTATATATTAAATATTACAGGTATATTATTGTGATACTAAAATAAACACTACTATCTTATTATTGCATGTAAATAAAAAATAACAATCGAAACAACTAAATGTAGACGGTGAAAAGTTTCCCTTTTTAAAATTGGGCTCCAAGCAGTGACTCATACACATCGACATTAATATCACTATGGGTAATGTAAGACTACTGCAAGGCCTAGTCGTGTGTCATTGTTAAAACTAATAATCAAGGAATTAATAATAATTAATGTTTGGAAGTATTTTTTTAACAATAAATCAAGGAGCGTTGAAAATTTCTTACAATTTTAAAACCTTTCAAATTATCACAAACCGAGATGCTTAGCTGTATGTTCACTATGCATCACCAGTAACCCACTCATTTGTTCCATTTACTTAAGCATATATTGTATATATGTTTATATATGTATATGATATACAATCCTGACAATATTAACAATGTTTCTAAGTTATCTAATATGAATACATAGCTAATAGAACTATTTGAAATAAATAAATCACTATGATTAAATGTATAGCCATATAAATTTGAATTTTAACACTAAATTGGATAAAACAAAATATACATTTCAAAATTATAAACTAAACCATTAAAAAAATGCTTTGACCACTAATTTAATTGCGATAAGCTGTTTTTAATTCGAAGTGAAATATTTGAAATGTTTTAAAAATAACAAATCATTTATTTGGTTTTTACATGGTGTAGACATTTGAAATTAATTAGCTTCACTACCAATTAGCTTTATACTTAAAAACTGAGACTGTTTCGATGTTCATAGTAAGTCTGATGAACACCAGGAGTTCTACTGTCGATGTCTTCCAACTATCCAATAGGTCAACATGTTTCAATAAAAAAAGGAGTTGAATGTATTTTAGCGATAGATTGGCATATGAATTGTATTGCTGCATCCAAGTTTAAATAACTATAAGATGATTAGAACCTTCAATTCTACACTACGATCATACGTGTATTCTACGCGTGTGGAGATATAATGAATGCATCAACATAATTATTTCTTTGGCCTTATTATGGTTATCCTTTGGTGTTAAGGAAATAACCGGGAAAAAATGTTTTATATTTATTTTTATTAGTCCTGTGCGGGAATGAAATTTTTACTTCGGGAAATTTTGGAGTCTGGATAAGGAAAAACATTTTTTTCACCGTAACTAAACTAAAAATTAAAATATTTCTTCTGCACATTATAAAATTAATACAAATCTAAAGTAGTTTTATTAAATTAAATAATTAATGCAAAAAATTTTTTGAATAAGTCGTAAAAAGGAGCAAATATTGTTGAATAGAGTACGAGAAATAAAATAATTGGTTAGATTCATAACAAAAAATTTGGTTATTACAGTTAAACAATAATTTGAAATGGTGTTTTAATCTCACAAAAAATCTGGTTCAGTTACAGTTAAGAGCAATAAATTGAATTGGTGTAATCTCACAAAAAAACTGGTTCAGTTACAGTTAAGAGCAATAAGTTGAAATGGTGTAATCTCACAAAAAATCTGGTTCAGTTACAGTTAAGAGCAATAAATTGAAATGGTGTAATCTCACAAACAAACTGGTTCAGTTACAGTTAAGAGCAATAAATTGAAAAAGTGTAATCTCACAAAAATCTGGTTCAGTTGCAGTTAAGAGCAATAAATTGAAATGGTGTAATCTCACAAACAAACTGGTTCAGTTACAGTTAAGAGCAATAAATTGAAATGGTGTAATCTCACAAACAAACTGGTTCAGTTGCAGTTAAGAGCAATAAATTGAAATGGTGTAATCTCACAAACAAACTGGTTCAGTTGCAGTTAAGAGCAATAAATTCAAATGGTGTAATCTCACAAAAACTCTGGTTCAGTTACAGTTAAGAGCAATAAATTGAAATGGTGTAATCTCACAAACAAACTGGTTCAGTTACAGTTAAGAGCAATAAATTGAAATGGTGTAATCTCACAAAAACTCTGGTTCTGTTACAGTTAAGAACAATAAATTGAAATGGTGTAATCTCACAAACAAATTGGTTCAGTTACAGTTAAGATCAATAAATTGAAATGGTGTAAACTCACAAAAACTCTGGTTCAGATACAGTTAAGAGCAATAAATTGAAATGGTGTAATCTCACAAAAACTCTGGTTCAGTTACAGTTAAGAGCAATAAATTGAAATGGTGTAATCTCACAAACAAACTGGTTCAGTTACAGTTAAGAGCAATAAATTGAAATGGTGTAATCTCACAAAAACTCTGGTTCAGTTACAGTTAAGAGCAATAAATTGAAATGGTGTAATCTCACAAACAAACTGGTTCAGTTACAGTTAGAGCAATAAATTCAAATGGTGTAATCTCATAAACAAACTGGTTCAGTTACAGTTAAGAGCAATAATTGAAATGGTGTAATCTCATAAAAACTCTGGTTCAGTTGCAGTTAAGAGCAATAAATTGAAATGGTTGTAATCTCATAAAACTCTGGTTCAGTTGCAGTTAAGAGCAATAAATTGTAATGGTGTAATCTCACAAACAAACTGGTTCAGTTGCAGTTAAGAGCAATAAATTGAAATGGTTTAATCTCACAAAAAATCTGTTTCAGTTGCAGTTAAGAGCAATAAATTGAAATGGTTGTAATCTCATAAAAACTCTGGTTCAGTTGCAGTTAAGAGCAATAAATTGAAATGGTGTAATCTCACAAACAAACTGTTCAGTTGCAGTTAAGAGCAATAAATTGAAATGGTGTAATCTCACAAAAATCTGGTTCAGTTGCAGTAAAGAGCAATAAATTGAAATGATTGTAATCTCATAAAAAACTCTGGTTCAGTTACAGTTAAGAGCAATAAATTGAAATGGTGTAATCTCACAAACAAACTGGTTCAGTTACAGTTAAGAGAAATAAATTGAAATGGTGTAATCTCACAAAAAGATATTTAGGGGAAAAAAATAATCACACTTATAATTTTTTTTCTAATTTAGTTTTAAATTGTATTTTTTCCAAATAAAACCTAAATAATATTTAGTAGAGTAAGTGTTGGCTAAGGTTTTTGATGTAATGTGAATTAAATTCCTAGATCGAATGCAACCATTATAGTAGTTGTGTATTTTTAATTAAGTATTTTTAGTATAAATAATAGCTTCTAAAAATATATGTTAAGTTAGACTAAAAATGATCTTTAAATTATTATTATTATTATTATTACTACTACTATTATTATTATTATTATTATTATTATTATTATTATTATTATTATTATTATTATTATTAGCATCGCGTCTTACTACCCGTTCGGGTTATACGCACTTACGCTAATGTGTAATGGTAGAGTGATTGTGAGATGAAATGAAGGACCTACAGTTTAACGTGGAATCCGAACCACGGTGGCGACCTGGATGATCTTTAAAAACCCATGGCAATAATATTAATAAATACTTAGAGAGCAAAGCATCAAAATATTCAAACTAGTCTGAATAAATAAAAGTGTGCCATAGTCTTGTCCATGAGAGTAACAAAAACATTTCTCAACCGAGCTAATTTGCTGGTTAAAGTTTTAGTTACGACAGCTCTTACAAAAAGGGCTGTTGGAATCAAAAGTTATTAACTTATAATTATCTACGATACAAAAGCAAATAGATGTCATCCTGAATATTTTTGAAATAGACTTGTCATTATGCAAATAAGTGTGGTGAAGGTGTATTTCGTGCATAATTTGAGATTTAGAAACAACATTTATCATTATTTTGCACTAAAAATATATTTTCATGCCTTAAATCTAATCAGGGTTAGACAATTCCCTCACTTATATTTATTGTGGTTATGTTATTTAATGGCACTCAGATGTACTGTAAGGGGGTTGAGAAATAAAAGAGACTGAAGTTTCCGGTATCCATCTTTATAATGGAAGATAAGGTTCATTTATATTAATAAATTTATATTTTTGATATGAATTAAATATAAACGTGATATTGATAGACGGTCCTTTGCTGTAATTTTCTTTTAATATTTATTACCGAAAAATCGCGTGGGAATATTTTTTTAAGCCCACATTTTGGGAATAATCACTTTCCTGAAATTTTTCTCAAAGTTTGGAATCCCGCACAGCCCTAGTTTTTGAAAAGGCTTAGTTTGTATGTTGAGTAAATTAGCTTAAATTTACCATACAATACCTTTAATGGACCATTAATAAATATGTATTCATTTAATCTCCACACCTTGAAACTACTTCTTAATCATTGGTTCTCTGGGATCAACATATTGGTTGCACATAACTATGTCTAATGCAATGCGAATGTTTGTGAAAGATTATTAAAATAACCAATTATATAACTGATTTAAGGTGTTTTGAGGTTTTTTGGATAATAAATGAGGGAATGATGAATTAGCTTAAGAATATTTCGTAAAGATAAAACTGCTACCCTTCGGGTTGGACGGATTGTATGTACATATTGGGTAACTGATACTGTCTTTAAACTCATAAACAAATAAGCCTACATTACAATAGAGAGAATAATACCCAATATCAACATTTAGAGACTTTGTACAATTATTATTATTATTATTATTAGCACCGCGTCTTACTACCCATTCGGGTTATACGCAACTTTGTACAATTGTTTTATATAGTCGTCTAGTGATAGATGTAAGTGTTATTTAAAACTATTCTATTATTTTAGAGAATATTTTTTGAGTTTTGGTAAGTTAAGGTAAACTGAATGTTTAGAAAAACCATATATATATATATATATATATAAATTAAACTATTATTATTATATAGTTATGAAACATAATATATTTTATACAAATTAAACGTTCAATGATAAAAACAATAAAACCTTGGACAATAATTATAACATTTAACTAAAAAGTAAATATTTAATTAAATTACATTCAACCAGCAATACATTTCCTGTTTATAATCCTTTTAAATATTTTAAAAGTGAGGTAGGAAGATATTAGTGGATGAATTAAAATTTTAATAGAATATAGAATTATTAAATTTACCTTCAACATTTTAAGTTCCCAATTATTGTAAGTTTCAGACAAGAGATTTAAACACCAATCTTAGTATTTATTCCATACCAGACCAAAGCTATCAACACCATCTTAGTATTTATTCCATACCAGACCAAAGCTATCAACACCAATCTTAGTATTTATTCCATACCAGACCAAAGCTATCAACACCAATCTTAGTATTTATTCCATACCAGACCAAAGCTATCAACACCAATCTTAGTATTTATTCCATACCAGACAAAGCTATCAACACCAAGCTTGATATTCATTTCATACCATGTTACACCATACTGTTACCTTTTATTTACGACCATTAATAAGATAAAAGGGAGCGGGAGTAAGCTATGGAACAAGTGACAAGGAAAATTATTAGCAATATTTAAAAGCAACAATATAAACGGTTTATTCAAAACAATAACAATAGAGCAGAAAACTGTACATGGTCTCATTAACCAAACTGATATATGTTGAAAACCAAACAAATAGATAATGACTTCATATCTTTAATTCGCGCAGATAACTTAAGAGAAAGTTATAAAACTCGTAATCTATCCAAAATTCAAATGGGTCAGTCTTGAAGAGACAGAACAACCCGTAACCTTAAATTTAGTACAATAAATCAAAATAATTAATATCCACCAGGATAATACATAAGGACTAAATAAGGGCCTTATGGGCAGCTTCAAAATGTTACCAAAGTGTATTTTTCATACCTAAGAATAAAGACTTCAAAAACGTTAACCTTACATGTTAACATTCTATAAGAAACTTTAAATTACGTGAGCGTTTGGCTAACAGACTTTAGTCAAACTTCCCCGGGAATATACGATCCTGGCACAATATTAGGAAATGAAAACAATAACCCTACTAGTAAATAATAATGAAAATATTGTATTAGAAGCAAACCATAGAATAAGATTAGAAAATATACTAGAGTTAATAAATTTTATAATTAATCTAAATGATCAGCAAATTACTTTACATTATACTATATTTCCAAATGCAAACAAAAATAAGAAACGCTACCTTAATATTAAAAAAAAAATTGGTAATAGCCACAATTTCAAAACAATTTACATTTATCTCGTTCAACTCCAAGTCAATTAAAAATTGTGGCTGTCTAAAAGATTTAACACACGAAAAGACTCTTGCACCCCAGTGGCGACAGACAAAGTATAGAGCCTCATATCAAATTTAACGATCAGGTAAAAATAAATAGATTTAGATAATAGATAAATTACAACATCTAACATGGCTGACACTAAGAGTTAATTTTAAATAAGTGTCCAATAAATCAATCGCCATAGTTAAGATTCCGATGAAGATATTATATATAAATGTTTTATCCTGACATTGTCTATGTCCAGGACAATGTTCCTCGGTTCAAGCGTTGAAATCAAATAGTCATTTTAGCATACACGCACATCACAATATATAGTGGGTTTCGTTGCAATGGAATCAAGGTGGGAGAATTAAACACACGGCCGGTGACGTCAATACGGCCTACTCGAAGCTTTGGATGATCACGTAGACCATTTGTTGTCAGGGCTCCATCCGACTTCCAAAACCATATCTTCAATCACCTGAAGTTATGATAGTAGTTCTTCTCTCTCCCATCAGAGGGCAGGTTAGTAGTCATTCTCTAGTCGTGGCCAATACTGGCCGGCCCATTACGTGTTAGTTGAACAGGTGTGAGTGGACGTGTGCCTGATGTTGCATCGTAGCTCGCTCGGCCCACTCGTCGATTTAGGTTGATAGGTGTAGGCCAGTCATAGTGGTTGCTAGTTTCAGAAGATTCAATCGGTAAGTACATGAACAGTTTTATTATGTATATATTTATTATGTAAAGAAAATATTATTGTTCAGAATTGTTTAATACATCGTACCAAACTAAGTGAACTACAAGAGAGAAGAGTACTATTATAGGGATCCTATTAGTGTCGGTATAATTGGAGCGGGTGGTATGAATTACAAAGAGTTATGCGTAAATGTGATCATGGTGTGGGTCCTATGGTAACATAATGTAATGTAATGTAATGTTACAACCAGAGTAAAGCTATCAACACCAAGATTGATATTTATTTCATAGCAGATGGGAGTTAGCAGTAACAGCCTTAGAATTTAGATGTAGTAGAACATTAGAATCTGCCAGACAGGTAGAGAAACAACTCCGGATATCCAAATAACGCTTAAAGTATAACATTTCTTACGTTAAGTAGGAGAAAATAAGAAACGATTTTCAAAACTTACAAAACTAGCAAAATAACACTATTCATCAGTGTGGTGGAAATTTTGAAAATTTAATCAGGAGTGTTCAATAGTTCTTGAAGAATAACATTTCTAAATGGTCGTAAGAAAAATGGGGTGGGGGTAAGTGTTTGATATTTACAAACCTAAAAGAAACAAAGACTTTCTATGTGGCTAGAAACTATAATTATAGAGTATTATAAAGGGACACACCAAATAAAAATAAGAGTTTAAAAAACTTTATGTCTCAAATAGAACGCCGGTTAATAGGAGAAAGGGTGAGTGTATTAAAAGAAAAGGAAAATGAAGTGTGATAGTAATTAAATTTTTAAGCAGGTAACCCTTCAATATTAAAAAACAAATAATAGATTTGAGATTTTGATTCGGAGTTTATAAAATGTTTACAATTTCCAATAATAATAATACATTTAACTACTTTTCTGTGTGGTAGAAAGCTGAAATTCGTTATAAATATAAAGTATAGAAATTTTCAATTTTTTAATGGAATTATGGAAAAGAACTGGGGCCTACAGTTATAAAAAAAACTTTTGAGAGGACGTAAAAAAATTTAATTCCCCTGATATTAGATTGAAAATCCAGATAACCAATTCAAACCTAAAAGTTACATTTTTTCAGAGGGAGTTGGAATAATATGTTTGGAGGCTCAAAATTGGTTAACCTAATAGAAACACCTACCTATTAGTGTGTTATAAAACTAAAATTTACTGGGCATGTAAATATAGGCTACCATACAAGTCTGTGAATTCTAACTTTTAAAATGGGGACCCAGGAAATAGTGAAAGAGGGAGAGGTTAAAATCGTATAGGTGAGTAAAACACATTTATAGGTGAGGTAGAATATTTTTTTAACAGGAACGAAGAGGAATACCTTCAAATTACCAAATCATTTATAAATATTAGTATATCTAAAGGTGATCTTGGGAAATGGGTGTTTCATAATTTCCAAAAATAAAAGAATAAACTCAGTCTCACGGTGTTATATGATTGACATTTATCACGTGGGTACAGACAGACCACCTCAAACAATATTAGTATCTGAAATTTCTTAAATTTCAAAATGAAGGGGCATAAAATGGCGAGCGCGTGTTTCCTCAAAATCTCAAAAGCAACATATTTTAAAAACACTTTGGGTGAGGAAGAGGAGTAGAAGATTAAATTTGGCATGGGAAAAATATAACTTTCCGGATAGCCGAATGGCGTCTGATTTTATGAAATATCAAAATGGAGGACCAAGAAATGGAAGAGCTTTAAATTTATACAACCAATACAGAAAACTATTTTCGATGTGGTCAAAAGTTTAAATTTGGTGAGAACTTAAGAAACCCAAATAGGTGAATTAAATAAGTCTCTAAAAGGAGCACTCCCACAAAACCATACAAGTTTGAGAGTTTGTAATTTACAAACTAGCTGCAGGTAAATGTAAGTTGGGCTAAACATTTACTAAACTAATATAAAAACTTCTTGGTATAGTGGAAAACTTTAACTCTTAAAAGCAGACGAAAAATGTATGAAAATAATATAATTCAAATAGTAAAAGTAATATTAAAAGTTGATATACTCGCGCGGCGAATACATAGCTAACATAAAGAGCGACGTAACAGTTAAAATAAACAAATTCTGAGGATATATTTCGATGAAATGGAAAATATTGATGTTTCTATCCAATATGTTTCTGTAACAGAGTATATTATTTATTTATGCTCTCTAATAAAGTGTGATGTTTATGTACCAATATATATTAATTCGTTTCACTTATATTATGATCTTGCTTAGGTAAGGATTGCGTCCGTTTGTGAACTTACTTTGTAGAAATAGGTAATATTTTATTTAATTTTCTTTGTCACTATTAAATACCATAATTGGTTTGTAATTCCCATAACTATCTCAGGATTATACACGAAGGAACTATTAAAATGGTGGAAGCCGGATGTTGAACGTTATAATTTGATATATTTTGATGCGGCCCAACCGTGTGAAGAACGTGTCAAACTGATAGTCAATTAAAGAGCAGGATCTATGTTTTAATGGTGTTAGACGTTATGTAGCACTGGAATATAAATCCAGCCCATTTTCCCCCTTTCCCCTTATCCTCCCTGTTGATGGAAAACATGTCTGAGCCATTCCCACGTTACTGAGAATGTCTCGAGCAACAGAACATTTGCCTGGACATGCGCAATATGATGCACAAGCTTCTAGGATGGACCAGATCCTTCTAATGTCGTCGGATCATGCGCACTGAGCTCCACCAGAGCTAGATCACTATACGAGTACAACATAGGTTCCCAGTGGTAACACAACACAGTAACTGCCGCAAGATTGTCTAAGTGGGTCATGACATTTTGGTCGTGATTTTACTTAAAATTAAAAATATATTTTATTAAATATATAATTATAGTGAAAATAAAAGAAAAAATGAACATTTTAAATATATTTAAAAATATTTGAAAAAACAGATAACCTACGAGTATCTTCAATTAATGAGACACATGGTATTGTCTGTTCTTTCACAAAAACTATATTCTGGGACGTAATGATGATGCAAATCCCGCATTTCTTTTCATTTGAAAAAACTCGTTCTAGTTTATTATGCTTTATATTTGCTATCGCCAAAAATCTCAGCTCACAGAGGTAGGTATAGAAAAAAGAAACAGCAGGTGAGTATTTCTTCATTGTTAGCATCTAACTTATCAAATGGTGGCGGCTCAGACTTGTGTGGTTTCCAGTTCGGAGACTGCATGTGACATATGGACTGTGCACCAGGTAATATTGGTTCACACTGGTAAAGGGGAAGAAGTGCTTTATTTTATTATTGAATATATACTTTATCTCTAATATGAAACATTTTCAGCTGCTTTCTTTCTATTTGTAGTATTCACAGTTTAATCATCTTTAAGAAATTATTAAGTTTGTCACTTGAGGTTAACACATTTTATTCTTTTCCTTGCAAACTTACATTCAGTTTATTTAAATGGTTGGATATATCAGCCCCATATACTAGTTTGCCTAACCGCACCTAATCATTTCTTCCAGATACACTTGTGTTGAGAAGTCACGTGTTTAAATTTCGTGACTTAACGTAGCTATCCATTTTAATAACGGAGTCCAAGGCAACACTCTCCAAACTTAAGGTTTTGGCCGGGAGAGTGTTTGCCAATTAAAGCCTCACGATCTATGAAGCAATGAGTTGAACCTATGTTCGGAACATTTGGTTTTAGTCATGCAATGAAACCTTTGAATCTTACAGATCATTGCTGTTACATCGTATGTACAGAGAGAAACAAAACTTTTCCAGAACATTCTATTGTTATATAAGTTCTTGGAGATGGAGTTGTATGTGTCTATTTATGTTGATGTGTTAAGTAATTCTTGCCACGACTAAAATTAATCAATAACTTCAACATCGTCAATAATAATGTAGCTCAATAAAATACATTTTGACTGATGTCTTCTTAATAATGCAGATACAGGGTGAATATTTGTCAATCGCTCAATTTTCCACTGCATTTTTTACAATATCTGAAGACATATAATCAATACAACGCGAACTGTTTCGTTTGACAATGGTACTAAATATACATATTTCTCAGTTGGATCTCCTAAAATGGATTTAACAATTTGCTTACATTAAGATATAATCTAATTATTAGCAATGGTTTGAGGATGTGTCTTCTTTCTACAATCTCAAACACTTTGTAGCTGAGGACTGAGTCATTTTAAACTGTAGTTTCTATTCATTCTATAGATTTATCTTGATTTACACCGTTTATATCAAATGGCAAATACTATTTTTATCTTTACCTGTCAAATTACTGTGTTTATATTTAAATTTATTTTTAATTTACTACTGACCATGCTCTCATTACTTTGCTTTTTTACATACATACATTCAGGAATTTAAGAGTTTTCAGGAACAATCTTTCTTGAATCCAAAATTCAAGTAACCGTAGTTGTATTTTCGAGTTGTATCAAGTAATGGGATGGCTGGTGTAGCAGATTGCATGCAACTCACACTTGCAACTGATCCATTTAAAAATTAAAACCTCACCAGATATAAACATAAATCTTGAGAATAGCACATAGTCACTAACTTCAAAATGCATCAAAGATTCAGAAAACAATTGACAGCTCTCACAATACACTAAACGAGATGGGTCATGTTATTGGGCTAGCAGCACTTGCACGTCTGAAATCAGATCTAAGTATTGGCCAACATAAACAATAGGTGTGTTGAGATTATTCTCGAGGATATGTACTGTGTAGCAAGATACAATGTTTGAGAACCATTGCTTCTACAAGATTACATAGAACTAGACCAGTTCACCAGATACCACATCACTTCTCTTCCCAGTTCTCCTCTCACTCTCACACTCTCAATAAGAAGTTACCAGATACCACATCACTTCTCTTCCCAGTTCTCCTATCACACACTCAATATTAAGTTTACCAGATACCACATCACTTCTCTTCTCAGTTACCCTCCACTCTCACACTCTCAATATGAAGACACCAGATACCACATCACTTCTCTTCCCAGTTATCCTATCACACTCTCAATATGAAGTCACCAGATACTCTCATCACTTCTCTTCCAGTTCTCCTCTCACACTCACAATATGAAGTCACCAAAATACACATACTTCTCTTCCCAATTCTCCTCTCACACTCTCAATATGAAGTCACCAGATACCACATCACTTCTCTTCCCAGTTTTCTCTCTCACACTCTCAATATGAAGTCACCAGATACACATCACTTCTCTTCCCAGTTTCCTATCACACTCATCTCAATATGAAGTCACCAGATACCACATCAACTTCTCTTCCCAGTTTCCTCATCTCACACTCTCAATATGAAGTCACCAGATACCACATCACTTTCTTCCCAGTTCTCCTCTCACACCCTCAATATGAAGTCACCAGATACCACATCACTTCTCTTCCCAGTTCTCCTCTCACACTTCAATATGAAGTCACCAGATACCACATCACTTCTCTTCCCAGTTCTCCTACACAATCTCAATATGAAGTCACCAGATACCACATCACTTCTCTTCCCAGTTCTCCTCTCACACACTCTCAATATGAAGTCACCAGATACCACATCACTTCTCTTCCCAGTTCTCCTCTCACACTCTCAATATGAAGTCACCAGATACCACATCACTTCTCTTCCCAGTTCTCCTCTCGCACTCTCACACTCTCAATATGAATTCACCAGACACCACATCACTACTCTTCCCAGGTCTCCTCTCACACACTCTCAATATGATATCACCAGATACCACATCACTTCTCTTCTCAGTTCTCTTCTCACACTCTCAATATGAAGTCACCAGATACCACATCACTTCTCTTCCCAGTTCTCCTCTCTCACACTCTCAATATGAAGTCACCAGATACCACATCACTTCTCTTCCCAGGTCTCCTCTCATACACTCTCAATATGAAGTCACCAGACACCACATCACTATTCTTCCCAGGTCTCCTCTCACACACTCACAATATGAAATCACCAGATACCACATCACTTCTCTTCTCAGTTCTCCTCTCACACTCTCAATATGAAGTCACCTGATACCATATTACTTCTATTCCCAGTTTTCCTCTCGCACTCTCACACTCTCAATATGAAGTCACCAGATACCACATCACTTCTCTTCCCAGGTCTCCTCTCACACACTCTCAATATGAAGTCACCAGACACCACATCACTTCTCTTCCCAGGTCTCCTCTCATACACTCTCAATATGAAGTCACCAGACACCACATCACTATTCTTCCCAGGTCTCCTCTCACACACTCACAATATGAAATCACCAGATACCACATCACTTCTCTTTCTCAGTTCTCCTCTCACACTCTCAATATGAAGTCACCTGATACCATATTACTTCTATTCCCAGTTTTCCTCTCGCACTCTCACACTCTCAATATGAAGTCACCAGATACCACATCACTTCTCTTTCCAGGTCTCCTCTCACACACTCTCAATATGAAGTTACAAAATATCACATCAATTCTCTTCCCAGGTTTCCTCTCACACCCTCAATATGAATTCACCAGATATCACACCACTTCTCTTCCCAGTTCTCCTCTCACACACTCTCAATACGAAGTCACCAGAAACCACATCACTTCTCTTCCCAGTTCTCCTCTCACACACTCTCAATATGAAGTTACAAGATATCACATAACTTCTCTTCCCAGTTCTCCTTTCACACTCTCAATATGAAGTCACCAGATACCACATCACTTCTTTTCTCAGTTCTCCTCCTACACACTCTCAATATGAAGTCACCAGATACCACATCACTTCCCTTTCCAGTTCTACTCTCACACTCTCAATATGAAGTCACCAGATACCACATCACTTCTCTTCCCAGTTCTCGTCTCACACACTCTCAAAATGAAATCACCAGATACTACATCACATCTTCTCTTCCCACTTCTCCTATCACACACTCTCAATATGAAGTCACCAGATACCACATCACTTCTCTTCCGAGTTCTCCTCTCACACTCTCTCAATATGAAGTCACAAGATAACACATCACTTCTCTTCCCAGTTTTCCTCTCACACACTCTCAATATGAAGTCACCAGATACCAGATACCTTCTTTTCCCAGTTATCCTCTCACACACTCTAAATTTGAAGTCACCAGATACCACATCACTTCTCTTCCCAGTTCTCCTCTCACACACTCAATATCAAGTCACCAGATACTACATCACTTCTCTTCCCAGTTCTCTTCTCACACACTCTCATTATGAAGTCACCATATACCACATCACTTCTATTCCTAGTTCTCCACTCACACTCTCAATATGAAGTCACCAGATACCACATCACTTCTCTTCCCAGTTCTCCTCTCACACACTCAATATGAAGTCACCAGATACCACATAACTTCTCTTCCCAGTTCAACTCTCACACTCTCACACTCTCAATATGAAGTCACCAGATACCACATCACTTCTCTTCCCAGTTATACTCTCACACTCTCAATATGAAGTCACCAGATACCTCATCACTTCTCTTCTCAGTTCTCCTCTCACACACTCACATATGAAGTCACAAGATTCCAAAACACTTCTCTTCCCAGTTCTCCTATCACACTCTCAATATGAAGTCACCAATTACCACATCACTTCTCTTCCCAGTTCTCCTCTCTCACACACTCAATATAAAGTCACCAGATACCACATCACTTCTCTTCTCAGTTCTCCTCTCACACTCTCAATATGAAGTCACAGATACCACATTACCTCTCTTCCCAGGTCTCCTCTCACACTCTCTCAATATGAGGTCACCAGATACCACATCACTTCTCTTCCCAGTTCTCCTTTCACACTCTCAATATGAAGTCACCAGATACCACATCACTTCTCTTCTCAGTTCTCCTCTCACACACTCTCAATATGAAGTCACGAGATACCACATCTCTTCTCTTCTCAGTTCTCCTCTCACACACTCTCAATATGAAGTCACCAGATACCACATCACTTCTCTTCCCAGTTCTCCTCTCTTACACTCTCAATATGAAGTCACCAGATACCACATCACTTCTCTTCCCAGTTCTCCTCTCTCACACTCTCAATATGAAGTCACCAGATACCACATCACTTCTCTTCCCAGTTCTCCTTTCACATTCTCAATATGAAGTCATCAGATACCATATTACTTCTATTCCCAGTTCTCCTCTCACACTCTCAATATGAAGTCACCAGATACCACATCACTTCTCTTCCCAGTTCTCCTCTCACACTCTCAATATGAAGTCACCAGATACCACATCACTTCTCTTCCCAGTTCTCCTCACACACCCTCAATATGAGCGGTTTTCTGCCAATCACCAACCATCACACGACTCAAATAAACTGTATATAAAGTAGCTAGCCTAATCAATGTGAGGACGACTCATCAATTAGCAACAGAGGAGCTTGTTTCAAGCTGCTGGGTAAATATGGCCGGTGTGATGTGTGGGATCCACATTCTATATTTCTTGTTAAAATTTATATTATTTTTTTAATTATCTGTTTCACTTTTCCAAATTAGAGTTTGACACATAATTCATCAAATTTAGTGTATGCAAATCTTATGTTCAAGAAAGAGGATGACTTTATTTAATGTTAAATGTTTCCATTATTAGAGCTCGCTCCATTTTTAGCAAATTAGTTTTGCCGAATTAGTGGTTTTCATGTATAAAATGTAACATGATAACATTTGCTGACGTGTATTGACGTGGAATACTGTATGTGTACCCATTTTTTTAATATTGTTTCTGTTTTGCATTAAATTATATTGTGGGACTATATTCTTTATATCCCCAGCACCTTATACTAAAGGTGGGTAATAGCAAGAAACTTTTTTATTTTGGTTAGCTAAAAGAAAAAAAAAGTCATATTTTTGACTTCTGGCCTAATGGAACTTTAATAGTATTATATTTACTGACATATTGAAAATAAAAAATAAAAAGTATTTATTAATGTTTTTTTTTAAATTTCTTAAAATTTGACTGATTATGTATTAGTCTCACTGGATGACGGTGAGACAATGATAAAATTAGAGAATTAATTGTTTCATACAAAATAAATAGGCCTCCATATTTTAAGAAATAAAATTTATTTTTATTAAATAAAGGTACGAGTGTAAAAACTAATAAAAAATGCTAAGATAAATTATTATAAATATTAATATGATAGTAAAGAGTAATCTTTAAAAAAATCAAAAACTTTAGGTATTTTAATAAATGCTCGATGTGTAAATAATTTTGTATTCAACATAAAGTGATTTTCTACCATTAATTCCAGAAACATTAAATCCAAATGTATAATATGACTGCTGACGTTTTGTTGTACCAAAATCCTTGGTTGGTAGTAAAATATGGCAAATATCTTTCAAATGCACTGATGCTAAATCTAGTACATTCGGTAAAGAGAAATGATTCTCAATCCTAACATTTTTACGCAGGTTGCTCACACACACGTCACCATTTTCAGGTTTATTTTGAATAACATTTACAATGTAATACATTTTCTGATTTGAAAAAAACTGAATTTTTACTAGAATATTATCACCTTCTACTGGGTCTCTCAATAATTCTTCAAATCCTTGAACATCCTCAAAATATTCTAAGCCATCAGATGAGTCATTATACGCAGGTTCAAAGTCATCTTCACTGTCTTAACTTCCATCATTAAACAAGCTCTTCTTTATTCTCGCTATATTTTCTTTTTGCCCCTTTATTGGTGTATCCGTAGCTATCATACTTCTTCTATTTTTTCGTCCCTTCCCGATTTTTTATTACTACTAGCAGCATATTTTAGGTATCTTCTTACTTCTTCTGTAGAAACAGCAACACTGGGTGGTGATGTAGTTTGCTGAAGGCTAATAGAGGATGTTGTTGGACTGGATTCAGTTATGGTTGAGCTTAGATTGGGATGAAGACTTACGTAGGATGTTGTTGGAATGGTTTCAGTATGTGGTGATCTTACATTTTAGTGGAGGCTAATTGAGAATGTTGTTGGAATGGGTTCAGTAGTTAAGTCCACAGTGGGATGGTTGTTTTCTTGATCATTATTTTCATAATTTTTTACTGTATTGTCAGGAAGTGGTCGATAATTAACTGAACTTGACATGAAATCAGTATCTGTGAAAATTTTGTCATCTTAAATCCAGCTGTTATATTATTTGGTGTAATCTCCAACATAGGCTGTCACTTCATAAATAGTCCAGTCAAGAATACACAGCAGTATTGCAGGCCATGGTGAAAGGCCCAAAAACCCCATCATAAATCGGTTTAAATTTTGCATACGAACTGAATGGTATAGTCAAAACTGTAACACCATTCGCTTTTGCTGAATATAAAACTTCAACTGAGAGGTGACTCTCGTGATTTGATTGTCGTAAATTAGTAAACTAGGATTGTTTTTATAACTGTGTGAATGTTTAACAATATTCTCCATAGTTTTTATTAAAAAATTCACAAGCTATCCACCCACTCGCAGTTGCTAGGCCCAAGGAACCAGATGTTGCACCGGTGATCATATACTTCTTGAAACGCATTCTGTGAAATATAATTACTGGAGATAAAGCTTTTATAAAGCAGCATGTCATAACGTGAACACATTTTTCTCCACCTTTTGCAACAGTTAATTGCTTTAAACCCTTTTCAGCAATTACCTTTTAAAGCCTTTGAACAGTTGATACTAGTGCATAAACCCATTAATTACCTGCTTTATTATTATCATCATCATCCCAGGTTTTTGGATACTTGATATTATTTTTAGCTGCCAATTCATGAGAAAGTTTACAACAATCAGATAAATTTAAAACATAGAAATTTTAGAGCAATAACTATATTTGATACTAGAAATTCCTCTTGTACATATGTAAAAAAAATATTTTCATAATAATTTGGTTTCATTCTAACAGATTGATCTGTAGAATCTTTTTGTTATGTCAGGTACTATCGACTTACAGTTTGAAACTTAATTTCTTTTCTGCCACCAAATGTCTCATACTATGACCTGATAAAACTAACTAAACAGCCTCTCTCGTTACTTTCTCAGAGACATTGTCAGTTTCAGTCTTCCTTTTAGGATTACGAATCAATTTTCTTTAAAATTCCTCCTTTAATATTATTTTAGATAATGCCACTGTTTAAGATTTTTTTACTTTCATATTTATAGGATACTGTAATACTACACTGGTAGAAAATAGTAAATGATTATACACTTTGGATATATTTAAATCAATAATCGCTTGAAGCCAACTAATTTCATCCATACATATTTTACTTTCCAACCTCTGGTATTATATACTCATCATATTAGAGGAATAAAGACCTAAGGTGACTAAAAGAGAATACAATTTAAATATAAATAAAAGGTTAATGGTATTCATCCTAAGGTACAGGGAAGGGAGTTGTAACCAAAATAACTTCCCATCCCTTCTCCTTCCACTCCCTTAAATCTTCTATCCCTTAATGGTATAACATGCGACAGCTGACCTACCCTACTAGCGTCAACTACTTGAGCCCGTAACGATAAAATCTCATCCTATTAAATACCACAAGGCTCATCCATAATCTCTAATACTGTATTACACGTTACACGTTTCATCCTTGAAGATAATGTGGTGGTTTTATTATGTTTGCAACTTCTCACCCTCATTCATCATTTCTAGGCGCAACCACACCACTTTATCGGAGAAAGGACCACCCTATTATTTTAGCTGATTCTAACTATTATAACACTCCTACTTTCTCTATACTGTTGACCCCAGATGTTTACAAGGTATGCTCTACTAGACAGCCACTTGCTAACTTTTTTAAATGTACAAGTACACATTTTCTCTGTCATACACTTTTCCCAGCAGTCACCTCCCTCCTATCTATAGCTCCATATCGTAGTTGCAAAATAATTAATCTTTCTACATTAACAATAGTTACAGAACATATATATAGTTATAGTCCATTGAATCTTAATTCATCAATGATAAAATGCATAATTTAAGCGATATTTAATCATTATTCATACACTGTACGTAGAGGACATTTATGTATCAAACAGTAATCATAATATGTATGTCATACGTGTTAGAGTATTTCTACTAATATTTAAAAATGAAATGTTGTATGTGTGTTTGTCTATCTCTTTGTTGCTCAATCACTCCAAAACCATTACATCTAATTGTTCCGAAATTTCGAATGAATATAACTTGGACACCCTGTTAACATATAGATTATTATTTTCTATTAAACCCATTAAAATTGATGTTTGATTCCTGGTGCGTAAGGATGCTAAATGAAGGACCATGAACATCTTTACCTTTTTATAACTATTTAGAGAAATCGTGGTTGGGAGGAAATCTCTTTATTTAAAAAAACATTTATCCTGCCAATTAAATAAAAACAAAATATCAGTATGTATGTTTTATTTTTTGCTCAATAATGTCTGAAACAATGTACCGATTATACTGCTAAAATTTCGCATGAATACCACTAGGACGTCCGGCTCAAATAAAGGCTAATTACAAATTACGTCCGCTATTTTTTTCAAGATAAAGGCTTCAAAAAACTTATTTTTGCCTTTTTCTCAGCTTGTACTTGTTGGATTCTCATTGATCCAACTTTTAAAGGTTCCTAGATAGTATAATTATATTAGACATTAGCTATTTTGAATAAAATGGTGGCTTAGCCTGTCCAGATAGCTAATTCATAAAGTATGAGAAGCCTGACAATCAGTTATATAAATAAAATATATGTGTTTGCTTGTTTGTATGCGTGTGTGCCTGTATGTATGTGGGAATGTGTGTATTGTTAGCACTATAACAACAAAACCAAGGTATCTAGAAAGCATAAGGGAAATGATGCACGTTCATGAGACAAATTGATTTCCAAATAAGTCAATATGATGAAGTGACCCCATCCTAAACACTGAAATATATCTGCAATGGCTACCAAGATGTCAGTTTTAAATCGATCTTTTCAGAGGAAAGATCTGCCACTCCGCAGTTAAAGTACTGCCGTGTGATAAGAAATTGATATACTTGAACCAATGTTATAAAAATCTAGCTTGAAAACTTATTTATCTCTTGTGGACGGAGATGGCTAGAGTCATGTTCACAGGAAAGCTAGAGTTCCACTAGCATAGACGCCATTCTCTAAACTAGTGAGATTACATTTTGAAAGCTTGAAACTGTAAACAAACAAATTGGGAGGAGTGGACTGGGTTACCATCTGGGAGGGCACCCGATGTGTTTTTTCACTAATTATGTTTAAAGCTAATAACATTGGTATTCCTTACTCATGAGCAGGCGAGTCTAACATGAGAATAACGTCTTAAGCCAGGGGTGGGGAACCTTTAGGCATAGTAAGACCACGGGTCACTTCACGGATCCCTCATAAGGGTACGGCCAGACTGAGCGTGCGAGCGAGCGAGCGCGCGAGCGACTAAAATATAAAATAGAACACATTGGTTGTAATGGGAGGTGGCCACACTGGAGCGCGCTCGACCCGGTACAGTCTAGTTTCCAGGCGCTAGGCAATATTATTGTATGTTGGTTCATTGAGTGCTGGGGAAACTTCTCATTTTGACATGATATTTGACTTTTTTCTATCAGTGATAGGTTTAACACACTTGCTTTTAATGGTCTAATTTAATTGGTAAGACCATAAATAATATAATGTATAAATGTAAACCCGATATGTTAAAATACTTCAATATTATAATCAAAGTAGGCCTTTATAAATAAGAATCACCATTAGTTTGGAGAGAGTATGAAAAAACGTACAACAATAAATAAGTTTTAAAAATCAGCTTCAGTTCACTGAGCCAAGATTCGAATTCGAACCTTTGCCTCCTAGTAAAAAGCTATCGAGTGCAACGCACCATTCCGCCACTGGTGCGGCTAATCTGATTTTAAAACACTTCAGTACAGTACCATAAATATTTATCAATTTATTAATTGGATGCACTCCTACTTTTTTCTTTTTTATAAATACACAATATTTTCTGTAAGAATTTTCGAGGAACAGAGATGTACCAAGTCAAGTGTCTTTGACAGAGACATCTTCTCTAATGAACTAGGGTCCGCTAATTACGCGCTCGCTCGCTCGCTTGTCAGTCTGGCCGAAACCTTGCTGGAAGCCTCAAGTACCAAATCATAAAGAGCACGGCAATCTTCCTAGTATCACACCCCACTTTGCGACAGTCCACCTTGCGTGGGACCTTTTGTAGTTCTTGGCTACTTCCCGGGGGATATGAGGGCCTAAAACTCTCACCAGTTGGCTGGAGACATCTAGTTAGTTTCTTTTGAGTTGCGGATAGATATTATATCAAATATCAAACGGTGAAAACCTGTTATTGTATATATGAGTGAGAAAAATGAAGAAAGTTGAAAGTAATTGGTAAAATAAAGATGTATTTGATTTTAGACAAAGTTTTATTTTAAAAGTCCAGGTACGGAAAAATAAATAATTTATTAAAATAAAATGGACATTTAGAAATAGCGATGTCTTTCTGGCTGCTGGGAAGATTAGAAAATAGTGGTAGATATTAAATGACTATACTGGAGCCCTACAATCGCAACACAGGCGTGAAACACAATCAATGTTTCCGAGTCAAGCTGACGTTGCTCTGCGGGCTTGTATTGACAGCTAGTAACAAATTAATTAATTATTATAGTGTGCCAAGATGAATAGATTTATCAATAAAAGCGATTAATTAGTTTAACATAATGTTTTAAAATAACGATTTATTTTTATTTTTATTGGTTAGATACACTCAGTTTGAGTAAAAAAATTCCAAAAAAAGGAGAAACATATTGATCAAATATGTGAGAAGGTTGCACGAACACCTCAAAGGTCACACGTTCCTCATCCCTGGCTTGGAGCATTGGGCCATTGAGACAAGAACCTCATCCTTGCCTTGGAGCATTTGGTCATTGAAACAGGTTTCTTATCCCTGCCTTGGAGCATTGGGCCATTGAAACAAGAACCTCATCCTTGCCTTGGAGCATTTGGCCATTGAAACAAGAACCTCATCCCTGCCTTGGAGCATTGGGCCATTGAAACAAGAACCTCATCCCTGCCTTGGAGCATTCGGTCATTGAAACAGGTTCCTCATCCTTGCCTTGGAGCATTCGGCCATTGAGACAGGTTCCTCATCCCTGCCTTGGAGCATTGGGCCATTGAAACAAGAACCTCATCCCTGCCTTTGAGCATTGGGCCATTGAAACAAGAACCTCATCCCTGCCTTGGAGCATTCGGCCATTGAGACACGTTCCTCATCCCTGCCTTGGAGCATTCGGCCATTGAAACACGTTCCTCATCCCTGCCTTGGAGCATTCGGTCATTGAAACAGGTTCCTCATCCTTGCCTTGGAGCATTGGGCCATTGAAACAAGAACCTCATCCCTGCCTTGGAGCATTCGGCCATTGAGACACGTTCCTCATCCCTGCCTTGGAGCATTCGGCCATTGAAACACGTTCCTCATCCCTGCCTTGGAGCATTCGGTCATTGAAACAGGTTCCTCATCCCTGCCTTGGAGCATTCGGTCATTGAAACAAGAACCTCATCCCTGCCTTGGAGCATTCGGCCATTGAGACAGGTTTCTTATCCCTGCCTTGGAGCATTGGGCCATTGAAACAAGAACCTCATCCCTGCCTTTGAGCATTGGGCCATTGAAACAAGAACCTCATCCCTGCCTTTGAGCATTGGGCCATTGAAACAAGAACCTCATCCCTGCCTTGGAGCATTCGGCCATTGAAACAAGAACCTCATCCCTGCCTTGGAGCATTCGGCCATTGAGACACGTTCCTCATCCCTGCCTTGGAGCATTCGGCCATTGAGACACGTTCCTCATCCCTGCCTTGGAGCATTCGGCCATTGAGACACGTTCCTCATACCTGCCTTGGAGCATTCGGCCATTGAGACACGTTCCTCATCCCTGCCTTGGAGCATTCGGCCATTGAAACACGTTCCTCATCCCTGCCTTGGAGCATTCGGTCATTGAAACAGGTTCCTCATCCTTGCCTTGGAGCATTCGGTCATTGAAACACGTTCCTCATCCTTGCCTTGGAGCATTCGGCCATTGAGACAGGTTCCTCATCCTTGCCTTGGAGCATTCGGTCATTGAAACAGGTTCCTCATCCTTGCCTTGGAGCATTGGGCCATTGAAACAGGCTGGAGTTTCTAGATAGACGATAGTAATAGCTTACTGTGTAAATAGTCCTGAGATTAACATATTTGTTACTTGCATCAGTGTGCACGCGGAGTAAACGTCAAGCTCAATGTCCTGGCCTGGTTCCCTGGCAACGGAAAGGTTGGGGTTTGAATCCCGACATAGTTTTCTGTGGGTAATTTTTCTAAGTGATTTCCTTCTATCCCTCTACGCAAATTCTGGTACGTTTCTACTAAATTATAGTTTACTCATTTGTAGCATCATAGTGGAGTTAAATGGGGATAGCCCGGTGTTTGGTAAGACATAGATTTGCTGGTTACTTCTAATGAACTCAAGGCTTTCTCTTTGTCAACAACATGATTGCTTTAAATAAATGCTTTATCTGATATTTTTTATTTTTAATAAATAATAAAATAATATTTATTAAACAAGCCATCAACAATTTATAAATAAATACATTTAAATTAAATACTGGTATTAGCAAAGGGGTCTGCCTACCATAGCGTTGACCCATATTGCAAACGTCCAAAAATCCCTCGTTATTAATTAGGAAGTAGTTTGTTATTTCGAATTGTGTTTCACAACAAAATTAATGTAAGAGGTACCAATATGATCCAAAAGAATACAAAAATTTCACTATAAGTTTAATAATGAATGAAAATGTGAGATTATCTCATTTTTGACAAGGTCTAATATGTAATTTTGCAATTCTGATATCAAAGCAAATGTTTGAAGACATTGGTCAAGCCTTTCTCAAACTATTAAATTTAGTTTAAAGTGTCACAACAAGTCACTCATGAGAACTTTTTTAGTCGTTTTAAAGTTGTAGAGCTGAAGTTTTTACCATAGTGTGAGATAATTTCACATTTGTGCGGGGGTGGGTTGAAAATGCGGAAAATGTAGGGAGGGGGGATTTTATAACCACTCTTTACGCGCGGTACTGGAGAAAACCACCCCCGCCACAATGACCCACACATCAGAGGGGTAACATGTTGCTTTGCTGTCAGTAGGCGTGGCAAAATGTCACGTAAGTGTAGGCCAAAGTTCTAAACATGGCTTTTATCCAGACTAGTTTCTGGAAACACTTTCCATTTTGATATTTGAAAGAGTGAACATTCCAACTGTATGTATTGTTTGTTTTATTGTTTAATACAGTATTTATTCCCTTTTATTTTCTACTGATAACAGTGATAGCACTAGACAGTAGCATGACTTGTCACTGAATTCCATTCGGGTAAAGTGAAGATTTTTTGCCATTTTGGAAGAATGAAGTTGAGTGGGCCGGTAGTGTTATTAGAACAGTTATATTTTTGATAATCACTGTTATTGTCCAAGAGTGACGTCATAACGTGAGTGGTGCCTTAGTGCAGTGCCGAGCACCCTATTGCGGCACTACTGATTGGCCTACTCACGTTATGACGTCACTACTTGTCCATTCATACTAATGTGTCGTCATTAAGATCTCACTCACGCCATTAGCCCACTAAGCTTCGATCTTACATACCGACCTTTCTATATGTTAGTGTTCAAATATTCCCCACATCAAATCAGGATACATCTCTTTTAAATCCCACCTTTCTCATTACTAGAATATTAGGGTGGATATGTGTATATCCTGGAAACGAAAAGTAGAGCAGGTCCACAAAAATATACGAATATATATTTAAAGTGCTAATATTAAGTGGGAGGATTATTGTAAATAATATAATTTTATAGGTTTTAAAGTTACAATACAATTTATGTAAACACTATTTTGGCGAGAGTGAACTAATTATTATAGAGCTTTTTAGATTACAAATATTGTATAATACTGTTGGTTCTATAGGTCAATACTTTATTCATGATTAGTCCTCAACATAATTTAACTACTGTACTCGCAATTGTTAAGTTTGATTATGTAAAGATAATATAGATTTATCAAAAATTGTATACAATACTTAAAAATAACTTTATTGTGACTGTAATTATGAGTTAATTAAGACTAAACTTACTAGCATTTACCTGAAAAAAAGGTATAAAACCACACCGAAGTGATACCACCCCTAGTGCACGCTACATGCTTTATAACAGACAAGTTTGGTGAAATTAGGATAATATGACAGATTTATCTTTACCGATAGCTAAGATTAGTTGAAATCATATCATATTTTACAGAAATCATAATGTATTTTATTATTTAGAGGATGTTATTTTACTTAGGTTAGTTTAAGTCAGTGTGATTACCTAACTTTATCTAAATTGGTCAAAACTAAATTTTGTTAAAACCTTTGGATTGTCTTTTAAAATGTGGGAATTTTAACTTTTTTTTTTATAATGTAAGGCCCATTTGATAAACATTTCAAAATAAAAAGTGCAGCTTTATTCTTTTTCATAAAAGTTATATTGAGTTTAAAACAAATTTGGTCAAATTTGTTTGAAGTGCATACATGTCGGCTGAGGGTAGTGTTAGAAATATAGTTTTTACACACAGTACTAGAACTATAGCTATAAGCTCTCACATTTTCTAAAATAAATAAAATATAACATGCTCTACTGATGGAAGGGGTAGAGAGAGGGGGGGGGGGGGTTGAACCAACTTATTGTTCAGATGCACTAAACTCTTACGATCTCCGGACTACCTACTGAGTATTTGTGGGTTAAGAATGACCTCACTGGGCTTACCTGGTTGTCATAGCAGCTCGACACATTATGTTACACTGGTAGTTGGACAGCGGCAATACTTAGTGGGAACATAAATAAACACTTCAATATTAATGCAGTAAATGTAAGAGCATGAACATGAAATAAATAAAAAACATTTTATTTATCTCATTTGTTGAATTATCCATGGAATCTTAGGTTAAACAACATGACCTGGCTGTGGAGCTCCGATAACTACAACGGGTTACCTTTCTCTCATAACTTGCCGTTAGATTCAATGACAAGCGAGGGAGGCCCTTGGCTGATCTGATCTGCAAACTACAGGTTACTTTGGCAGTCCCTTATCCTCATTGCAAGAATTTAAAACAAAATATGTTTGACATGGCACCTATACTTTGCTGTAAAAACACAATCTTTTCTGTAAATATTACACTTTATGAATTATGAAAATTAATAGGAATCTGTGAGATGATTTTTATACTTTTTTTTATTTTATAAAAGAAGGATTTCTTTCCTGTGATGAGTGAGGGTTGGGTTTTGGTAATTTTTTCCCCCTCTTGTTTCTTACTTTATTTACTCAAGACAAGTAATTTGATAATGTTACTATCATGTATTGCTGTTTGTGGAGGTGATCTATTCTCCTTCTTATGTGTCCACTCCCATCATAATTCTGAGTGTTGTGTTTTGCATATTCTTTAGTTTATGGTTGTGTGTCATCTCTGCGTAGCTCTATCTTACACATCCATAGAAAACAGTGGGTTGTAGTGCTATTTTGTAAATGGTTATTTTGGTTTACTGGTCAAGCTTCAATCTTTTCAGGATGGGATATAGTTTAATAAACACTGCCTTTGATTTTTTGTTGGTTGCATCTATATACTTTGCTCTTGTTAGTCTGATATAAATGGATATTCCTAGGTATTTAGTAACGTTTTGGAATGATATTTATTCTTGGTAGAGAGTCAATTTTGCTCGTGTTAGAAGTCTACTTTTAGCTATAACGAAGGCCGCTAAATTTGCAGTGTTAACATCAATTCTCCATTTTGACAACCAAATTTCAAATAAAGTCAGCTAGTGTTGTATTGCTAAGGAATAATAGTATTTGTTCTTTTCTTTGGTATCCGCAATAGTTTAACTGTCTTTTTTGGTTGTTGGTATAGCATATCTGTCCCCGTTGTTGGTTGACTTGCCGTAAAAATATAAAGAAAGTGAGCCAGGACCAATCCTTGTACCCCCGACTTTGTTTGGATGCTTTCCGATAGTGAACCTTAGATTGATACTTAGATTATTCAATTTTCTTATATAACTGTTGATTCAATGGATACCACAATGGGTGAAGTTGTACCTAATCATCTTTTGTATAAGACCCATATGCCAAACCTCGTCAAGAGCTTTTTACACGTCTAGAAAGATTGCGATGAGGTTTTCACTTTGGTTAATGCTTTTTGTTGCGTCCTCTATCAATTTCAGTTTAGTATGAATGGTCAAAAATGGATTTTAAACCCAAATTGTAGGTCAGGGATTATCTCTAATGCTGCATGTTGCTTTATACTTAAAAAAATAGTATTTTGAATAAATTTTCATTCGTGTTAAGTAAGCTGATCAGAAGTCTGTTTTGTTGAAAAAATAATTTTTTTACAAGTTTATATATATGCATATAACCTTAGCCTTTTTCCAGGTATTCAGGAAGTAAACTAATCTGAGGGTTACTGTGAGTACCTGGTGAGTAGATCTATTGCAATTCATGGTAAGTTTGCAGCATTTCATTCTTGATGCCATCTAAGACCCACGCCTTGTTCTAACGAAAAGTTTTGATTGCAGTTTGTAGTTATTACACTGTGATTAGAGCTGGTGGTATTGCGGTCGGTCTTTCTAGCAAGTCATATACTGTTATCGTGACGTCTAGATTGAATATTTCCTCTTGAACTTAATTTGGTTTATGTTCTCTGTTTTGTGAAGATAATTTCTGGGACTAGAATGTAGGTGTTTCTGACACTATTACGTTATAGTCAACTTCCAATGGGTATTATGTTAATACTCGTCCAATTATTTTAGTTATGCTAATATCCCACATAGTAATTGTACTGTTTACATCTCCACCTATCAAATAATCAGTTGTTTCAGTAATTTGCTCGCTCATTTTTTCATAGTTTTATTAGGGTGTTATAGACGGCTACAAAACGGATGAGCCCTTTTTGTGTTTATGTTTATTGCTGTAGACTCAAGTTTTTCAGTGGCCTGTATATTATTTCCGTAGTGCGAGACCAGGACAACTATTCCACCACCTCGAACTTGCTCTTGCAGTTCTGTAAATGTTGTAATAAATATATGTGTTGTCGTTTGTTAGTATTTAGATTGGTTTCACATATTAGGGTAACGTCAACCCCGTAAGTATGTAGTAACTCTTCAAAATCCCGTTGGCATTCTGTATTATAATCCTTAGTTGATTTTTTCTGTTATCTTGTTTTTAGTTTTCATCTTTGCTGGAGTTTAAGAGCCCATTTTAGAGCAATGTATTTGCTGGTTTGCATGACCAACTTACCTAACCTATACAGCCTCGTAAATAATAGCAGGACAAGGGACTTGTTTAATTTTGTAAGGGAAGGATGTAAAATTTAGACGTGCTTCTAACTTTTTTGTTTTTCACTTTATTTTATTATTTGTGAAAATATGCTAGAATTGACTATTTTTGATACTGCCTAAAAATTGTAATAACGCAGCGTTTTGACTTTTTATAAAAGAGGTTCTGAATTTTAAATTCCTTAAGACCAATTTACTATAAACATATTTATAATCCAAAGCATAATTATCGAGTAATTTGTTATCTACTTAGAGGCTGTAACGCTAAAATCTCGCCCCTTGTTAATAGGGCTATCTCTGGACAGAACTCTGAACTATAGAGAGGTGAAGCCAAGAGTTGGTTAGGCCACTCCCATCTGTTACCTCACTCCACCACACACACAAGACATTCCCACACCAGTCATCACTAAACATAACAAGTCCAAACCCAAGGGTGTTTAATTCATTAATGAATATGTACTTTTTAATAAGCCAGTAATTAATAATTATTGTTTACAATGTATTTTACAAACCAAAGTTGACGTGCAACTGTACTACCATACACTTATATAAAGTATGGGTGCTAAATATAGAAAATAAAAATTAAGGATCTATACCCTCTTCAGTATTCGAAAGGCTTAAGGCGTCACTCTCATGTTGGATTTGCCCCTGCTAAAGGAGAAATAGGGGTTCGAGTCTCAGTCGTGTCTATTTACGGTGGATTTTCTTTTAAATTGTTACCCACTTTCCTTCTACGTGAATGCGGGTAGACTACCTATAACATTCTTCCTTTCTCATCCCTACTCCATTAGAGTAATTATAATTTATGTGTATAACCTGAACAGAAAGTAAGACGTGGTGATAAAAAAATAAAATAAATTAGTAATTTAACTAGCCACACTTAAAACTATTAGACCTAGTAAATCCCTAATGCTGCTTGAGCCCAAGTACAGAAAGGGAGTGACTAGCTAAAATAATAGCTCACACTTTGCATGTACAACCCTCACAAATTTAGTAGTCTGCACATAATATTTAGCCATGCTATAGATTTTATTTTTGTAAGAATATGAGTGTACCGTGTATCTGTTGTTAGAACTAACTAGCTTGTGTGCCCGTTTTTCGCATGGAGAATCTTTAGGGAACTTTAGTTTTAATTATAATATAAAACAAACCAAAGGTAAAAGTATCCAAAAGTTTATATAATTTTAAATATTAATCGTTTATTTGTTTAAGTGATGTGACTAAAAGTGAAAAATAAGCAGACTGACTAGAGCATTATGTCAAAATGGGGATTTACTGAAATCCAAAAATCTTTACATAAAATTGATCATAATAGAAATATAACGGTGCAATATATATTATTACGAAACAAAATTTGTAAAATGAACAACGAAGTTTAAAAAAATCCTTAAAGAAATAATGGTCTTTTATAGATACATATTGGTCCCTGTAATTACAATACATATTTCGATTTTATAATACACGTAGTAGTTTTTTTTAAACAGTATATGAAATCTTATACGCCTTAAATTTTGGAATCTATTTTCAGTATTTTCTGACCATCTGGAGTAGTATTTGTAACTACTTGCAAGTGTACAATTTCCCTATTGCACCAAAAACTGTTTTTTTCTATACGATTGGCAATTTAGATCCCCCCACTCTCAACCCAATTCTCTTACCCTTGTTTTGAAATTTAAAAATGTGAGCCGCTTTTTGTTATTTGGTGATGTCCCTATACCTGTAAGTGAATATTTCACTTTATACCATAGGGGAAATGTTATATTATATTAGCTTTAAAATTTTCGGAGATGACATCCAACTTACCATTTTCCGATCTTTCATTTTGAAATTTAGTTTGTTTTCATAATGTTTGAGGTTTATCTTATAACAGGCTGACAAATTTAAATCTTTAACCACAATAGAAGTAGTTTTTAATATAGATTTTGTAAATCTCCTCCAAATATTTAATAAACCACGAATTAGAAAATTTAAATATTTACAAACAATTTGGGTATTTGACACTACATTCCTGACAATTCTTTATCATCGCGACTAAAAGCTTCGTTTTCTGTCCACATCCCTCTCCATATTTCCGAGTTCCATTTTAAAATTTAAAACTATCATATTTTATGGTATGGTACAGTTATCTTTATGCTGATTGTTGTTATATACCACACTGGCAAGTATTTGTTTCAATTAGTTTGTAAAATGTAGTATACACCCTCTCCCATTTCACTGACTCCAACTTTGAAATTTCAGTTTTTAGAACTTATTTGAATATCTAGAGTAGTATATCTACATGTTTACCAAATTTTATTGTTCTACCTCACTTAAAGTGATGTGTGTATTTATACCCCTCGCACCCCAATTTCCTGGAGAAATATTTTTAGATTTCTCGTATATAAACTTTTCTGGCGTAGGGTGAAAAATAGCAAAAAATATAAAAAATATAAAAAGGTATAGGTTATCAATTTGTTTTTAAAATAAGATTAAACGAGTAAAAGGTGTAACACTGTTTAAAAGGGCAAAAGTGCAGACAGGGCGATAAACCAAAAAAGGACAAAGGGTAAAAGAGGATGTTATTTTAGAGTAGAAATATTAAAATTTGTAAAAATTTCAAAAGGGACAAAAGGAGTAAAAAGAGTAAAAATTATATCTAATCAAAAATATTAAAATATTATACCCCTTTTATCCCATTTACCCTTTTCCTTCCGTTTACATTTTCTAAACTAAATGTAATTTTTACACTTTTAGTCCTTTTTAAAATTTTTACACTTTTGGAACCTTTTGGAATTTTTAGACTTTTTGGCCATATTGGCAAATTCACCCCCTTTTTGTTTTTCATTATTAAACTTTTTTTTACCTTTTGGAACATTGTTCCTCTTTTCTATATTTTCCTTTTTGATCCTTTTTGCCTTTTGGTTCTTTTGCCCTTTTATTGCTTTTACCCCTCTTGTCCCATTTAACTATTTTGGCAATTTTTGCCCTTTTCGTCCTTTTTACCCTTTTTCTCGCATTTTCCCCTTTCCTCTTATTATTCCTTTTTACGTCTTTAGCTTTTATATCCTATTTGATATACTTTTTAGCCTTTTTGCCCTTTTGGCACTTTTATCGTTTATATCCTTTTGACCAATTTTATCCTTTTTGTCCTATCTACCTTTTAAATTTTTTTGTATTTTTGAGTTTTCTTTTTTACCTTATAGCCCCTTTTAATTCTTTTATTCCTTTTTATATCTTAACTCTTTTTACTCAACCCTTTTGATTAGATTAACTTTTTACCATTTTACACTTATTACACCTTTTTACATAGAGATTTATGTTTTTCAATTATTTGATCAACATCCGAATTGTTGAATACATCGAAGCATCAACTTATCCAGGTGGTCCTGAATAATTGTAGTTTATTCTTGGCCTGAATCAGTTTACAAAAAGTTTATTCACAAGCGGTACTTGTGACAAGAGGCTAAAGTCTTTGGTAACCTTGATAAATTGTGAAAATCCATCTTCCACACCAATGGTTTGAAACCAATCCTGAAAGTGCAAGGTTGTTAGAAAGTATACCAAAACACGCATAGTTTTTAAGCCCTTATTTCTCCTTCTAATTCCTTAAAACAAAGAATAAAACTTGATAAAACTTAAATCTGCTATGTCAATGTCAAATCTAAACAATTTTTTTGTAATTCTTCAACAGTACCTTGATAATTAATTTTTCTTTCTCTCTTAAAAGTATTTCCCCCCTAGCTGTTGTCTTAGCATCTAAATACTGATCTTTGTTTAACTGATGGGATTTTTAATTAATTTCCTCAAATGTCTTTAAAATTTTGCTGTAAGTTTCATCGAAGAAAGTATCATCAAACGCTGTGCTCTATAAATGTTGATAGCAGTCTAGAGATTCAATTGAGAATGTTAAAATTCTTTGAAGATCCTGAGCAGTGGTGAAGGAACATTATTTGTGTCGGGGGTGTGGCCAAGCAAAAATAAATTTTGAGGGGAGGAGGAGGACTTGACTTCCCACCCCTCCCTGATAAATGTTTGAAAATTGGATGTCCATAAAAGCTATTTGGAGTGATCCTCCTCACAATTTTTGAATATAAAATTGTTTTAATTAGTAGCCACTCCAGAATATTTTTGAAATTTGAACGCTTCTTTAGGTTATTGGTTATTTATAGTAGTCCTCCCTAAGAAAATTTTTGAAAATCAGATAATTTTAGAAGATATTTTGAGTAGTTCTCATATTGAATTTTAAAAAAATAATCGGATTCCTTTAAAATCTATTTAAAGTTATCATCCCCTGGAAATATTTGAAATTTGGATACCCCATGAAACAATTTAGGCTGATCTTGACCTTATTTTTTTTTCGACAACTTGATGCATCTAGAATATTTTTAAGTGGTTTTCTCCAGAAGTTGTTTTTTAATATTCTATATATTGAGATGTTATATGAGACTATACTCACCTTGAGATTTTTTTAAAAATTGGATACCTTTAGAAGCTATTTGTATACGTTATTGCCTGATTTTTTTTAAAATACTTACATTTATAATCTATTTGCACCCATCCCAGACCATTTTTCAAATTCAATACTTCCAGGAACTATTTATAGTGGTCCTCTACCTGGCATATTAATGCCATTAAAATATATTTGAAGTGGTCTTCGCTCAGCAATATTTTGAAAAATTGGATCTGCTTGAAAGCTATTTGAAATGGCCCTCTTCTGGATTTTTTTTTAAGTAGATGCCTCTAGCAAATGTTTGAAGTGATCTTCTACTGGCCATTTTTTTTAAATTTAAAGAATTTCAAAAACTATTAGTTGTGCTTATAGCGAGAAAATTCTTCAAAATTACAACAATATAAAATGTATCTGGAGTGGCCCTTGCCTAGATTTTTTTTTTTTTAGATGGCCCTAGAAGCTAATTAGAGGGATCCTCGACTGATTTTTTTCTTACAGTTACACGATTCTAGAAGCTATTTAAAGTGATCTTCTCAAGTTGATTTTTGAAAATTTAATGCAGCTAGAAATCATTTGGAATGTTATTTAAGGCATTCTTTTAGCTTAATATTGAATACTGTCGGGGTGTTTGAAATGTATCTAGGAGGGAGTAAATTCTTTCCAGGGGGATAATTCGTCCCTTGGACAGTGCCCTCCTGGCCTCTTGGTTCCACCGCCACTGACCCTGAGTTGTTTCTTAAGAATAAATTTCCATTTAGCTTTTATTAATGGAAATTTTCAGAGTAGTCCACTACCGGATATTTTTTTAAATCCATATCTTTATATTTTATTAGGAGTGATCAACTCAGAAGCCTCTAGAAGTTATTTAGAGCTATTTTTAAATTGTAATAAGAACTATATGCATCCTTCTCACACTAAGTAATTATTTCTTACATTTGTGTGTGCCTGCCTCATTGAACACAATATTTGAAGTAACAAAAGGGAGGCCCCCTGGGCCCTTCTATGGACACGCCTTTGAAAAAAAAAAAAAAAAAACACGGAAGTTCTACAATGTCTTGGTACTTGTAAAAGTGTGACCAAGAAGTTTGTAGATGGAAAAGACACATCGACTGAAAAAAAATATCATTCTAAAATATAATTGTTTGGTTCGTCAACATTAGTTTAATCTCTGAATAGTCGTCAAACATTGAAGAAGTGATTATTCGCCAAGCTTGATGGGCACTTTTTGTTGTGGCTAACTCAAGAAAGGGGGAAAGGAATGCCATTAAATTACCCCCTAATCAGATTATTCGGAATTTAGGACTACCAGAATTTTATTCTATTTGGTTGAAGTAAATCAAAGTGTATTTAGGTTTGGCCTATGATAATTATGTTAATTAGATTAAGTTTAGATAAGTTCACTAACACAAAATAAATGAATTGAGAGAATCTATTTCTATGAATAAAATATAAATAGATAAAAGTTAAACACCGAATTCCTTTGAAAATTATTTAAAACATATGTTTATTTTATTTTAGTACCTAATGAAGAGCCAAGCGTTTTGTTTAATTTCTTCCAAAAAAATCTTATTGATAAAGTATTTTCTTATTATTTTGTCCTTCAAACCTTAGTACAATTTTTATTCATACAGCATTAATATTGGACACACTCTAATAAAAGGTACATAATATATTCTAATATATATGGCCAACTATTTATCTTAAAATTCTATATTTTATGGTCCCTAAAAATAATAAAACATTAAATAAAGTATTTATGTTATTATTATTATAATTATTATTATTATTAGCACCGCGTCTTACTACCAATTCGGGTTATATGCACTTACGCTAATGTGTAATGGTAGGGTTATTGTGAGATGAAATGAAGGACCTACAGTTTAACGTGGAATCCGAACCACGGTGGAGGCCTGGCATTCCCCACATTCACAAGATGTCTTGTCAGAGGTGAAGGAAGAGTTTGTCAATCAGATAAATCTGTGCCGGTACCAAGGATTGAACCCCGGTCGCCAGCACAGAAGTCCGACACCTTACCCCTAGACCACCAGGTCACCTGTATTTATGTTGACAATTTAAACCTAATAACATACAAAAGTATATGCTACTGTAAATGTGCTAAATGAACGTCTCTAAAATTATTTATATTAAAATATATATATCTTCTTATTTATTATGTAAAACAATTTCAATATACACACGTTGTGTTTTTATTCAATTCCAATATAACTATTTTGAACTAAATATTTAATGCCATTTTAGAAAAATGTAAAATTTACAAAATTTGTCATAAATAAACGAACTTTAAATTAATTTATTTTAGAAAAGTTAACATACATTACTATCGAGAGTATAAAATATACCAATTAAAAAAATCAGGAAGAACATTTTGAAAATCAATTAAATTTTGAAAATTAATATCTCAGCAAACTAAGCCCTATCTATAATTGCTTACTTTTTTTAAGAAAAACAATCAAATTGAATTACTTATCATTCAAAAACTACTCTGATTCTCATTTTAAACCAAATCGTGTGCCATTTTTAAAAATTTCAGTGTTATTTGTCGTTTCAAATAATTCCGATATCCTTTTTAAACACAATCATTGAATCCTATTTTTGAAATGTTTCAAGTTTTTTAAATTATTAATCTAGAAACCATTCATAATTTGGGGGCTAAAGTCAAAATAAAAAAATTGAATAAAATCCATCGAACCATTTCAGCTCTATCCCTTAGGGTGGACAGACAAACAGAATTGTAAAATCCACATTTTGGGTTTGAAATCCCATAAAACATAGATTCAGTATAATCTCGAAGCTGAAAATGCTCATAATCATTTGATCGCAAGTTTTTATTAATAATAAAGTCAAAAACCACTGCGTCTTGATACAGTTCATGATTAGGGAAGAGTAAGTTATAATTCTTCTGGAAATGTTCCTCCATTTGCGTGGGAAAGTAGTGAGACACCATTTAGAAAAAAACCTCCTCAATCACTCCCCTGAGATTCGAACCCCAGCCTTCCCAGCACCAGACAAACCAGACTAAATGAGCTTGACACGTGTCCACAGATTCTTATTTACATGAATGGGGTCTCATCTCTCTTTAAAAATAAGTCGAAAGTCATTTTAGTGCACTCAAATAGGACTATAATTTGGATGAACATAGAAGGGAATAATCTATATCCCTATTAATAAAGTAACATAGATGAAAAAAGAATATCGTCTGAAAACATCGATGTTATAAAACCAAAAACATCGGTAATATTTTTCAAACCAATTGAAACTGTAACTTGTGTGTATATGAAACTCATGTATCAATTCAAAAAATTGCATTAAAAGCTGATAATAAGAAAATACTGTTTATAATCAAACACATAAACATATCGCTGTCTATGTTCATTGTAGGTCTATGTCCCTGCTGGTCAGGACTATAAACATGTCCCGTTTCAAGTTGATTCCACCTGTCGATCTGTTGTAACTGAGCCAACTCTTTAGGTAAAAGGCTATACTAGTTAATGTAGTAAGAAAACTATTGCTTAAATTCACTATTTTTATGAGTAGTTTTTCTTAGCACCACATCTACTGCCCGTAAGGGTTATGCGCCTGTAGACCTTACTGTGTGGGTGGGAGAGTGGAAATCATTTAGGTTAAGCCACGCTCAGTCCACTTGACTGGAATCATTGCCTGACCTCACCACGAGAGTTACGTCTTAAACCATGCGGCCAATGAAATGGGTATTAATAACTAAAGTTTTTTTTTTCATTTATTAGCAATTCTTGTAAAATGTGTTCGATAGTTAAAACCTTAACGTAAAAAAATATAATCAAAGTAAAATTTTGTCAAAAACAAAAAAGGATATAGTGCGGCATTTAAACTATTAACATCCAGTGTGGTCTGAACATTGAAAGTTGGAGCTCAAGAAGCTTATCTGCACTTGAGATCAAGCTATTTGTGTTTTCTTCCTTTACTTGGGGGAGGAGATAATGACTCATAAATACCTGGCTATCTAGGGTTCTCATAGGATTGGGAATGGGATATCTAGTCATAAAATTAAGGGAAGTTTTCTTAAGGGTGAAAAGAGAAAAAAAATCGATTTCCATCAAAATCATTATAGCTGATTTTAATTAAATTTCATTCTAAACATTCATTACTATTAAAAACATAATGGCTACTCTCAATTCTTCGTCAAAATTACTTAAAGGGTTCCGTACTGATGCGTAAGTTCTAATTCTTAATTGTATCACCACAAGTCTTTGATATATGAAATTATTTGTAATTGCAAATATTTAGGTCTATTTATTGTAAAAATATTTTATTTGAATCATATTTTTATAAAACCAATATATTTCAAGCTATACACAAATATATATATACTTTTCATAGTCTTAAGTTAAAGTATTGCAACCGTAAAAAGTACCTATCTTGAGATGTAAATGGATGTCAACGTTTCATAACCCCTCAAACCCTAAAAAAGAGTAGTTTACTAAAAGGAGAAAGCAGAATAAATCTATTTTTCAAAATCGGCTCTAACAATTTTGATTAAAATTCGTGTAAAGGCGTTGATTAGAATTAAAAATAAAATTGTTATTTTCACTCACTTTTAGAGTACTTTACTGAAGCGGAAAGTTCCGTATCTCCGCAACTATTTGAGATACTAGGTAACTTATCATTGAAAATTTGTAGTACTATTAAAATTAAAATTAAACTTTATTTAAAATATATTTTTATAAACCAATAATTTCTGAGATATTGGCAAATATATTTATACATTTTTGTGAGCTTTTGTTGTACGTGTTATACTACTTAGGTTTTAACGCAATAATTCTATAGTTCCATAGAGTAAGTAAATATTATTAAGTCTCTCAAAAAGTTTATGTTCTTTTTCCTTTAATCTCTTGGGGGAAATGTTTATTTATTTCATTTTTGACTCAATAGTCAGTATTTACCTTTTTTATTGGTAAAAATGTATAAATGAATAATTTAATAGCTATTTGATGACCTGAAGATGTACAACCCTAATAAAAAAAAATTTAAACGAAATTCGAAATTTTAATGCGATGTGTTAACCCTTGTGGACCCAATATTTATCTTATTTATTTGTCAAAATATCCATATGAGTATTTTAATTCTTTAAAAATAATATTGTAAAATTTAAAACGGGTGTCAATAAATGCTTTACGTAGCACAGCACAATTTGTGCTCGAGTTTGTTAGTGTATAATATTTCATTTCACATATATTACGCTTTTGAGTAAATACTTCCATTTTTAGACAATAAGGGCGAGAATGTCCTTGTGGAGTTCCGTACATTTTTTTTATGTTAGGGAACAATGTTCACTTATCAATCAATGCTAAGCCCCCATTATGCGTGGTCGTTCCACGGAAACCTTGACACCCTTCGTGGAAACCAGTTTAAGAGCCACTGGTCCAAGGCATCCCTCTTGTAATAGCCTGGTTAAAAGAAACTCATTAAACAAATTAAATACAAATAAAACATTAATTTGATTTTCAAGAAAAGTAAAATGTATTATGCTCCAAATTATTAAATTATAATATTGAAATTAAAAAATATATATTCTTGAAACATTAAGAATAAATTATTATGAGTTAAACTATGGCTGAAATCATGACAGTGAAAGTTGACAAAAGTAAAATAATTCAATATATAAATAGAGAAAAAAAGCTTTCATACTGGCAGTTCAAATTTCATAGAATAATTTAGAGTAAAATATGTTATTGGGATGCTTGAAATGGGGAGGGATACATCTCAGAAAATATATAAACATTTCATCCATTGAATGGTTCTTCTGTTGAAAAAAATCTTGTAGAAAATTATTGAGAAATGAAATTCTTCAAAATACAACTAATAATTGAAATTTTCCTCATAAACATTCGCAATACTAGTTGGGATCTAGAGCTAGCTTTTAAAACATAAACTTTCAACATTAATACCCTATCGATAATATTCACTCTTGAGGTAGAAATTTACAACTGTGGATTTATGGCATCTTCTAAACTACGCCAAGATAAAAGAGAACCTTGATCAAATTCGTATTGGGCCAGTTCATTTCCGCTGGGGATAGTTCAAAAACTTTCGATAGTGGAGTTGAAGAGGTAAGCTCTCACCAGAAAATTACCACCTTCAAAACTGTATATTTAAATTGATGAATAAAGAGTAAATAAACAATAATAGAAAAGTGAAAACAGTCTGAAAATACTATAGAATCGATATAAGTTATTAACTTTTCTTTTTAAATTGACATATTACGAAATTTGAAGCTCGCGATGTTTAAATTTCAAAAAGATTCTCGCTCTCATGTTTGGCCTATAGCTTCTCTCTCACACGCTAGTTCTCCCGATCTCCAGCTTGAACACAAGCAAGTCACTGGCCTCGTACGCGAAACACTTTTTGTAAATATTGTTCTTACAGAGTTCTGTATCCTAATTAGAAAATTTCAGACTTTTATGATTATTTCGAGTGGATCCCTTTCCTGTCTGTCAAATTTTTCATTTTCTACCCAAAACAAAATTTATTTAATAAAATTATTCCTAGGAATTCAAATTTTAAATTTCTTGTTTTGAGACTTTTGGTTTTATGGTGCTATCTCTCTTTCTTACTGCCATATTTCAGCCTTCCAGCTCATCTGTAAGTGGCATATATTTTCTAGACATACAGACAGACACACATTTACTTTCTGCTTTATATAAAAACTAAAATTTTGACCAGTTATTTGCACGGCTAAGCATCAAGATTATTTAAATAGAAAATTTGTCACGATACGGTATTCAAATACAAACCTGAGATTTGTAATTTAAACATTTTATATTTTATACACATTTTATACATGTTATTTTCATATTATTTTATTTAGAAATTACAGAACTCATGTTTTATTTAATAGTCGTAAAATGCTTTTCTTGAAAGTTGTATTCACTTCAGTTCGAATAGGTATTCACATTATATATAGTAAAGAATTGCCATATTGACACACGCGTTTCTTCACACGTTTTAGCGCGAATTGGCCGTCAACAACTCTGTACTAGAAAAGAAAAAACAAAACCAATTATTTGGTTTAATCTCAATTTGTGACCGAGAGCTGCTGAGCTCTGCGAACACAAGCAAAACTACTTTTAGAAAAATAAAATAAAAACACTAAACTTTACAAGTGAAGTATATTGCTCTCTCTCTCTTACCTACATTGCGACGTTTGACCTTGAATTATTTCGAGGGCTAAAAACAAGCAAATTGAATGCTCTTGGCCCGTCGTCTACTGCACGTGTACGGAAGTAAATCATCATCAATACAGTACAGACTAATGAAATCGACACAACTTAAATTAAATAATCCAGAAAGCAATGCAATAAAACAGGACTAGTTCAAGCTCAACATACATCTGGCCATTTTTTGATACATTCTCGTTGTACAATCCTGAGCTAAACTTGATAGTCACAAAACCAATAACGGTAATTTAAAAATTAAGATAAATTAAATATAAGAATCAAAATAATACAAATTCAGCCACTAACAACACAATCTCTTTCTAATCACAATTATAAAATAGGATAAATGAAATAATATATAATGTCTAATGGATCCATTTTAAGATAATCTTTAGTTTTTGTATTCCTTTTTTTAATATAATTTTCTCTTCTGCCTACACAAAAAATAATTTTGTACCATAAATAGACCTGTTTGTTTTTCTATTAGTCATTCCCTGCATATTTTTGTTCTTTTTCAAATTCCAAGATTTTCAGTTTTATGGCTATTGTGGGATGGTCCTCTTAGAAACTCGGCAAATCTAAATTTTATTCTATGCTGAAAGAAGATTTTATAATAATTTTGGAAATATTTGAAGCTACTCCAACCCCTTTCTTCATGCCTCTTTCTAATTAGTAAATATTTAAATCTTATTTTATTATTGGAGTAGTTACGCTACATTCCTGGTAAATTTTAATTCTCGGTCTAACCTAAAATACAGTATGTTATACTTTTTACTTAACACCAGGCCCACCCCCTCCTCCTTTAAATAGTTTTGGAAGTTGTAACCCACCTCATCCATTAAAACAACTCCTACTTAGAAATCTCAAATTTTAAGATTTATTTGGTTATATTTATCTGTCTTTCTATCTGCCCACTAAATTTATATTTTCCACAACACTAACCCTCTTAGGAGTTATTTTTTGGTTTACTTCCCCCCCCTCCCCCGCCTACCAAATTTCCCGGAGACTTAATTTAAAATTTAAGGTTTTCAGATATTTATGATTATACGGAGTTGTCCCTTTACCTTAATGCCAAATTTAATTTTTCTCCCTCATCTAGTTTTCTTTTACTATATTAAGTTGATATAAGGTTTGGATGTTAATTATGAATATAATTTAAAGGGGATTGATGCTTTATCCATTTTGAGTCAATTAGGATTGAAAATGAGAATTTTATCAATCGGTTATGATAATATAGTTTTTTCACCTTTTAACTTGTGTTTTATTTAAGGCCCTATTATAAGGCCTGTGCGGAAATGATATTTTGACTTCGAGAAATTTTCGGGTGGGAAATAACAAATTTCCTTGGTAACGTGAAATATTTAAAATCTAATTTTTGATTTTTATGCCTTTAATTGGTTTTCAAATATTTAATATAAATACAATTATTAGCTTTAACATTTAAAAAAAATACTGTGGTAAAAATAAAATAACTCTCGCTCTAGCGTTGGGTCTTGATAAAGATGTCTCACCAACTACAACTATGATTAGTTTTTAAAATTTTGCCACAATTTACAGGTTTTGTGGACACATTATCTTCTCATTTTTCAAAATATTAGCCTTGTTTTATCTCACGTAAAATGTTTTCTTATTCTTATAGTAGAATATAACAAAGTACTCTCTTCAAATATAATTTCAATAAAAAAAGCAGTTCCATTTCCAGTTCCAGTGGAAACAAACTATAGTTTGAATTTACGTTTCAAAATAAGTTTTCTTCTTTTTAAAATAAGATATTAAAAATGATTATAATTTATCAAATTAATAAGAATTTATGTTTTACATGGTTGGCAACTTGATATTTAACAGCCTTTTCTTCAAAACATGATCGCATAAGCACAAACAAAGCAAAATAAATATTTTTTCTGTTCTTTCTACACCATCACGTAGTTTTACAAAAGTAGAATTCAATAGAATGATTTTAAAAATACTTGTTAAAAGTATATATTTTGATTGAGTGAAGATATGTTTTTTTATTATTATCACTTTCAGAAACACTATATAAAGACAACTGAGCTACCGTCAAGAAAATAAGAACGACCACCTTGTTATGTATAAACAAACATTCGGGATTTACTTTATTACCAGCAATGAAAATACTTAACATTATTAAATGCTTCCTACTTTAATATTAGATAAACATGAGTATTACGTACTAAGTTTTCTTTTAGAACCGCATCTTACTACCTGTTTGGGTCATACACGGTGAACTAAGTTACTTAAGATACAAGCTATTATTGAGACAAGACTAAAAGTAAATGTTTTTATATTGAGACGCCTATATTTAAGTTTAAAACTTGGGCTTATTTTTCGTATGAAATTTGTAATTTTCCCCGAAAAATCCTGGAAAAATTAATTTCCCGCCTGAGTTTAAAGAACGTCCATTTTCCCGAATATTTTCCCAAGGTTCTGGATCCCGCCCAGGTCTAGTTATTATTTAATGTGCTGGTTATTATATTCATAATATTAAAGATAATCACGATACTCCTTGTATAAGTAATGTCTTAATGACTTTCTTTTCCTGAATCCTACTTTTGACATTCCCCGTGTTGACTACTACAGTGTTACTATACAAGTACCTGGTACCAGTGAAGCCAGTTCATGCCAACTTGCTGATCCTGGCTCAGGAGGCGGGGGTGGGGGGGGGGGTCCATTCAAGGTAAGGGTTGGGGTGCTGGGTCACGTCTTTGTACCCATTTGGGATATATGTAAAGATTAATTTCGCTACTGGGATAGGCGTGAGGAAAGTAGAGTTTAAAGGAAATGCACCCACATATGCATAAAGGCAAAGTAGGAAACCGATGTTGGCTTTGGTACTGGTTTAAAAAATATATAGTAGATAACATTTTATTTTATAAAAACCAGGCTCCTGTTATATAATATAATACATACATATTAAGTTCAATGAACACACATGTAAAGTACCTATTTTAAAAGCTGTAAGCTCATGGAACACCGACTGAAAGCAATCATAAGGATAATAAAGCGCCTAGAAGTTAGGTGAACACATGGACTAGTTTTATATATCGTCTCTTATCGTTTAGCTGTGACAGCGTAGTCTGGGTGTCGATCCAGGCTGTATTTGCGGAGTGTTTTAAATTAAATGGTTTTCCACTCTCCCTCCACGCTAATCCGGCTATATTACCTCTAAATGTCTCTTCTTCATTCCTACCCCACTAGCGTAGTTAAATATGTTGATATCCCAGCCATTTGTTAGACAATGCAAATACATAATAATATAAAGAGAGCCAATGATTAACAGTCCAATTTTACACTAAACCAGTACAATAAAAATACGCTAAATTTTACTAAATTAAAGTCCATCTTCTTTTTCTTCTACTTCTTTTATATTTAGTATAAGTATTTGATGTGTGCTTTCTGAACTGACTGATTATATCAGCACACAACTGATCTAGAACAGATACAACACACAGACCCTCGGCAGTTAGTTCATCGATATATTAATTTTTTAAACCAAGTCTGGATTCAAACCCGGGACTTTAGCTCAGTATACAGACACGCTAACGACTGAGCTAAGTTGTTGGCCCTATTATTATGCTATTTGACTATACCATCTATTCGTCTGTAAATATCCCAGATAAATATCTCGAAAACAACGTTTTGTTGAAAAAGGAAAGGTTAAAAAAAAAACTGTTAAATTTGAGGGGGAAGTAGGGTGGTGATGTTGGTATCACCTGAGTGGTGTTGCTAAGGTCACGTTAAGGTCACTTTATTCCTTTTAAACTAGACCTCATAGCTTTAATAGCATCTAGCTCACGTCATGGCATTTTCAAAATGGGGATGTCAATCTTTTCCAAGTAGATTATCAGGAGATACGAGTCTCACAAGCCATAGCATAGAGCGTGGCATTATAATGTTTCAAACATACTGCAGGAAGGTGGGAAAATATATGTATGTGCACGTGCGTGTCTGTATTTTTACACCGATAATTGGATTTGTAAAAGAATAAAAAAATAATTGCTCAGCAAACCAATGTTTTTGATTTTCAAATAAAGTAAGCTGTCAACAAATTAATACATCAGTAGTAATAGACACTTCACTCTCTGAACTGTTTAATACACCAGCAGTAATAGACACTTCACTCTCTGAACTGTTGAATACAGCAGCAGTAATAGACACTTCACTCTCTGAACTGTTGAATAGATAAGTAGTAATCGACACTTCACTCTCTGAACTGCTTAATACACCAGTAGTAATAGACACTTCACTCTCTGAACTGTTGAATACACCAGTAATACTAGACACTTCACTCTCTGAACTGTTGAATACATCAGTAGTAATAGACACTTCACTCTCTGAACTGTTTAATACACCAGCAGTAATAGACACTACACTCTCTGAACTGTTGAATACAGCAGCAGTAATAGACACTTCACTCTCTGAACTGTTGAATACAGCAGCAGTAATAGACACTTCACTCTCTGAACTGTTGAATACAGAAGTAGTAATCGACACTTCACTCTCTGAACTGCTTAATACACCAGTAGTAATAGACACTTCACTCTCTGAACTGTTGAATACACCAGTAATACTGGACACTTCACTCTCTGAACTGTTGAATACATCAGTAGTAATAGACACTTCACTCTCTGAACTGTTTAATACACCAGCAGTAATAGACACTTCACTCTCTGAACTGTTGAATACAGCAATAGTAATAGACACTTCACTCTCTGAACTGTTGAATACACCAGTAATACTAGACACTTCACTCTCTGAACTGTTGAATACATCAGTAGTAATAGACACTTCACTCTCTGAACTGTTTAATACACCAGCAGTAATAGACACTTCACTCTCTGAACTGTTGAATACAGCAGTAGTAATAGACACTTCACTCTCTGAACTGTTGAATACACCAGCAGTAATAGACACTTCACTCTCTGAACTGTTGAATACAGCAGCAGTAATAGACACTTCACTCTCTGAACTGTTGAATACAGCAGCAGTAATAGACACTTCACTCTCTGAACTGTTGAATACAGAATTAGTAATCGACACTTCACTCTCTGAACTGCTTAATACACCAGTAGTAATAGACACTTCACTCTCTGAACTGTTGAATACACCATTAATACTAGACACTTCACTCTCTGAACTGTTGAATACATCAGTAGTAATAGACACTTCACTCTCTGAACTGTTTAATACACCAGCAGTAATAGACACTTCACTCTCTGAACTGTTGAATACAGCAATAGTAATAGACACTTCACTCTCTGAACTGTTTAATACACCAGCAGTAATAGACACTACACTCTCTGAACTGTTGAATACAGCAGCAGTAATAGACACTTCACTCTCTGAACTGTTGAATACAGAAGTAGTAATCGACACTTCACTCTCTGAACTGTTGGATACAGAAGTAGTAATCGACACTTCACTCTCTGAACTGCTTAATACACCAGTAGTAATAGACACTTCACTCTCTGAACTGTTGAATACACCAGTAATACTAGACACTTCACTCTCTGAACTGTTGAATACATCAGTAGTAATAGACACTTCACTCTCTGAACTGTTTAATACACCAGCAGTAATAGACACTTCAATCTCTGAACTGTTGAATACAGCAGTAATAATAGACACTTCACTCTCTGAACTGCTTAATACACCAGTAGTAGCAGACACTTCACTCTCTGAACTGTTGAATACAGCAGTAGTAATAGACACTTCACTCTCTGAACTGTTGAATACAGCAGTAGTAGTAGACACTTCACTCTCTGAACTGTTGAATACAGAAGTAGTAATAGACACTTCACTCTCTGAACTGTTGAATACGGCAGTAATAATAGACACTTCACTCTCTGAACTGTTTAATACACCAGCAGTAATAGACACTTCACTCTCTGAACTGTTGAATACAGCAATAGTAATAGACACTTCACTCTCTGAACTGTTGAATACACCAGTAATACTAGACACTTCACTCTCTGAACTGTTGAATACATCAGTAGTAATAGACACTTCACTCTCTGAACTGTTTAATACACCAGCAGTAATAGACACTTCACTCTCTGAACTGTTGAATACAGCAGTAGTAATAGACACTTCACTCTCTGAACTGTTGAATACACCAGCAGTAATAGACACTTCACTCTCTGAACTGTTGAATACAGCAGCAGTAATAGACACTTCACTCTCTGAACTGTTGAATACAGCAGCAGTAATAGACACTTCACTCTCTGAACTGTTGGATACAGAAGTAGTAATCGACACTTCACTCTCTGAACTGCTTAATACACCAGTAGTAATAGACACTTCACTCTCTGAACTGTTGAATACACCAGTAATACTAGACACTTCACTCTCTGAACTGTTGAATACATCAGTAGTAATAGACACTTCACTCTCTGAACTGTTTAATACCCAGCAGTAATAGACACTTCACTCTCTGAACTGTTGAATTACAGCAGTAATAATAGACACTTCACTCTCTGAACTGCTTAATACACCAGTAGTAGCAGACACTTCACTCTCTGAACTGTTGAATACAGCAGTAGTAATAGACACTTCACTCTCTGAACTGTTGAATACAGCAGTAGTAGTAGACACTTCACTCTCTGAACTGTTGAATACAGAAGTAGTAATAGACACTTCACTCTCTGAACTGTTGAATACGGCAGTAATAATAGACACTTCACTCTCTGAACTGCTTAATACACCAGTAGTAGTAGACACTTCACTCTCTGAACTGTTGAATACAGCAGTAATAATAGACACTTCACTCTCTGAACTGCTTAATACACCAGTAGTAGTAGACACTTCACTCTCTGAACTGTTGAATACAGCAGTAGTAATAGACACTTCACTCTCTGAACTGTTGAATACAGCAGTAGTAGTAGACACTTCACTCTCCGAACTGTTGAATACATCAGTAGTAATAGACACTTCACTCTTTGAACTGTTTAATACACCAGCAGTAATAGACACTTCACTCTCTGAACTGTTGAATACAGCAGTAGTAATAGACACTTCACTCTCTGAACTGTTGAATACACCAGTAGTAATAGACACTTCACTCTCTCAAATGTTGAATACAGCAGCAGTAATAGACACTTCACTCTCTGAACTGTTTAATACACCAGCAGTAATAGACACTTCACTCTCTGAACTGTTGCGATTTTCCACAAAATGACCGAAATTTTAATTTTAGTTTATTAACTCCCCACTTTAGGCTCTGTCCATTCTTTGTTTGTGATGGATTCATATTCTTTAAATCTTGAAACAAAATCTAAAACAGAATGATGCATTTATTTTATCTTGATGTATTTTTTGAAAGCTGACGCAGTTCTTCAAGCACTTTGCTCTCGACTCTATACAGAAACATTCTTTCCATTCATTTTAAAAATTCCAATAAGTAAGCTACAAGAATGTGCAATAAAATAAATATATGGTATTCTTAAAAAAATAATTCAAAGTGACCTTAACATAACCTTGGTAATACCACCAAAGGTCATACCAACCTCAACTCCTTACTTACCCCAAAACTAAACAACATTTATTCCCTCTTTTTTTTTCAACAATGCGTTGTTTTCGAAATATTTAGGTAGAAATTTTCAAACAAACATACGGTACGTACAGTAAAGCAAATTAAAGGTATTATAGCCAAATTTGAGCAAATGTGGATACACTTCCTCAATATTCTACCTTCCACATATATTTCTAATTTGTTCAAATCTACGTAAAGCTAGAACAAACATTAAAAAATAAAACACACAAGTATTTAATATATATATTATTTTCGCCCCACTTCTTACTACCCGTTTGGTATTTTCGCACCTTAATGGTGTTGGAAGGCGTACTTTACATTAAATGTGCCCTCATTTGCGTGGAGTAAGACTAAGAAGCCTTTTCGGAATAAAGCACCTTCAGAACGTTCGACTAGGAATCTAATGCCAATTGCCAACCAGCGCGTCCTCAGCAAAGCAAATGAGTTGAATGAGAAAAAGACTAGGCGAGCTTCCTTGTGTTTCAAAGACCTGTCACCGTAATTAAACATACACTCTTATTTGGCATTTGTGCCTGAGTGCTGGAGAAGGGGGTGAGGGGTGTTTGAGTTTTAGTATCAGATAAAACGTTAGTTAGTTAAAATGACTTTTATGATCGCCCATCTTCGGCCATGTAAATTATAAGCTATCCGTGCAGAAACATCTTAGGGGAAGTGATGTCTAACTTCTATGAACAGCACGAGCTATTTTAAAATCCCCATCTCCTAAAGGCAAAAATCAAACATTAAGGGCTTAGAACTTATCCATCATATATTTGAAATCAATCTAAAATATTAGATGAAAATTAAATAAATATAAATGTGATTTTTTGTACAGGACTAAATATTTAATAATTTAGAAAGTGTTTAGATGGATTTATTGAAATATTTACACATTTATACATAGCAATGTATTACGTCAAGCATAAATAATCAGACACTGTTAATATGTTTGGACAATTATAATTATAATTTCAACAGCTAAAATAGCATTTAAAGTGATAAAATACTTTTTTAAATGAAAAATCAACTATAATTATTTATGTCGATAAAAAATTAGGTTTCTCAAAAAGGTTCCGATTCAAGATTACATTTGAATCATACTGATACATAAAAATGAATTGATGTATGTCTGTCTGCTGCTCAAACCACTGTATTATATTAGAAGAGATGGAAAATTGAAAACAAATCGGGAATATAGGGGAATTACTCCAAATACCACAATAATTCTTAAATATTTGAAATGTCTCTAAGTGCAAGTTTGTGAAATAGTTATTTATAAATTTCCAAAACTTATGTAAAAAAACTACTTATCACTAAACTTGACAATTTAGATTGGTCAAGCAGTTATAAGAACCACCCCAAACACTATGAAAACAATTTAAATTTCAATATATAGGACCTAATTTAAAAACAAGGTTCAGTGGTACTGTGGATGCTGGGTAGAGGGTGATGGAACTTTCCAAAATAAAAAAATAAAAATTGGTGGAGTATTAAGTTGATATTTGATGGAAATTGGATTAGCTTCCGTATATAACTATAATGGTGGTAATCTTTTAAAATTGAAATAGTTAATATTTAGAAAATGTTGGAAGGGAGGTTAAATTTTAAAAACTTATACAAGAAACCTTTGATGTGTAATAGAAAATTGAATTTTTTTCAATCATGTTTCTGTACAGCCCCTTCCTATCCCAGATAATCATAAAATAATGAAAATGTTAAATTTGAAAATCGGATCCAAAATAGTTTCAAAAACTATTAGAAAAAAATACTTCTTATTGCGATAGAAAATTAAAAATTTGCAAGTTATAAGGAACAAATTTGTCTGCTTAAAAGACTATCATTTCACGTCTGCTCTTTGTTTACCTATGAGCCTATTTTTCACCATGTGGGTTTTTTAAACAATGTATTTAATTTATTTTTATATGTCTTAATATCGCTTTTAAACAAACAATATGTTTTCTATGGATTTACTTCGTTTTTGCACTCAGTTTATGAGATGGTTAATGTTTAGTTACAAACATTGTTTTTAAAATTTATTGGTTGACATAGACGCTGCGTAAAATCATTAGCGACGTGTAGGTCAGGGTTTGGATTCTAGCTTATGGAACTGAGGATGGTTTTCACAAGTCAGTTATAACAAATTACTTTATTCTCCCCTACTCATATTAATGTAAGTACACTTTATCAAACGAATACATAAATCATTTATGTGTTATTAGATGGATTATATAATAAAACAAGTTGATAAATCTATGCTATGGCTCAATAACTTTATTTCAAATGATATGTAAATTTTGAAATGTAACATTGAATAATTAAGTTAGGGTTGTAAACCTTCTTTCCCTCCTTATTCTGAATATATCTCAAATTTTCTGGAGGACTACCCTTCCTTGAGAGAGAACTAAATCCTAGCTCACACTCAGTTCCCCTCTCCTTTAAAGGTCGGTGTATAAAGAGCATGGAGAGAATCTAGTATATATTATTATGTCAGGGAGGCCAGGGTGCAACTTGGAGGAAATTACCAATGTCGTGATAGAGTACATTTAGTTGAGCCATCATATCAGGGAGGAAGAAAAAATATATATGGACAAGTTTGATGGTTACATACATTTTCTGGCATGATAACATCGTTCCATTTGGGAGCACAGTCAGTACGAAAAGGGTTTATTGAGAAATTCATAATAAGAGAGGAGATTACTCTTTGAGAGAGATTCTCAAGCCCATAAAAGAAGGCCTGAATGATGCAGCAAACAGGTTCACCACAGGTCCTACAACGATGATGATCAGGACATCAGGACGTTCAATGGTCCATCTTATTTCCTTCATCCAACATCAGTGTAAACAATGTACTTCACCACATCGGGGTCTGTTCTATTCCAACATTTTGAAATAATTCAAGATTCAGATTACCCTTCACCAGATGATCCCTGAATAGCTCAGAGGTAGAATATTATCACTCTAAACCAAAAGTCAAGGGTTTGATTCTCGCTTACAGTTGTAATTTCTTAACTTATTCAAATATGACTCAGATAGGTTGATTTCCATGAACATAATAACTCATACCCAAGCGCCACCTTTCATATATACTTAATAATATGGCGTTACTTTCTTCCATGATAGAATTTGTGGTTAATAAATATTATAAAACTATTATATTTGGTAATCAAATAGCCAAAGCTATTATTTATGCTTTTTAGTGAGGATTACTCCATCTAGATATCATAGTCTTAAAATTGAAAAATTACCTGGACATCGGTTCGATTCCCGTATCCAGGTGTCATTTTTCAATTCTAAGTATTTAGTATTATATTTGTGTTTTAGCTTCTACAGTCAAACACCTTACCTCTTATTCTATAAATACTTATTCACCGAGCTTATAATCTCAGTCATAACATTATGGACAAGATGAAGCATCCATTTTAAGCCATCATCAGTGGCTAATCTTGCTGTGAAAAGTCACATTTTGTCACCAAATTTATCCGTTCCTTGGACACAATGTGTGATGTTTAATTTGAAAACAAAGTATTACGCCTTTATATCAACCGGGGCTTGAACAAGACGTGCAAGAGCCCTGTGTAATATTCTGTAAAGGCTTGCCGAAAATGGATGGCTAGTGTAATAACTTTCCTTAACTGATTATCCTGGATGACCTGATGCGTGAAGCCAACGAAGAGGTCATTGGGCTTTTAACCAAAGGATGCCATCATCAAGATATTAGGATCATGTACCTTACACAAAACATATTCTACCAGGGTAAGGATCAAAGAGATATTTCCTCTACCATCCACTATATCGTGTTGTTTAAATATCCCAGGGATAAATCACAGATACAGCACTTTGCACGCCATGTCCACCCCGAAAACCCACGTGATTTACAGGAAGCCTACAGGACGCCACAAATAACCCTCACGGGTATATTTTGCTTGAGTTCAAGCAAGGTACACCAGAATCGTGTGATATAAAAACCCACATAAGTGTTGGTTACTGCGTGTTCCTACCACGTTAAAGCTATTAAAATATCGACATTTCCATATTACGGATAATTTCATAGCCATGAGTCCCAAGACGCTAAAGCAATCCATTCTATAGGGTGCGATGTACCACATGAGCTCTCAGCAAAGAGTTGCTCTGCTGAAAACGGTGGACAAGAAACTGATTGACTCTGTTTTGAGTGTGCCTGCAACACTTTAAAAGGGAGGGTGCTGTTGAAAAATGCGCAGAAGACAAAGATAAGTTCTCAAATCAGGTGTTGCGCAAGCTGTTCAAACTAGGAGAGTGCTGGAAGAAGAAACAATTGCTTGTTCAGAAAGGAGGAGTGTTCCTGCCCTTACTTTTAGCCCCTTTAATCAACGGTGTCCTCGGTTCCTTATTCAACAAGTAGATATTGGAGCAAGATCAATATAGGCCTATTATATTGATGTCCCTGGAAGCACTACACTGTTTTAAGAAACAACCCCAGCAAGGGATCAGCCACGTGTTCTCCGAGCTGGACTATGGTTACCCCTTACATCTAAACTTACCAAAACTCTCTTGTCCTAGATTACTTTTCAACTTAGTAAATACTTATGAAACACTTTTATCTTAGTAAATACTTACGAAACACTTTCTATCTCAGTAAATATTTACAGAACAAATATATTTCATGTGCATTAAACTATGAAATAAAATGCAAGAGTATAACCCGAACGGGTTGTTAGACGCGGGGCTAAAAAAAAAAAGTTGTAACATTAATTGTTAAGCACATTTTATTTATTTTATAAAATAATATTAAATACGTTTTAAAATATATAATAGAATTTCATTTTAAAGGAATATATTTCAGTTTATTATTATTATTATTATTATTATTATTATCACAAACTTACTTAGTATTAAGAATAATTTTGTAAATTTGAATCAACATGTCAGGTGCACCATCAAGGGCATTTCTTTATTTTATTTTTGTTGCGGCATAGTACAAAATCCAGTCTCACATAAATAGATTGACCACACGCTTAGCCACATTCCTGTAATCTTCTGTTAGACTGCCCAAAAAATACTCAAAAAAGTATCTCTAAGCTTTGGTTTCATATAAAACTCAGAAACTAATCAAATTAGTATTTACTATCATGCTAATTAAAACAGATAGATTTGGTCCGAACTAATAACAGACTTCGTACCCAAGCATTATTATCACAAGCCATAGGAACATATTTTTATGAAGAACATGTAAGTGTTATGAGATGTTGCTTGTAACTTGTTCATAGATCATTGAATGTATTTAGGTTAGAAAGCCATATAAAGTATATGAGCATTAAACGTTATTCTGCTCTACAGGATATATCACGGATTCCAATTTATATTTTTTGGTGACGAAATGATATTAATTATATTAAAAATGACCACATTATTTCCTTGCAAGAATATATATATTTAATTTATTTTGTAAAATCTATACAAGGTACAAAATTTAATTTGCCAAAAGGACCTAGTCAAAAAGCTATTACATTTTGGTCGTGCATTATTTAAACGGAAGAATACTTGAAGACACTATGTAGTTCAAGGCTAGCCAACTTACCTACGTATTTAACACAAACACTTTTATCCGAATACCCCTTTACGTGCACATTTTTAAAAATATCTTGGATTGAAGAAGCAGAGATTTTACACCATTAGCTCTGTGGTTCAACATTTATGTTTTCCGTTGCAGTTCTCTTCATATTTCCGACCATTGTCCATGCACCATCGATACAGAGATCAAAACATTGATTTATTTATATAAGAAAAAGTTTTCTTCTAAAGCATTTGGTCAAATTCTAGATATATATGAAAATATAATTATGAATCCTCACTCCCTTGTTTGCCTTGAAATACTAGCTCTGAATGTCAGAAACGACTTTCAGAGGGAGTAGGCGGCTTGTTTATGCGTAAAGTACCAATCTGTAGTCACAGATCATAACCTCTATTTCTAAGAGTGTAGATTGGTTGTGAAGGGAAAATGTATTTGAAGGGTGAAGGTTTGTATGTTGGGAGCGACCGTGTTTGTGTGGAGTTGCTAATTCGAGCCATCGTACATTGTGATGGAAACACAAGCGCAGTTAGGCCCGAAGTTAGTTAGTATAGTGTGGAAGTAGGATCTAGACGAGCTGAAAGAAAATAGATAAAATTATATTAGACACTAAGCGAACATGTCTTTGATGAAAGTGAAGGCGTGAAGAAAAATGATTCTAGCTTATGGGGAAGTGTGGGGATGAGAACCCAAGGATTTGGCAATGCTGAGGATCAGGAGTGGTTAGTAGGAAAGGGTTGATTGGGAAGGTGTGCAGGTGTTTTGTTCATTCGAGCTGGGGCTTCTTGTATTTCCTTGTCTCTTGGGGGTCGTACTGGCCGAGTCTTCTAACTATGGCGTTGTCTTCTACCTCGCGGGATTGTTTGTATAATTTGCCGCCTCGCTGCCGGAAGATTTCTTGTAGAGTCGCACTACCAATGGTAGCGTGTATATACGCATTGTTAGTTTGGATGTTCACACCTAAGACTGAATCGGAAGCATAACCCCCCCCCCCCCCGCCTCGCATCCGTATACCAGAATAGGCTGTACTAAGCTTTTGTACATCAGCAGCTTGATGTTGTTTTCCAGCACTGGGCTCTTGAACAGGCCGTAATTTACAATGAAGGCCCCCATTGTTTTTTTCCTTGAGTAGACTACATGCTCCTTCCATGTGAGTCTGTAATCTAACATCACCCCGAGGTATTTCATTGACTTCTTGTAGGGGATAGCCTCCTCCAACACTACAAGCTGGGCCGGGGCTCGGGGTCTCCTCCTCGTAATTATCATGGCTGTCGATTTCTCTGCGTTGACCTTTATCCTCCATTTTTCGAGCCAACTACTAAACTCATCCAGGTACCAATGCAAGCGGAGATGAGCGTACCTAACGTTCCTGTTGGCAATGTAGAACAAAGTATCATCTGCGAAGAGCCTAGTCTTGATCATCGGGTCCGTGGGGATGTTAGAAACATACGCAGTGTATAGGAACGGTGAGAGTGCCAACCCCTGCGGCAGCCCCGCCCTGATACTATAAAGAGGCGACCTTTTACCTTCCATTTTGATTTGAAATTGTCGTCCAGTTAGGAAGTTCTTGATTAGATTTACATAAACCCTTGGAAAATTGGCCTAAATCAATTTGTAAATAAGGCCGGCGTGCCAGACCTTATCAATCGCCTTATCTACATCCATGAGTAGAGCTAGCCTGATTTCCCCTTGATTAAAGCTCTCTGTCGTGTCCTCCACAAGACTCAGGACTGGGTGTACCGTTGAATGATGGTTCCGAAATCAGAATTGGATGTCGGGGTTAATTCGATGCTCTCTGCCGAAAGCTTTCAATCGCTGCAGAATGATTTTCTAAATAAGTTTTCCTACGCTGCTAAGCAGACTGATGGGCCACCTGTTCTGCGGGAATTTGCAGTCCTTACCTGATTTGGGCAATGAAACGACGTCGGCAACCTTCCACGCCTCCGGGAAGTAGCTTGTCAGTAATGCCGCTGAAAACATTCTTGTTAAGAGCTGGATTGCACATTCAGGAACGTGTCGCAACATCTCGTTCGAGACCCTGTCGTGACTTGCCACTTTCCGTAGCTTCAGCTTTTCCACTTGGCGGGTGACTTCATTTCTGGTGATAGGGGGCGGTAGCTCTATAACAGGATCTGCTAGGTATACCCCAACCGCTCTATTTAATATCCTGGTAAACTCTTTATCTTGGGGCTCTGAGTTAGCCTTGAACTGGTCTTCAAGAGATTCCGCAATGGCCTCTGCCTTGGCCTCACCCCGGAATTTCAACCCACTCCTTCCGTGGATGACCGTGGTCCCTGCCTTTCCTTTCGTACCTTTGAAATGTCTCGTCACTTTCCACACGTTGGCATCCCCAGCCAAAGTGTTCGCTACATACTCATTCCAGATGGTGATCTTCAGAGCTTTAACCTTTATACGCACAAGGGCTCCTAACCTACTGTACTTTGCACGATTCCTCGGATCCCGGTGCTGCTGCCATTCCCTGCGTGCTTCCCTCTTCAGGGCTATCAAGTAACTCAGCTCCAGGTCATCCCTCTTCAACAAAACCGGCGGCGTCTCGAATACAGTTGTCTCTCGGTATGCCTCGAGTAATGTGGCTGCCAGAAGAGTGATGAAACTTTCCACTTCTTCCAGAGAGTTTATCTCCATGTTCAATGGTACTGCGTCCGACAATACCCTCCGATACTCGTCCCAGTCACTCCTGGGGATCTTCCTCCTAAGGTACGATAATCTTGGGTTTGTCTTCAGGGCTATCTTTCCAAAGACCGGGAGGTGGTCGGAGTCATGTTCGTTTAAAGGTTCGAGTTCTTCCGGAAGCGTATCAAGATCCGTCAGGACAACATCCAGAATATCGGGAAGATTCCTGTAGTTGGATGGGTAGAATGTCAGCTCGTTAGTTGCCAGGACTGTGTAGTTCTTGATTGCTGCCTGGCCAGCCAGTGTCCGACCTGCCTGATTGGACACGCGACTGTTCCAACTCGTGTGTTTGCAGTTAAGATCTCCTGCTACGAGGAAATCCTTTTTTTACGTGAGCCTGTCTTGGTCATTGATGGTGAATGGGACCGCAGGGCTTCTGTAGACAGCGGTAAACACTATCTGTTTCCAACCTGTGGGAATAGCTATTGAAGTGGATTCAATATAGTCCATAGTCGATAAAATCGTTTGAGTGTATAAGATTACTTTGAACCAACACGGCCGTGCCCCCTCCCCGGCCAGCTGTCCTATCGTTTAGATACAATTCGTATCCGTAGAACCGCATCTTCTTCTGTTCCGAAAGGTGGGTCTCACAGATCAGTGCTACGTTGACTCCATACGTCCCCAGTAGTTGTATAAACTCATGTTCTTGTAGGGCTATGCCATTAGCGTTCCAGAACAATATGTTCAATGACTCTTCTACACCTCTTCCCTGATCAGTTGCCATCACAGAATAATTCGGTTGCAGCTTCCAGAAGAAGCATCATTTTTGTTGTCTTGTCAGGAGCATTCTTCAACCGTACCAAGTACTTCCTAAGGAGTTGCAGTAAGCCCACCACTTTGATTTCCTTGAGAATTTGCAGAAGGTCCTTTAAGTCCGAGGATTATTCCGTGGAGCGGTCTTCTTGTTTGTCCTTCTTGGCAAGCTTCTTGACGACCCCACTGTAAGATGGTTGATTCAATCCCATATTTCCTGCTGATGTTAGTTGGCTATCAGAATATTGTTGGCCAGTTGCGGGTTTGCAATTTCCAGCCACACGGGAAGAAGGGCTAGCCACTTTACTTTCCCCTCTTTCTTTTCTGACACCTGGTTTTTCTTCTCCAGCCCTCGTAGATAAATAGGACTGTTGCGGTAATTTGCTTCGTGCTGTCCCTTACAGTTCACGCATTGTTCTGGCGTTATTTTCTCTTTTTCTGGCACTCTACCCTCAGGTACTCTCCTAGACACTTGACGCAGCGTGGTTTTTGGGCAGAGTAGTTCTTAGAGTGTCCAAAATGTTGGCAACGATGGCACTGTAGAATTGTACTTTGTGAAGCACGATACTCCTCAATCTTGGCTACAGTATGATTGATGACCGGTACCTTAAAGACCTCACCCACCCCTTCTGTCCTCGCCAAGGTGAATACAAATATCGGTAGGGGTCTCGGTGTCACTGATTGGGGAGATGATTTCGAGTATAACTGTCTCACATCGGTCGGCGTGGATCCCCTGCCCTCCAGTTTCGCCTTTATGTCTGAGCAGGGTATACTTGCGTGAAGGCCCTTGATGACAGCCATGAAGGATTGTCCTTGGGAAGTACATACGTAAAGTGTTATAACGTGTTTTGTTTGAGTAGCTTTAACAGCTTTAATAGGTCGGGACCCCATTAATCCCCTGTGCAATACAGTACACCTTGTAATCATCTTTCAAGCCGATTTTTAGGAGCTTTATAACATTGTTGTTGTATTTTGTCACGTTAGTTACGACCACCAGCCGCGGGGTGGAACTTACCTCCATGTCTACACCTGGTTGCCCCGTTTGACTGGTCGCTGTTTCATCCTGTAGGCTAGACAAGCTGGCCAACTTGTTATTCACTTTTACCCGACTTCAGTCGGCACGGAATATATCACAAAATAAACAAAATAAACTCGTTGACGACGTTGCACTGCACTGACGCGTTGTGTAAAATCACTGTCGTTGTCGTTCACTGACTGCTTCCTCATTGAACTGACTGTACTTATGAATCCTTAAAATTGTCAACTATATATAGATCAGCACTTACGTACCATGGTCCATGGTACGCCCTAATGCACTATCGTACATCCTTTCGTGGAGGTTCTTTCCTTGTCCCGATGAGTTGACGTGATGATAGTGAGTATGTGGGCGTGAAACTAGTAGAAACTATTAAACCTAGATTATGCCTAATTTGCCAAACACTGGTGATCGTTGGAGTAGTTCTTCTTTCGGGAAAATTACCCATGATACCAGTCGGGAATTGAACCCAAACCCTAGGTTTGTAGCCAGGTGCGCTGACTACCATACCACAGAAACGGAAGTATAGTTGGCTTCCAAATGCCTACGATACTCGCTAGAAGCCGTAGAAGTGATGGATAGTATTTGTTGCACACCACACACACTGTGCATCAATACCATCTTTATTATGCATATATACAAAGAACTAAAAGACAAAATAGACCTTTCATCACACCCTCGTTTTTGTATTTATTTCTCCTTCCATTTTTGTATGATCTTTGAGCTGATACCTTGAACTGCAACTGTCTAACTAGAACTGCAACTGTCAACTGTTCATTGCCGATGAACGAAATGTCGTGCAAGCTTTGTGACGGATATGTGAGGGAATGACCACATGCAAGGCAAGGCAGTGTTCAAGCAGTGCAATGGTGGCTGTGTTCACGCAACATTGAACAAGTTGAATTAATATATACCACTAAAACAGAAAGTGAGATCTATTAGTAAACAAATTAAAAGTTCTTATGGAAGTTATTATATTAACGGTATCCTAAAACACATTAAAATATGCTATATTTTAAGGTTTCTCGGTTTAGTTTGGAAAAGACTGCCCTTCACCAATCAAGTTAATCAGGACCAATGCATGTGTGTCACTGTTTTGAAAACTCTAGCCTCCTGTTTCGATCCTACTAACCCCTTTCCCTGACTCTGTTACTCCAGTACAGTATGCAATGCTTCCCTCCACCTAGGAGAGTCACTGTTAATATTCTTCAATTTGCTTATAAATAAAGGCATTTTTTCAGTTTTTATGATTTTGCCTGAAAATTGTGCATATTTAGTCTTGTTTCTTTGATAATCAATTTAAAAAATTAATTTTGGTGTCCATTGTAACAATGCTTCCACGTAAGAGAACCACTGTTAACAGGCTTTCATTTGCATTTTAAATTTAGATATTTTTCAGATATTGCGTGGTTTTGGATATAAACTTTGTTTATTAGTTTTGTTCCTTTTATAATAAATATTAGAAATTACATTGGATGCTTATTCCAAAAATTATTATTCCTCTTAATAGATACACTGTTAGTGTGCTTGCTCTACAATGTATTTTTTAAATATTTTAAGGTTTTGCATGTCAATTATGTTTAATTAGTTTAGTTTATTTGATAATAAATTTAAACTATTTATTGTTGTGTTCATTGCAACAATGCCTCCACGTAGGAGAGCCACTGTTAGCGTGCTTGAATTTGTGTATTAAACGTGTGTGTATGTTTTCAGTCATTTTATGTTGTAACTTGTGAATTATGTTTATTGAGTCTTGTTTGCTTGTACTCAACCATTAGCACAATTTTATTTGGTGTGATAGAGTGCTTATTATAGAGTTCTTCTTTAAGTTTATTTAATTTTGGTTTCTAAGATATCTTAGATAGTGTGTGTATATATTATATATATATATATATATATATATAACAAAGGTGGTGTAAACGATAATAATTCCAAATAATCAATTTCTAGAATATTGGTCTATCTTTTTTTTTCGTGCTGAAACTCTAAAATTATTTATCGGATCAAAACGGAACTTCTTATGTTGTACTCCTTACCGTTCAGAGAACCACGGTAAGCTACATATCATCGCACTATAATATCAGCGAGAGAAGAAGTGTTGAAAAACTAGATGTAAGCAGTGATGATTCGCCGCGGCTGGTATTGCGGGTACATAAGATGGCAAGTGATATGAGTAGGGGTGTAGAGAGGGCGAGTCCGTGTTTAGTCTTATATGAGCAAGGTCATGTCCTTCCTTCCGCATTACCTGGCCAAAAATCTGAAATTAGGCAAAAAGATAGGGTGACCTTCCCATACAGCTTGAGAAGTATCAGAATGGAACATTTCTTAATGGAAAAATGGGAATTGAGGTGGGAGCTAAATATAGAAAAAGCCTATTAATGAAGGTAAATAATTGAAATTTTACAAGCAGGTAGAGGTATCACTCCAAATATTCAAACAAATCTTATAATTTGTGATTTAAAAGTTAGAATTAGTAATATTGGGGAGGGTGGTATCAAAACTTAAAAAACCAAAATAAACAACAGCTTACAAGGGTAAATAAACAACAGCTTACAAGGGGAAATAAACAACAGCTTACAAGGGGAAATAAACAACAGCTTACAAGGGGAAATAAACAACAGCTTACAAGGGGAAATAAACAACAGCTTACAAGGGGAAATAAACAACAGCTTACAAGGGGAAATAAACAACAGCTTACAAGGGGAAATAAACGTGAAACTCAGCAGGAAGGTTAAGTAACTGCTCAAGTTTTTAAACGAGACCTCGGGAAAAGGGGAATGGGGTATTCCAACTGAAAATCACACTTTTAGGTGAGATATGAAATTAAAAATGTTCAGGTGTGTAGTGAAACTATTCAAGATGCTTGAATAATTCTTAAATATTTGAATTTTGATAAGGAGATTGGTGAAATGGGGTTTTTTGAAATTTTTAAAACCTATATTTAAAAGTACTTCTTAATATATTAGAAGATTTAAATTTGTCAGGAAGGTTTAAGAAACATCTCAAGCACCCTGACTAAAAATTCATATTCAAATAACTGAAAATGTGAAAGAGAGGTTTGTCGCTCTTCAGCTCCAAATTAACAGAACTAATAGAAAACTCTCTATTTGGTAGAAAAGTACATACATGTGGAGAGACAAGCATAAACCACAAGAGGCTGAGTAACGCTAAAGTTAGAAATAGATTCTGCGAAGTTTTGTGGGATATACATAAACATCATTTATAGTTGAGGTCGAAGATTTAAATCAGCCATGCAGACACCACTTAAAATAAATTATAAGGACTTAAAATATGAAATTTAAAGCTAAGAGTTGAAAAAATGGGTGTTAAATATTTTCAAAACTAATATAAGCAACTACTTCCCACTGCGGTATAAGATGAATTTCAACATAAAGTTAAATTAACTACTCTAAATATTCATGAGTGTGATAATTTTTAGTCTTAAAATGGAATTCCATGAATTTATAAGGTGTTAGTAACGTGACATAGAAAACAAAACTTTTAGGTGGGATTGCCAGGAATCGAATGGGATCCAAATAACTACTTTTTTTAAAATAATATTTGACTTTACTAATTGGGGGATTGTCAAATATTGGGATTTTTCAAATTTTTCCAAAACTTATATAAAAATGTTACATCCTATTGTGGTAGGAGATTTAAATGTATTAGGCAAGTTTAAGAACCAAATCAAACAAACTTAAAACAAATTAGATTTTAAAATTAATGGCCAGAAAATGGGAAGGGGGGTGGTTTACCCAAAAATTTCCAGAGCTAATATATAATAGAACACTTAACGTATAGTAGAATTTATTTTCTTACATGTTGAGGGACAACCACAAATAGCCATAAGAGTTTGAAAAGTTTTAATCTTAAAAAAGGTTCAGTGAATTGGTTGGGTAGATGAAGGTGCGTGTTATAATGTTTCAAAACTTAAAGAAATAAACACTTTCTAGTGCGGTATAAAATTGATATATTTTCAAGTTGTTACAAAGACCACCCCAGATAATCAGAAAATACTGAAAATTTAAAAATTGGTTCCATAAAATAGGAGATTTCCCACTATATTAAAAAAAAATGTTTGCTGTGATAGAAAATCTAAATTTGGCCGGTGATTGCAGGGACAAACATGCTCCCAGGTGATGAGCGGTGCTCTTTTTTATAGTTTTATTTTAGTTACAATCGGTAACCTCGTTTTATTTTTCTCGGATTCTTTAGGCAAAGATAACGAATTATTAGAATATATTCCTACTTTGTAATGATGTTATAGTCAGTCTTTCTATTTTTCATGTTTACTCATATAATTTAAACCAATAAAGGATTTACTTTACATCCATTACTGTTTCCAGCCTGTGGTCTGTGTCAGTTCTTTATTCAAGCCATTATTTTCCATGCCGGCTTGATAGGCCTGTCGAAGCTTCATATGCCTTATATTCTAACTTAAGACTAGGACAGGCACAACATCCAGTCTCTGACCGTTAATACATCACTGTGAAAGGGTAAATCCACATTTAACCACCAAATATAAATTTTAAGACATTCTGGGACTCAAACCCGGGACCCTTAGCTCAGTAGACAGACAAGCTACTGACTGAGCTAGGGTGTTAGATAAATAAAGGATTAATATTTTTTTAAATTATAATTTAGTTACTTTTCTTTTTGGTTAATTTTATATTTTTAAAAAGAACAAAGCTACTTATAGATTCCAGTTGCAAATAATGGGTAAACCTGATAGTTCCACAACCTACCGAGTAATTAAAATATGTTGTTGCACTCAAGCGACATTTGCGAGCAAAGAGCAAAGTTTGGAGGTGTTTTGCAGTCTTCTGCTCTACGATATTGTGTGAAGAGTAATATTGTGGTTTCTACTGCCCCTAACAGCCTTTTGACGAATTAAATAGCGTTTACCATTGATGGATATAGCTCCATTAGGTAATTTTCAGGATCAAAGTAATATATTTTAGAATTTTGTGTTTAACCTTCCTTTTTTACTTGAGAAAACTTTAGCACACATATTAATATTTTAGGTGTGCCATTTGTACATCAATTTACAGTGGGTACAATTCGGGAATTGTTTGTTTGAGAAATTTTGGAATGGAAACCATTCCGAGGAGTAGAAAATCAGAATTTTGTGCATTTTATTCCAGTGGATATGATTAATGTTTTTCGATTGTTTTTTTAATATAAATTGTTGAAAAGATACCATATCGAGTTTATACAACTCAGTACCCCCCGTTTGATGTGAGTTCCTAACGCGAAATATTATAAATGCCGGTACAATATAATAGGTTGTAATTCACTAATTATTATAACACTTTTCTGTTGAAAGTTGAGATATTTAAGTAATACAAAAACTCAATTGAGAATATGAATAGATGAGTTGGTAGAATGGCTCATTTATGAGAATTAACGAATGAATTTTTTTTCCAACCAAGCCAATCACTTTATCTGTTTTAAAAAAACGCTTTTCAATATACTGTATTATATTAGTTTAAAACTACACCATGATTTTTTTAAATTATTCTAGTTTTATAAGTAAGTTGAAGTTTATTTTTACTTCAAATTCGTGTGATTAACTTAACAAAAAATATAATTATAGCACTGTATAGTTTACTGCACATTCATACAATGTTAAGACCTAATTTGTTTGTAACAAATTTTAGAGACTTTATTTAAAAAAATTTAAATATCCCGGATTTGGAGAAAACCTGTATTCGATTATTGGTCCTAAAATACACCTACGGTTCGCCTAATGAAGGAAAAATATATCAGATATGGTGGTAAAATCAAACTATCTTGTCACATCATCATAAAAATCAAAGTATTGGTTAGTTTCAAAGTTTGTTGATTTTTTTTCCTTCCAAACAGTTTACTTTTTATAATGTTTTTAAGGACTTTCCTTCCTAACACAAGAGAAATACCTGAATGTATTTAGCGTTGTATCAATTTATGACGAATATAAAATGTTTACCACACGTTCCCAACTTTTTGTTATTATTTAACGTTTTAATGAGAATCTGAGAGTGAGTTACAGTTGACGTGGAACATATGGCATATACTATAATCATCTCACATCATCTTATCCAATAAAGCTCTACTGTTGGGAAGTATCCTTCAAAACAATCTGTATCAATAGTTGTCTCCTGGTTTTGCTTATTGTGTGTTATTTTGTTGCTTCTAAGTGTTAAGTGTAATTGTGTTCTCAGGTGACAAGTCGGTTCTGATTGGCGAGGGTGACGGGTCCTCGCGACACGTCAGTAAGTCTCAATATGAAAGACTGTGACCAAAAGCCGCGAGCCAAACCACCAAACGCCGCTTTGAAAGCCTCTCCTTACCAATGCCATGCACTTTTACTATTTATAAGGGAAGGTCATTTGTTTCACTGCTCAACATTTGTTTCCGTAGTATTTTTTTTAGACATATAAATTGTAAAAATGCAACCAAATCATACTTATTTTATAAATTTTATAGATAATTTAAGCGTGTTGGTAGAGATCCTCTTATATGACACCTTTGCTTATAGTTTGTTGGGACGTAGTTTAGGTATATTTTAGCTGTGATAGCAGCCAACCGCAAGAGCCCCGTTGCTCCAGCGCTAGTTTGAATGTTGTTGTCTCCATGTGTGTGTGAGCATGTTGGGGTAGGTTAGAGAAGATGTGCGAGCAAGTCTGTCTGATTGCGTCCCTCGTCAGGCCACAACATGTCCCAAGCTGATGGCAACAGCACCGAGGGGGAGAGCGCCAGTGGGGGAGGGGCGGCGCTCCCGACTGTCGGGTGTTACCGCAACTATGATCACACTCGTCACCGGAGGAGTACTTCTTCTCAGCCCCCTGTGGACAACCTGGCCAGTCCACCACCCCCACCGCCACCACCCCCACCGCCACCACAACTCCTGCTTGACCTCGCGCCAACGCTACAAAGTAGTGGCGACGAAGACACGGCTCAGGAAGGAGTCTCCGAAGAGAGTCAGCCGCTCACGAGGTCCCATGGAGATCTCAACTCTCCGGTAAGAGCACTCAATCATTTATATTAACGTTTAAGTTTTCGGAGACCAATTTATAGAGGGTAGGCCAGAACGTGGGGACAAATTTTATAACACCATATATGTTCTATTTTAACCATTGAATACTTTTAATAAACATAAAATAACAACAAAATATTAACAATGTCCTTATGATCGCCACCATTATAAGAGACATACTGTTGTATGCACTCCTCTAAATTTGACATGACTGCGCAATGTCTCTTGTTGAATTGTTTCAACTTCCATCATAATTGTTTAAGTTTCTGGATTGTTCTTGTCGAGTCGTATAAACGACTATTTAACATGCTTCACAATAAACTGTCTGGAGCTGTTAAGTCTGGTGAACGTGGTGGCCAGGCGATGTCCACATTTCTTGAAACAAGGTACCCAGGAAACCTCGTGTGAAGCACTTCCATCGATGTTTGACCTTCCTGACCCCTGAACTGGGAATCTATAACAACAACACGAGGTCCCAGTAAGTTGGGACAACGTCTCACACACCCTGACCATCGGCTACTCTGAGGACCGACAACCCTCCGACCGGCCGCCCAACTCCGTCACAACCCAGGTGGACGACAGAAAGAGACATTGCGCAAGGTCATGGCAAGGTTAGAGGAGTGCATATAGCAAAGTATTGCATATAATTATACCAACCTCAAGGACATCGTTTGGAAAAATTAAAAATGCAAGGTCATGTAGAGAATTTCCTATCTTTTATTGTTGTTTTTAGATTAATTTGAAGCATTCACTAGTTAAAATAGTACGAATATGGTTTTATTAAATATGACAAGACTTTATGTCCCAACCTGCACTATGGTGGAATCTCATATTTTAGGTTAAGTTATAACTATTTAAAAGGATGTAGTTGGTAAACATTTTACATAACGTCATGTAATCTAGAACATTGTTGAACAAGTAACTGCACAAGTTAAGTTTGTTTGTGAATTAGGAAAACAATTTAACTCTAGTATTATAATGTTTATAGTTTTAACAGAAAATGGAGGCCATTTTCGTCTTGGACCAACCTCCAGGTTATCTCCGACTTGTTTTCTTCATTCAAAGAATTAAACTTCAAACACTATTGTATACAATCATAATATATCTGCTTGAGTGCTAGATGTGTGCACATTGTAGTTTAAAATAAATTCTGTGACGTATGAATGCTTTTAGTTTAGTATGTTGTATAATATTAGTGTTAATTAGTTAGTTATTGTGTAGGTAAAACTGTTATACTTATTGAGAATGCTAACTGTGCTTTTCTAAGCTAACACTAATAATTACTCTAAGCGAACAAAACAATCTTGTATACTTTCATTTTTGGTAGGAAAATGCTCTTAAAATACAAACATATTTTTTGTGATGAAAACTTATAACATTTTGCTATAGTTATCAGTTTTATTTACAAGCATTGATAATATTTATCAAATAGTAGTGCTCTAAATCACATAATCTCACGTAAGAATACCAAAATGAAAATTGTTTCAAATAAATTTAGTAATGTCAAAAAATGTATTCTTATATGAATCTGACTGTAGCCCAGGTAGTCGGAATAACTGAGCTACTTACTACCCAGGCACAAATAGTCCCAACCTAGGCCCTCACCCTCCATACTGCAAACGGTCATTCGTTTCAGTGCCCTGGGGACTCATAGATATAAAGTCTCCAATACACTTGGTTAGTTTGGAAATTGTTTTATTTGAAAAGTGTAGACCTGCAGTCTGGACGTTGCTGCCAGGGGTGACGCAACCATTTCTCCAAACACACATTTTTAAATGTCTAACTTTATTGTAGAAATATCAAATCAACTATCCAGGTTAGGTTGATTGTGGCAGAAAATTATTTGTGAAAAGGGGCGAACCATGCACAAAAAAGACGTGATATAATTATTATTCTGGTGATGGTATCCTTAATACGTTGTTATTGCATTTGTGAGAGTTTTTAAATAACCCCCTATTTGTTTTTGTATTCCTATCTCGTCATTTTATTATGTTAGTTTTATTTAATTCAGAAACACTTTTAATGCATCTTGGTGTGTTGAGTATAAAGCCTGCCTTGGCAGTACGTTCTCCTAAAGTTCTAGTTTCCCCGTGGAAATTAGCGACTTAAGGTGGTTCCCTGATAGCATTCATCTTTGGAAAAAAATAATCTAAATTTAATATTATATTTTATTTTCAAGTTTTTTATTATATGGTTAGTTTATTAGTTATTTTTCCTCCTTGGTCCTTACTGTCTCTTAACATTTTGGAGAGAAAGTATTGTGATCCTCTATTAGATTGAACTCTAGATTTTTAATGAATGTTGACGTTTCATGACCCCCTGAAACAAACAAAACAAAAGTTGTTTTTGCAATGCCGTCTGTCTGTCTGTCTTTACCTCGAGCTAGAGCCTAAACTATTTTACCGATTGAGCTAAAACTTGGTATCTTGGGTTTTCGTGAGCCCCGCCCCCCCTAGGGGTTTTTGGAATTAGATTTTTAACCCAATATTAAAGGGTAGTTTACTAGAGGACAAAAAGATCGATTTACTCGAAGCTCGCTTTAACGATTTTGATTACATTTTATATATATTTCCTAGACATCGTTTATCAATATAAACAAGGTGGCAGTTTTCATTTTCTCGTGAAAACTATTTTAGAGTGCCTTACATAGGGAACTTTCCCATTTTGATCGTTTCTATGCAACTATTTGAGATACGAAATAACTTATCTTTGTAAAGTTGTAGTTCTGTTAAAGATATCAATCTTTTATTTGAATATATTTTTATATAACCAATAGTTTTGAGCTATAATCAAATATATATACTTTTTAATTCACTTCTTTGGAAATGAATTGCATTCTCTTTGGTGGACAAAGATGTTGCTTTTTCTCAATTTTTCTGTAACAGTTTTCCTAGTTCCACAGAGCAAGTAAGTAGCAGTGAATATTATTTCATTTATGCTCTTTGGTGTATCGTTTATACAACAATGTATACACTTATTATTTCGTTTCACAAAACTTATGAATTTTTAATAAATGTATAATTTAAGATAAAAGCAAAATAAAGTTGGCTCAGTACACCGTAACATTTATTTTTATAATCTCTATTTTGGCCTTCAAATAAATAATATTTTCCCAATTGATTTATTGAGTTCATAATTTGAGTTAAAATTAATTATATAATGATGGATTAACTATCAAAACTCTTATGGTTGTTAAGTACGGCTATAGCCGCGACTAAATATCATATTCTTTGGATAGAAAAATAACATCTAGACCTGTCTAGGCTAGATTTTTGTTTCCAGGTAACATTTTTCAATTTAAAGGATATTATATGAGAATAAAAGTTTAATTTGAATTTTATATATATAAATATAGCTAGTTTTAGCAGGGATGATTTGGTATTTTTTTCATCTACTGGTAAACAAACAAATATTTTTTAAATGTATCGAACATTTTTACATTTACAAAGGTTGATTTTTAAAATGTTACCATTATAGTTTACATAGTTTATTTTCTTATTCTCTGTTTTTAGGAGAGCAGTAGCAGCAAAAGAGACGACAAGAAACTCGACAAACTAGAGGAACTGCCAAGCGAGTTTGAATGTTGCTTTTGCGCATCGAAGGTAGTATTGTGTTAACAAAATAACAAGCTTTTATCAATATACTTAAATATGAATGTACTATTCAATACCTATATAAACATATAATATATTAAAGCAGAAAATAATAATGTTTAGAAATTTTAAAATGAGATGTTCTTTCATTTTTAATTAAATTTCTTGTGTTTTATATTTAAATGAGATCGGTGTTAAGCAACAGTTATATAATATTATAAATGTTTTTCGTTATATTTGGTTTGGTACTACTATTTTATAATATTAATCAACATAAGTAACTAACATATTTTCAATATAGCTTTAAACGTTTATTTACACTTTTATACTTCATTTTGTAAAAAATAAAAAAGCTAATAATAGATATCTAACCATCAATTGTGAAGTTTTCTGAAAATATCTTAACATAAGCCTGTTAAATTAGAGTAAGACCTATTATATGTTATATTATTATACCATTATATTACATTAATACATTATTATTGACGTTTTGACACTGATATTCTACATACTTGGAAGTCTAAAAACGCTTATGGTAAAAAAGCTATTAACACACAATTTTTAACAAATCTCAGATACAGCATTCGTGAAAGTTTTATGTTTAAGACATAAAGTACTTAGAAACAACCATAATTGATAGCTAGTATTTGAAAGGCTTTATTATTAAATTAGATAAAAATACTAAGCTACTTTTATGCCCATTTGTAATAATATTAAGAAAAAAAATTATTTCCTGATGTTCATAGACAGAAAAATTGATATTGTTGCAAAATTAATAATTTAATTAATCACAAGTTATCTTATTTAATTAAATTAGAATTTTAAAATTAAGCACTTTCGTTTCTAATCCATTTTATGGTCAAGTGGTTGAATTTTAAAACAACAAGCAGTTAAACTCCATAAAACAAGACGTTCAAAGGTTGAGGAGGAATTGAAAATTTTGTTATAGGGTAAAAATAATTACTAAAAACAACTATATTAAAATAATAAACAGCAAGCAGATTTCTGAATATAAATAACTAAACCTACACAAATTTTATGTTATAATTACACTGTTATACAAAAATGATTTCAATGTTTGTTTTCTTTCTGATAAAAAATTTAAAAATAAAATTTTGGTACCACCGACAGGTTTGTTAAACCTTTTAGAAAAACAGTTTGTGATTATTTATTTTTGGATTTTAAGAACTGCCTCGTTTATTTAAATCAATTGTATGATAATGATCTTAGTATTAATATTTAATTTAATTGAAATACAATAAGTAACTAGCATATTTAACTATATAGTAATTTGTTTGTATAAGTCAGAGATGAGAAAGAGGGAATATTACCCAACAGAAGATTATCTCAACAGTATATATAGTGATCAGATGAAAGGTATTTTGGTGAAACTGTCTGTAATAGAAGTTATTGAAGATAGGTGGTGAAGTAAGTAGTAATGGTAAAGACTACTCAATTTAATGCCTTCAAATATTGATTATATTATATAAAAATTAGTTATATTATACTTTGTGTAATGATATATTCCTAAAAATATTTATACACTTACTTATCTTTTCAACTGATTCAATAAAGCGTACTTTAATATTAGTTACTTACAATACGACATGATACTTGATGTAAAGAGGTGGAAAACACTATCACTGCCTTTTTACCCTCAGCTGACAACCTCTAGAAATTATATGTCGGTATTACGATTACACCGTATTTCTCCATGACGAACAGATGCATTATCTAAGAGTGTGAATTAAATGTAACGAGGGTGTGCCTATGTTGTATGCCCGTCCTCCTTATGAGAGAACTAAGCTACCCATCAGTTTTACACTAGAGGAAAAATGCTGCCTTGTAGAGGTTATATTTCATATTCGAAATTGCAGGGCTATGCTCCAATCATACTGTCTCTACCATAATCACACCGTGCCTACCTTTGATCCAGACCTTGCTGACAGCTTTATTCTCCTCCCCTCTAAGCAACCCGTTCCCCACTCCATGACTCATGCTTCCCATCCCTCTTCTCTTGTCTCTCCCTTGCTGACAGTTTTATTCTCCTCCCCTCTAAGCAACCCGTTCCCCACTCCATGACTCATGCTTCCCATCCCTCTTCTCTTGTCTCTCCCTTGCTGACAGCTATATTCTCCTCCCCTCTAAGCAACCCGTTCCCCACTCCATGACCCATGCTTCCCATTCCTCTTCTCTTGTCTCTCCCTTGCTGACAACTTTATTCTCCTCCCCTCTAAGCAACCCGTTCCCCACTCCATGACCCATGCTTCCCATTCCTCTTCTCTTGTCTCTCCCTTGCTGACAGTTTTATTCTCCTCCCCTCTAAGCAACCCGTTCCCCACTCCATGGCTCATGCTTCCCATCCCTCTTCTCTTGTCTCTCCCTTGCTGACAGCTATATTCTCCTCCCCTCTAAGCAACCCGTTCCCCACTCCATGACTCATGCTTCCCATCCCTCTTCTCTTGTCTCTCCCTTGCTGACAGCTATATTCTCCTCCCCTCTAAGCAACCCGTTCCCCACTCCATGACTCATGCTTCCCATCCCTCTTCTCTTGTCTCTCCCTTGCTGACAGCTATATTCTCCTCCCCTCTAAGCAACCCGTTCCCCACTCCATGACCCATGCTTCCCATTCCTCTTCTCTTGTCTCTCCCTTGCTGACAGTTTTATTCTCCTCCCCTCTAAGCAACCCGTTCCCCACTCCATGACCCATGCTTCCCATTCCTCTTCTCTTGTCTCTCCCTTGCTGACAGTTTTATTCTCCTCCCCTCTAAGCAACCCGTTCCCCACTCCATGACCCATGCTTCCCATCCCTCTTCTCTTGTCTCTCCCTTGCTGACAGCTTTATTCTCCTCCCCTCTAAGCAACCCGTTCCCCACTCCATGACTCATGCTTCCCATCCCTCTTCTCTTGTCTCTCCCTCATAGCCGCTCCTCCTCCTGCTAGCACCTGTCGACTCTACTGTGAGTTCATAAACTCTTTCCTCTGGATGTCGTTCTTCTCGTAACAAACAACCCGTCGTTTCGCAGCCACCTTTCTCCAACCCATGCTCTATAACAATACTCCGACCGTTATTCGATGTTCGCTGCACCTCAACAGTGGAAGGATAAGATAAAGGAATAAATTAAGATACTTTATAGATAGATATATTCAAAAAATGTTCAGCAAGATTTGACATATGAATAGTTGTGACGTAAGCCTTATCTACTTTTCTTCTATGGATCTTCTCCACAAACTATAAGTCTGGATGTGAGGTTTTCTTCATCTTTTGAGTGTATAGTTCTCCAAGGAGGTTAACCCTTCATATCTCTGAGCAAGAAAGTTCTAGGATCCGTGTTGATGGCCTTATGTATCTTAAACAGTTGTGTAGACCAACTGGCTGTACACCCTTTGGTGTAAGCATTCTTAAGATAGTTACACGCACGATATAACCAAGTTTAAACCAATTGGGGTAGGATCTACAGTTTTAAATCGTCGGTAAAATCTTTGAATAAGACTCTCAATTATATCATCAAAAGGTCGTATGGTAATAGTTAAATGTTATTTACTCATACTCATACTCATCAAATAACGAATTAATTATGGAGATCCATCGCTACTAATTTTAGCAGTGAATCTAGTTCAGATCATATTATAGAGCGCTTGATTGAACCAATGTCCTTGACATTATCTTATGATGAGCAATGATTTATCTTATTCCTTCTCATGATTGTCTTGAAATCAACAAAGTAGTAATTTGCTGTCCGAAGATTATATACAAATGGGGAACAGTTTGATGTCCTGGTCGAAAGACGTGACCTATAGCCACAGCATTGTTATTCTCAGTCTTAGCCTTGACGAGGGCATCCCAAGCACGTTTAGAATAGACTTCGATTACTGTGAAAAGGTGATTTTATCCTTTGTTCTATCTAGAGAAGGGCATAATCTCGAACTGATCCGCTTTTAGAAGTTCATCCGGTCTTCGTACACTGGAATGTATTCTGGCCAAACGACGCCTCGACTAACAATGTAGTTCACATGCCATTTTCTATTTGACACGCAAGATTATGGGAGAAAATAGAATGTAAGATATACTGTATGGATTGATATCAGCCTCACGCAGTACTTTATTGATCGATACAATCTTATTATAATTTTCCTGCACGGGATAAGGCCTAGAAGAAAGGTAATCGATCAACCATCTCATTAGAGTTGTCGCAATAGGTGTAATCAATCCCTCTACCACTCTCAGAAGCTCATTCTCATATTTAAAAATGGGTTTAATGTTGTATTAAGGTGTCCCGTATTTGGAAAAAAAAATCTCTCTTTTTTTTTAGTTTAACTCAACGCATACCTCCTAGCTATGGGCCATCTGGTCACATTTTCTAAAAAAAAACAACGTTAAAATGAATGACGTGATCCCGTGCTGGTTTTATATTGAAATTTTAAGTTTATACATCAAATTAAAGAGAGTTATAGATTATCAGGTAGAAGTAAATAAATAGTTACATATTATATAATAAAGTACTTAATATCTTATTACAATGAAATCAGACAAACTTAAAATACATTTTGAAATATTACAAATTATTGTAGGTATTTTCTCTTTAATGTTTTTTTTTTTTGCAGTTTGGGTAAAGATATCGATGTTCTTGGCCACCACAAATATACTGTCTCTGCTGCTCATCTGCAGACAATAATAGTCCGTTAAATTTCTGCATTGTTTAACTTTAAAAGCTGGTTCTGCCATGTCATTAATGGCTTCTAAAGAGTTCACTGGTCGTTTAATAGTTAAAAAATACGTATTTTTCCCATGTATGAGGGCATTCCTCCAAAAAATCGGTATTTGTTTGCAGACGAGAGAACAAATCTTCACTTTTCTCTGATACAAAGTCACCCTTTTTATTCTGAAAAAAATATTCAAAAAGGAGTTAGAAGAAAATATAGAACATTATGATATATATATTTAAATTTAGCAAACAATTTAACTTTGATTTTACCAGGTGGTACAAGGTAACTCTTTTTCGTGTTTTGACACACATTACTAAAATTTGCCACCATTTAATTTTATTTTGCGCTTCAATATCGTCATAAAATTGACACTTAATACACAAATGTTGGCTAAATTTCTTCAAAACTGCTCTAGAAATGGTTGGTTCCACCATTCTACATTTTTTTAATGACTTTAGAAGTACAAATCTTGATTAGGAGTACTTACTGTTGATTGACACTTAACCCATGGTTCTAGATACACCTTCACAATGAATAAACATCCATGGTTTAATGCCTGCTGATATTCAAGGCATTATTTAAGTTGATAACTTAACAAAAACATGTTTAATAAATAAATTGCTTTTGGTATCCACCAAGCTTGGTGCATCATACCAGAAGGGTGGATTCTCAGTTTCTTATACAAACCTCCCTTTAGAAACATTACAGATAATTCTATAAGTTCACGATAGTCACTTCGTGATATTTGTGTCTGAAGTTCCTTTTGAAGAAACTCCAATATGACCTGTATTTCAGTCATTAAAGCAGCTTTCTGGGAATTCTTGATAATTTTAAAAATCATTAGAATTTATATGTTTCCAGTCTTCTCTCAATTGTTTAAAAAAAAGGAATATCTAAAGTAAATATTACCTTAAGTATTTTCCTTTCAAATTCTCTAAGTAAAACTAATTCGTAGATGTGATATCAGCAAGGAAAAAACAATATTTCTGTGACTAGTTTTTGCTCAATAAGCCCACAGGCACTTTTGATGTGTCCCGTGTTTGAAGCAGTTGTATCACAACACAGTTGTTGGCTGTCTCCATTTGTAACAAATATTGGTAGTACTTCTTGTCATGTTATGTTTTGAGTGTCATCAGAGGATTGGGCAAACAATTACAATCACTTGTTGCAGTGTTTGTTTCTGACCTGGAAATGGGCTCTTCACATGATGACATAACATATGAAACTGTGAGGTTGATGATGCACTCTGCCAACTGAATCACTTTTCTCCTCTGATTTACCTTTGTCTCGACCTTTCTTCTTTCTCTATACATGTTTTATTTATACTTGCAAGCGAGTCAGTTTGTCTGGGTTCCCTTTGTCGCAGTAAAGAGTTCTTATCTTCTTCTCTTTTGTAATTTGAAAATAATTTGCGGGGGCAATATCCAAGCGGTTTTCCAGATTGCTTGCAATTTCTTCTTCCTAACGCTTAAAAATTGTTCGAATAAAAATTAAAAACAAAACAAAAACTGACTCATTCAGAATTTAGGTCCATAAGATTTTTTGTACAATTTGGAAGGTACATTGTCGGTATTCCAGACTTTTCCCAAAATATTACACATTCCCTAACAACTAGCTTTGCACTTTCACTAAGGGCAAGTTTAACTTCTGGTATGTTATAAAACAACAATCAATACTTGATGACTTGATGGTGATTTAGAGCCATATATTTGGTGGTTAATCTTCCCCACTAAAAACATCTATTCCTCCCAACCACGCAAATGGTGCGACATATTGAGAACACAACATAATGAAATAAGTCTGGCCAGCACCACTACATACAACAAACTGATGAGATGTGCCAGCTAGACCCAGCGCTACAAGTAGGGAGAGAGACATGTTCACGGCGGCACGGGTCAATAGGCTTTGATCACAGAGAAATTTACCTCAAGAAGGTTCTAGGTCTCTAGGACCAATTCTAACGGGTATGCATTTAAAAATTGAAAAGGTGAGAAATAAGGGATACTATAAACTTAAACTTAGCGCACGACTTGAAACGAGCATAAGGCTCGTTCACATACCGATGAGCGTTTGTCTCCCTAAGCATAAACCTTTAGATTGTGTAGTGAAATCTCATTTCTGAAGAGTAATCACAAAAGTCCTTGAGCTTAAGAAACCATGATCTCATTTGAAAACAAAGTTCCGTCATCCTCATCAAACAAGATACTATTATCTCCTATCGTGACCAGGCAACAATAATTATAGCGTGTGCCATATGTTCTATCTGAATGAGCACGTGGCGTCTTAGGGTAAGTAGCTAATATATATTTGTTAACTAATCTTAGGGGTGAAGGTTCCTCCTCAATCTCATTCCCTTGAAGTCTTTATGGCTCAGATTTTACATCCGGTATATTTACATGTTCAGATCTTACAGAGACTATCTACACTATCTTATTTATCAGTTTAATGGTATGTTCAAGGGTTTCATTTTCCACAATCTTTAAATCATATTCTGCATGACGTAAATATTTATTTATCCATTTAATAATTTTACTCACCTTTATTATATCTTCATCAACCTTCGTCGACATGGTGTAGGTTATGAATGTCTGACATCAGTTCTGACTAAGTGGTGGTCCGTGATGCATTAAATTAAAAAAAAATTCATCCAGGAGACAGGAGATTTTCTGTTTAAGAGTATAAAAAACTTTCGATAATGTATAGGCCTAATTTCTACGTGTGTGGTCCACACATTCCCTAAAAATATAAAATGAGGACCTCAGGTAACTTAAAGTTGGACATCTCTGTGCGACACGATGAGAAGGTTGTATAGCCTACATTTAATTTATACATATGTAAGAACGCATCTAGGAGATTAGTTGGATGTTTGTGGACTATTGAAAAGCTTAAAATAATATTGAAAGAAGAAATTATGGCGATATATGAAAGTGTGTTAATATCAACATTGTTTTATGGATGTGAAGTGTGGGTTTGTCAGAAGAAATACAAGAGCATGGAGAAAGCGGTCGGAATGAGATATCTAAGAAATGGATGTGGAAAAACTCGTATGAACGTAGTCAGTAATAAATGGTTGCTGAAAGAGAGTGGTTTGAAAGGGGATCCAATAGCTCAATGTAAAAGAAGAGTATTACTTTGGTTTGGGCATGTTGGAAGGATGAGTGTGGATCGAGTGACGAAAAAAATATATGAAGGTAGAGAGTGTGAATCCAAAGTAATGGGTAGGCCTTGTAAGACGTGGTTAAATTTTGTAGACGAGTGTGTGAAAAAGAGAAACTTTAATAGTTTTAAGAAAGAAAATGCATGTATTGCTTGGTGTATGAACTTTGTTGAAGCGAAGGTAGTATGTAAGAGTGCAGAGAGCTAGTGAGGAAGGCTTAAGTACGGAGCTGTTAGTTTTTAATTATTTGGATAGTTTCTTGGCTACCCCTTTAGGGAATGGCGTGATTAGGCAGTTGTATATGTAAAGCATAACTATACGTGCAGCGTAAGTAATTTTTTGAGCGCTCCTCCGTAATGAAATATATTTTATCACCTTCTGATGCATTTAAAGACAATTTTATCAGGACTAAGTTTCAATAGGAAAACAAAATTCTTCTAATTAATTATTACTGCTGTAATAAACCCCGATATCTTGATCTTATAGTCAGTTCCACACGTCAAACTTAGTTAAAATGTCTTGAAGCCTTTTTGATATGTTTAGAACCGCAGGTCTATTTTTTACTTAAGGGGAAGGTAGGAAGATAAGCAGTCGGGGTGCCTCATATTAACAGGCTTGATTGAATATGTAGACCATAACAGAAGCGGGGAAATAGTGACATTTTCAGACTGTATATTAACTTTAATTTTTTATTTAGCACCATGTTTTACTACCGTTCGGGTTATACGCTTTTTTTTAAATTTATTTTAGCCAAAATCATGTTTTGCCATAAAAATTGCAAAAACACCGACTTTTCCTCGCGTCCCCTTAAAATATGTTATAATTAATAGAATTGCATAGACTTTGTCCTAAATTATTCTTAAACGTCTATTAAATAATATTAACTTAAAACCCGGAAATATATTTATTTTTACCCTAATGGTCATCTGGCTCCCTCCAAAGGCACATTCCTTGTCAGCTTTGGAAAAAATCTGCATTATCTGTACATTGTACAAGCTATAAGGAATTTAACCGCAGCTCCATAATTCTTTGAAATACTAAACAACTTATCATCGTAGAGTTGTAGTACTATTATAAATAAAAAGCTTTTAATCGAGATCTATTTTAATAACACGGGTAGTTTCTGAGCTATAAGCAAACATATATAGATATATATTTTTATGTAGCACTTTGAAATTGAAATTTGTTGTTATGCTATTTTCTCGCCGTTTCTGAAACAATGAACTTTATAGTTTTGCATTTATAGGCAAAACACCAATCTTTCATGCTGTGCGGGTCTGTTTCTCAACGTAACTCAGGGGTTTCCCACTCACCGCAGTTTCTACTTTGATGTTATAAGCATTCCCCCTCTTTAGATTGTTATTTGATGGGTCACTGTTGTAATTCTTTATATTAGATTCTAGAAATAGGAACATGCTTTAGCAAGTTTATCAATAATGCTATCCGATTTATGCTGTCCATCACATTTTTTTTTTTTTCACTAAACTGGCGGATTACTATAGATTTGTTGTAATTATTTATTTCATTTATTTACAATTTTCTTATGTAACTGATGTTTGTAAAATTAAAGTTCTTCATTTGGCCTCATGCGTAGGAAAGGGCAGGTAAAATATATTCTTTACCAAAGAGATTATTATTTTAATAATTTCATTCTTATATTTTTACTTTTTACAAGACAGTGATAAATTTTCTTTTCTATGTCACACAGGCGTTCTCACAGAGTTTTTGAATATAGAATATAGGAGGAAGGTGTGCATAGTTAATCTTTCAAAATTAGGGAGGATACATTATTGTGCTCAATATATATTATTCACTTTATAAATATATATTTACATGATTAATTTCTATAAGACTATCACAACATTTATTTTCTAAAGCCTATCTACAAATGTATTGTGCCTCCTTAGGATTCCTTCATTATTGCGTAGGATCTAATACTCAGTGTTATCAGTAGTAACTCACATGGATGGATATATTATACCTGGATTGAGTTTCTTCATCATCTTAGTAGTCCATGTTCACCTCAGGTGGAAGGGCAGGATGCTGGGAGTGGTTATACCAATAGGGAGGAAGATGGTCAAGCTGTCAGAAAGGTCTGGATCAAAGGGAGGCTGGGAGTGGTTATACCAATAGGGAGGAAGATGGTCAAGCTGTCAGAAAGGTCTGGATCAAAGGGAGGCTGGGAGTGGTTATACCAATAGGGAGGAAGATGGTCAAGCTGTCAGAAAGGTCTGGATCAAAGGGAGGCTGGGAGTGGTTATACCAATAGGGAGGAAGATGGTCAAGCTGTCAGAAAGGTCTGGATCAAAGGGAGGCTGGGAGTGGTTATACCAATAGGGAGGAAGATTGTCAAGCTGTCAGAAAGGTCTGGATCAAAGGGAGGCTGGGAGTGGTTATACCAATAGGGAGGAAGATGGTCAAGCTGTCAGAAAGGTCTGGATCAAAGGGAGGCTGTGAGTGGTTATACCAATAGGGAGGAAGATTGTCAAGCTGTCAGAAAGGTCTGGATCAAAGGGAGGCTGGGAGTGGTTATACCAATAGGGAGGAAGATGGTCAAGCTGTCAGAAAGGTCTGGATCAAAGGGAGGCTGGGAGTGGTTATACCAATAGGGAGGAAGATGGTCAAGCTGTCAGAAAGGTCTGGATCAAAGGGAGGCTGGGAGTGGTTATACCAATAGGGAGGAAGATGGTCAAGCTGTCAGAAAGGTCTGGATCAAAGGGAGGCTGGGAGTGGTTATACCAATAGGGAGGAAGATGGTCAAGCTGTCAGAAAGGTCTGGATCAAAGGGAGGCTGTGAGTGGTTATACCAATAGGGAGGAAGATGGTCAAACTGTCAGAAAGGTCTGGATCAAAGGGAGGCTGGGAGTGGTTATACCAATAGGGAGGAAGATTGTCAAGCTGTCAGAAAGGTCTGGATCAAAGGGAGGCTGGGAGTGGTTAAGGTGAAGATAGTATTCTTGGAGAATAGCCGACTCCTTTACATAAGACATACAACCTCATATCACCGCTGATCGCTGGCGGGATTTTCTTTCTGGCACAAAGCTGGCGTGCAGCTTAGTTCCCTCATAGAGGGGATGGGCGTACAATATAGACACACCTTTGTTACCCCTAGTTCACACGCTTAGACAATGCATATGTCTGCCATTGAACAGTATCAGTGGAATCATATCAATTATATCCTTACCACCAAATAGCAGATTCTTTATTAACGCAGCTTATTTCTTTTCAACACTTAATGGTGCTTACCTCAATGGTTGAATGATACTGAGCCTCAATATACCTTGGAATTAAAAAAATGATTTTTAAATGTTCTTTACAGATGTGTTGTGTTAAAATCTAGCTGTAAAATGATCGCATTTAATTGATATAAGATATAAGCACTAGTTTGGGTATAAAATAGGTGCCAGGATTAAATTTTGGGCCACACGTTGCCTTTTAAGTGTATTTGAGAGGATGGTTGAAATATTTTATGAAGAATATAGCATATGTTGTTCAAACGGTTTGGTGAGAGCAAAAAATTAATTTTTATTGAATTTTTCCTCAATTTAACAAATATATCTGGAATCTTCTTAAAATCTAAGCACCATAATACAATAGTTATAGCTGATTTCTCCAAAATATTAGTACATTATAGTCAATATATGAAAGTTGCCGAAGCACCTGTAAAATTATTACATCAATGATAATGAGCCGAGCCCTATAAAAATTACTTCAACAATCCTGACCTTAAGCCTTCTGCATTGAATAATTATCTTAGGAATCTAAGTGTCTCGGTAAGGGGCTTTAACTTATCCTAGACTCCAGCTGAATACAAAATCTACTGTAGAATAATAAAGATGTTTTGATCTTTCGTTATTTACAACAACAATAACAACAAATACTATTTGTAATAGTAATGGAAATCTATATGAATAAAGCTGCACGAAAACTCGGGAAGGGAAGAATGAAAGCCGTGGTGTTTCCTGATAACTTGATGGTATGGGGGAAGAGGAAGTATTGGAACAACTACAAGAATGGAATTAGGAAGTGAAAGAGTGTGGAATTATCTCTAGTTATGTATTACCCTAGAGCTCGGTTATAGTCTCTGCTGAATACACTTTGCGTGGAAAGAGGATAGATGGTTTGGTTAACGTGCATACTTCATGCTGATGGATTAAAAGTCACAATAGTAGTCATATAAAGGATGATTATTAAATACGTTCATAATAATAAAAGTGTGTTCCAATCAAATATAACCATATTATGGCTACCAATTAGAAAACATATAGTAATAAAGGATACTTGTATCTACATTATTGAGGATATCATTAGTTTTATAGTCAACACCAGCAAGTACAAATGTTTTGGGATTTCCATCCTCTTTCAAAGCACTTACTGATAGCTATACAATTTTAACCCATTAATAAAATATCTACTAATAGGCCTAACGCTAAAGAGGTTAATAAATGGTAAATAACAATTTTTTGACATTTTTTTAATTTCTTTTCAACTAATACAGATAGCTGACTCACTTTAAACATGTTAAGAATAAATTAACTAATTTTTATAAGTTAAACGGAAAATAAAGGTTTTTTGAAAATCTATTACTATTATAAATACAAAATAATCTATAGTTTATGCAAGGTTAGTGAAAAGTCAAAAAATGAATTATTCTGATTTCTACAAAGCTCGGATGAAAATATTAAATGTTTATGTTCATTCAAAATAATATGCATCAGTTTTCTCGGATAACAATTATTATTGAATATAATTTGTTTAACCTTCATAATAATCTACATTAGGTGAACTCTATCCAACTTATGGTAGACACGAAGTTTATTTTTACAAATTAGAGTATGAAGTACATTCGAATGATATCAGGTTCCTCCCTGCATGTTAGTATCTTCACATCTAACACTTGTTTTCATTCGAATGTGCTCTATAGTACGGCACGTGGTAGTAGATAATATTATAATAGTATCAATCAAATATGAAACATTTCATTTATTTATTTAAATGATGCGTTTATTTTATTATGTATTTCAAAAGTATAAACGACCAACACTTCTGTAAGAATAATTTACGCAAACACAGATTTATTTGGTTCTTTTTTAATATAAAAGCATTATTATGAATAGGATCTTAGAATATTTTTTTCAAAATATAAAATTTGTTGAAATAAAGAATTTGTCTCATAACAATTATGGTTATTTATTAATATTTGTTAACTATAGATGGATATGCTAATTTAACTCGAAGCACCATAGATCTACTATTAAGCTATCCAAGCCTATCCCGTAACCAAGCCATGCTGACTACTATTTTTAACCTATGCCTCGTGGTGCTGACCAACAGTTCGATCTTATCGCGCAACTATCTGATGATCTCAAGGTTCATTAGAGACTTTACTTTGAACCAATGAATAATTAATAGCTACCCTTAGCAGTGGTTGAGCCTGCGTAGCTCCGTTGTATGGCTGTAGGCCTAAATAGATAGAGGACATTGTTCAAACTGGATATTTAGATGTTATATTGTCATTTGTCAAAATATTTATTTTTATTTTTATATAAAACCTAAAATTAAGTATAGTTTATTAATTACAGTATTTTCAACTATTATTTTTTAAATTTTATTATAAAACTTTATTTCAATTAGGTTTCTGGAGAATATTTTACATAATAAATATTAATTTATGAGGATCTCTATGAACATAAATAAATTTTACGGTAATGGTAGCTTTGTTATAAATTATTTCAGAAAATAGGATTTAAAAAAATGAGCTTTAATATTTAGTTCAAATTGTATATCTGTTTTACATGATTAGTGAGATTTACAAATATACATATTTTTATAGTAATTTAGTAACCAAACATTCTTAAAATTTTGATATTTTCTATGTTCATACCATTTTGATTGAATTCATATGTAAGTAGTGTTTCTGATGAATATCAAGATGATATGTTTGTTTATTTTTGGGCTAAAACCTACCCAGGAGTATTTAAATGAAAAGTTATTTTAAACTATCAGATATTGTTGTTCTAATCTATAATATTCTACATGATAAAATGGTAATATTGTGTATTACTACTCTATTTTGAAGATGTCATCGCATTATATAGAGTTTCTTTCCCTCAATAGTAATTTAATAAATTAAATAGTTCAAAAGGACTTGTTTTCCTTTGACCCTTTCTCTCAGAAACACTATAACCAAACATTTATTAAGTATATATAAAGTCAAATTTTATCATACTTTTTTTGCATGGTTTGATTAATCGTATATTTTATTTGACAAGGATTTTATTAATAAAACTATTAATAAAACCTTTATAATGATTTATTTCTTTGCAGTATTGATAATAATAGTTTCTGTATTTTTAAAATGTTGACTTACATATTTGCATGATTTATCTTGCATGAAAAATTGCATCTTCATGTTAGCTCTTAAAAATGGTATTTTCTTTCAGATATTCAGACACTTATAGGTTATAATTAATCTTAAATGCTATTAAACATCAGCTTGGATTACAGCCTACCCTTTATTGGTATGTATCAATCCTCTTATAAGCTATAAGCTCTACTTGACTATATTTTTTATCGTTTATTCCTACTATCTTGATAATTAATAATATTAATTTAATTTAATACGTTCTTGTTAATTTTAAATAATCAATCATTTTAAGAAAGAAGTTCAAAATAATTAAATATTGTTGTAAAATATTACTATCAGAATAAAGTAATCAACTTCGCGTAAGCTTTAAAAAATTGTTAGGTTATAATATTTGTCCTAGTGAAAAATATATTTTATCATTTGTTTATTATAAATTGTATAATAAATAAATAAATAACAAATCCTATATGATAGTTTAAACATAGACAAATATTATAATCTAAACCTTTTTAAGGCTTACGCATACTTCATTAATTTATTCTGATAATATTCATCAACAATATAATAAAAATTTAATAATAAAACTATAAACTATTATAATTATTCTAAACTGCTACTTCCTTAAACTAATCAATCATCTGAAATTATCAAGAAATTATTAGAATGAATTAATATCAATAACTTTCAAGCCAGTAGGAATTAACGGGGTAAAATTATAGTCAGATACATCTTTCAGCGTGTAGAACGAATGTTGATACATACCAAAGATGACTTGCTGTAACAACTGGAAACCCATTCATTCATTAATCCTTTCCTCAGGATATATAAATCTCCCATTCTGTGTGGTTGAGATTAATCACGTGTGTTTCCTACCATATCACTCCTCGTATGCGAACTCTTCCATCACAATAGTTTGGATACGATTACGTAAATTGTTAAAATGTATTGAAGATAATTGGATATTTATTAAAACACATCAGCAGCTTAAAGTATGTTCCCCATGTTTTATCACTGGTGAGATTTCCGTCCTTACGGTATAAATATTATGTATGGTTTCAATTAATCTTTCAAGTTTCCATACAGAGGATTTTTAATGAATTTGAATGATATAAATCAAGATGTTGATAACATATGCATGTTTGGTCATAGCAATGATGCATGTTTAATTGACTGAAAAGTTTTGCATCATCTTATTTAATAAGCTATCTATCTTATTTAATAAGCTAATGTTCTCGAGTTCAAGCTTCAAGCCGATTTGATCCTATGAGGATAGAAGCATTATTCTTTATTATATTTTTTACGAATGTATGCACAATAAGCCATTCATCAAGTATTGAGTATTATTATTATTATTATTATTATTATTATTAGCACCGCGTCTTACTACCCATTCGGGTTATACACACTTACGCTAATGTGTAATGGTAGGGTGATTGTGAGATTAAATGAAGGACCTACAGTTTAACGTGGAATCCGAACCACGGTGGAGGCCTGGCATTCCCCACATTCACAAGATGTCTTGTCAGTGGTGAAGGAAGGGTTTGGTAATCAGTTAAATCCGTGCCGTGATCTAGGATTGAACCCCGGCAGCCAGCACAGAAGTCTGACACCTTACCCCTAGACCACCAGGTCTCCTACAGTATTGAGAGAATGATGACATTAATCTAGTTATTATATAATGTATTAGTGTATAGTTTTTTATATTAATGTAGTAGTGTATAGTCTTATTTATATGTAGTAGTGTCTAGTCTATTATATTAATGTAGTAGTGTACTAGTCTATTATATTAATGTAGTAGTGTACTGTCTTATTATATGTAGTGTTACTAGTCTTATTATATTAATGTAGTAGTGTACTAGTTTATTATTCGTTAATTCATTTTTTTACCAACTTACTGGCATTTGGAAAAAATGTCCAGCTTTAGTTGTGATCCAGAGATTATCAAGTTGATAAAACAGAAAATAGATCCATAAAATAAGAGACCAAGTAGTAAGTAGATTATAGATGTAGTAATATTAGTCTACTCTAGGTGTCATGCGGTGTTTAGAACTCTAAATTGATATGATCAACCATGTCAGTTGCTGGTTTGAATCTCGGATAAATTGAACTATCTTAGTTGTGGCTCTTGGAGGGGTGCAGAAAATGGTAAGGGACTAATTTAACACCCTAACAATCTTGTGTGATATTACTCTAATATGGACTACGGAGGGATAGGGAAACAATACTTTGTTGGAATTGGTCACAGATCATAGAACACCTTCCCTCCATTAAAGTAAACATGCTGATATAAGTATATGTATAATGGAAGAAATAGTGTTACAAGTTTCCGAATATATCAATAAATATCCAGTCTCGAGGACCACATGTTCTAGAGCCTCACTCTAGCAAAATACTGGTCATACAATGACGGAGAGGTTGGGTCTAGAATCCCTGTTGGGTGAACAAAGCGTGGTAGTCTTTCATTCTCCCTCAATGGAAATGTGAGAAAGTTTCCTTTATATTCTGAAATGTGGGCAAGTTCCTTATATTCTGAAATGTGGGCAAGTTCCATATATTCTGAAATGTGGGCAAGTTTCCTCAATATTCTGAAATGTGGGCAAATTCCTCTATATTCTGAAATGTGGGCAAGTTCCTTATATTCTGAAATGTGGGCAAGTTCCTGTATTCTAAATATGGGCAAGATTCCTCTATATTCTGAAATATGGGCAAGTTTCCTCTATATTCTTAAATGTGGCAAGTTTCCTCTACATTCGAAATGTTGGCATAAATTTGCGGCTCTCCTTGAATATGGTCATCAGCCCTTACGGAATGAAAGGGGGTGAATGGTAAGGAGAAAATCTAATGGCAAGTACATTGCCCCTATACATATTTACCAACTGTCGTGGATGACTAAATAGCCACAACAATGCCCCATTGTCAGGTTTAACTGAAACTTGGAGTGTTCCAAATACTACTCTAAGTCCTAGTTACTTTATGAGGATGAATCACGTGGCTTGAATAAGCTCCGGGACGCAACACCCCCTCGTGTTCTTGACCCAGTACAGTACATAGACCAGAGGAAGATACGCCAGCACGTAAGATAAGTTTCCTATTAAAATCCACCATCCTTGAGAACGTCTGGGCTCGTCAACCATTCTGTTAGAAAATTCAAAGCAAGAGCAGACCCGGGACTCCACAGAAACGTTTATTTCCTTTAAATTAAATCATGCAGGGGAGCAGCTCCTGAAACCAAAAAACTATGAACCCCCCGAAAAATCCCACCATGCTTAAAGATGTTTTTTGGAACTGGTTGGGACGGAGAACTCCCTCACAGCCCGGGTATTTTCCTGATTCCCTTGTAATTCTTCTCGTGTGACCACATGGCCGATATTATCTATCTGGGGCACATCCAGCTTAAATTTAAGAGGGTTGATGGTCAAATTAATTGCTCTCAGCCTACTCAACGCCTCTCCTAAGTGAGTCTCACCCTACGCCAAGCTATTAGAATCACTACTAGATGTATGAATAAATTAAGACATATTTCTACTGTATATCAACAACAAAAAATGATGGCTAACTATATACTACTTATAGTTTGACTTCCAGTGGTGAGCCCAAAAGGAAGGTAGTTTGACTCCATTATACCACATTGGTTCACAGGTTTGTCTCCAAAGAGTAATCTCGTAATAAGTCATACTAAATCCACCGGAGTGTACTCCTCGGCCCAGTCCATGTGTTGGAACGGTAAGCAAAGGTTAGTTACACCGATATTTTATCTTTTATCAAGCTTACGAAGTCCACAACCAACCGCGGATCCTTCACTTCCTGGGACACAAAACATGGTCTATCCGAGTATCGCACGACACCCGGTCTAACTTATCAATATGATATCTTAAAATATGCAATCTAGGAGTGAAGCTGTGTTGTGTTGTTGTATCCTCCACCATCATTTCGTTAGTAATCACATTTACATTTGTTTTGCTCAGATCCTTGGTCAAAATGTTGGAATATTCCTCCACACTGGTTTCAAAGTTATCGCAACTCCTGTCAACTAATTTTAAATAAATTCTCTTTCCCCAAATGGTTTAATTTAACTTATTTTTCCTCACCAAACGGAAACCTTATACGATCCCACAATGCATCATTATCTTCATGTTAGATATCAAAATGCTCTTCCTTAAATCATCCTGCACTGTCTGACTCTGGATTACCACAAACCCTGGGGACAAGACAAACCCGTATTTTGACAAGTAGATTGACCTGATGTTTCACCTCGATTATACTACCAGCCACGGTCATGTATTATCTCCTGACCTTCTCGGTAGCAATTTTTTATTCTTTCAGTTTCTCATAAAAATCGAGTGATATGTTGTTGTTAAACACTCCCGTGTCTATCAGTCTTAAGACCTCTGTACCCTTAAAATTAATTGGTACACCACTCAATTTAGAACTTGCGTTAAATCTACGTGACCTAACAACCCTAGGCGCAGCTTTGGTAAACAAGCCACGCCCACTCTTTTTTTATGTTGAGGTGACTTGTACTTGCACTTAGTTTAGAAACAAACCACGTGATCGGAACTACCACAACCATAGCAATGAAGGCCTAAGGAGCGACCGGCTTGAAACCAAATGTCACCAGTCCCCATTCTCTGCCGGACAGCGTGTCCTGGATACCACGCACCAAACTACGATTGTCTACCAGATGAGGCCCTTAGATCGGGAACTCCAAGTCTACTTTCTTGACCCAGACTGTACTTACAAATATTTTCGTAAGCCTGCTTGAAGTACATGGACATGTATGCCAAATACTTAATTCGGTTGCGCGAAAATGTTCAACTTTATATCTAGAGTATATTTTCCAGATTTGGTATATTTCCTGCTGTGCTTATAATTCACCCTAACTACAAATCAAAATTTGTATTTATATTAAATATGCTACAACCTTTTCTCTCGGTCCCTGCAATCTTGTAAAAACAACTGTTCTTCTAGATAATCTTCATATCCCTCGGGAAAATAATTTAAATAAAAAAGTTATGACATGAAGTCGTGATGACAGATCCACATGGGCAGCAACACGCCACTTCCTTCGCACGTCAAATGGCCCACGTTTCTTGGACCTCCTGAAGTGTTTGTTGTGGATGACCCGTAACAACAGTACACACACTGCTCTACCCATGAACCACATGGTCCCAGATGCAACATCTTGCCTGACGAACCACTAAACTTGGCGATGTGCTTACTCTCTGACCAGATGAGGGAACTATCCTTTAGTTCTTTCAGGTTTACATATCATTGCCGCGTTGTACAAACATCAAGTTGACTTCCCTCCCACGCGGGTTGACCTTCTGTCGTCATGTTAACAATAGTGAATCCTCAACTATATTTTGGTTTTCTATCAATTAATTTGTAAAGGTAAAAGTGTAGCAATGCATTTGTGTAGTAGAATTCCTCTAAAATCTTGTTTATAAAAAATAGTATTCTATTTTACAATCTGGTCCAACCCTTTTATTAAAATAGAGTGATAAAATCATGGATAGTTCCACTCTTTTTACTACACCCTTTTCTAAATATATTTCAAAATTAATTATATTTTCATCTGCATTTGTGGTAACTTACACCACAAGTGTAAAAATTGTGTTTTTACTTTATTAATATATCTTAAAAATCCCAAGGCGATAAAACAAAACTACTTATTTTATTAAGTACACTACATATTTTATTTCCCTCTAAATTTTATGATTATATAATTTATCTTTAAATATATATTTAAACTAATTTCTTCTATATAAAAATATTGCTTCAATTTCTTATAAATTTATTAGAATCCATACTTTCCCTGGTTTATAATATATCTATTTTAAAAAGCAATAATATATCCAAAAATATAATTTTCTCAAGTCAATGTCATCCTTGGTAAATTTTAAATTTTAATAAATAGCCTGAAATTATGTTATAATCTGGTATATAAAAATTGCGAGTAATAGTCAATGCATCTTAAACTCTCCTGGCTTCAGTAATAGTTCATGTTCAAAATTTACCAAAATATAACAATTATTTAACCTAATGAAATTGTACAAATTTAATTCATGATATAATAATTTAGTTCTTCACATGTTGGACCTTCTGATCGTATTTTGTGTCCAAAGTTAGCAAACATTAAACCATAATACACACAATAGCACAATACCGTTCATTACAAACACTGACACTGGCATGTGTGGTGGTTATCTGTTATCTCATTTCAGTTCATTATAGAATGGCCTCTGACAAATATTGTTCTAAATGTGAACACCATCCAATTAATCAAAGGTCATGAAACATACACACATTTTGATAAATTATAAAACTATTTAACTTAACAAATTCACCACATTTCTCTACACATAAATGTTTTCAATGTAAACATAATTCAGTCATTCCCAGGCAAGGACCTTCTGTGACATTGTGTCTAATTGTAACATAATTCAGTAATTCCCAGGCAATGAACTTCTGTGACATTGTGTCTAATGGTAACATAATTCAGTAATTCCCAGGCAAGGAACTTCTGTGACATTGTGTCTAATGTTAACCTAATTCAGTCATTCCCAGGCAAGGACCTTCTGTGACATTGTGTTCAATGTTAACATAAATCAGTCATTCCCAGGCAAGGAACTTCTGTGACATTGTGTCTAATGGTAACATAATTCAGTAATTCCCAGGCAAGGAACTTCTGTGACATTGTGTCTAATGGTAACATTATTCAGTCATTCCCAGGCAAGGACCTTCTGTGACATTGTGTCTAATGGTAACATAATTCAGTAATTCCCAGGCAAGGAACTTCTGTGACATTGTGTCTAATGGTAACATAATTCCGTCATTCCCAGGCCAGGACCTTCTGTTACATTGTGTCTAATGGTAACATAATTCAGTCATTCCCAGGCAAGGACCTTCTGTGACATTGTGTCTAATGGTAACATAATTCAGTCATTCCCAGGCAAGGAACTTCTGTGACATTGTGTTCAATATTAACATAATTCAGTCATTCCCAGGCAAGGACCTTCTGTGACATTGTGTTCAATGTTAACATAATTCAGTCATTACCAGGCAAGGACCTTCTGTGACATCGTGTCTAATGTTAACATAATTCAGTCATTCCCAGGCAAGGACCTTCTGTGACATTGTGTCTAATGTTAACATAATTCAGTCATTCCCAGGCAAGGACCTTCTGTGACATTGTGTCTAATGTTAACATAATTCAGTCATTCCCAGGCAAGGACCTTCTGTGACATTGGTTCTAATGGTAACATAATTCAGTCATTCCCAGGCAAGGACCTTCTGTGACATTGTGTCTAATGGTAACATAATTCAGTCATTCCCAGGCAAGGACCTTCTGTGACATTGTGTCTAATGGTAACATAATTCAGTCATTCCCAGGCAAGGACCTTCTGTGACATTGTGTCTAATGGTAACATAATTCAGTCATTCGAAGGCAAGGACCTTCTGTGACATTGTGTCTAATGGTAACATAATTCAGTCATTCCCAGGCAAGGACCTTCTGTGGCATTGTGTCAAATGGTAACATAATTCAGTCATTCCCAGGCAAGGAACTTCTGTGACAATGTGTCTAATGGTAACATAATTCAGTCATTACCAGGCAAGGACCTTCTGTGACATTGTGTCTAATGTTAACATAATTCAGTCATTACCAGGCAAGGACCTTCTGTGACATTGTGTTCAATGTTAACATAAATCAGTCATTCCCAGGCAAGGACCTTGTGTGACATTGTGTCTAATGGTAACATAATTCAGTCATTCCCAGGCAAGGACCTTCTGTGGCATTGTGTCTAATGGTAACATAATTCAGTCATTACCAGGCAAGGAACTTCTGTGACAATGTGTCTAATGGTAACATAATTCAGTCATTACCAGGCAAGGACCTTCTGTGACATTGTGTCTAATGGTAACATAATTCAGTCATTACCAGGCAAGGACCTTCTGTGACATTGTGTTCAATGTTAACATAAATCAGTCATTCCCAGGCAAGGACCTTCTGTGACATTGTGTCTAATGGTAACATAATTCAGTCATTCCCAGGCAAGGACCTTCTGTGACATTGTGTCTAATGGTAACATAATTCAGTCATTCCCAGGCAAGGACCTTCTGTGACATTGTGTTTAATGTTAACATAAATCAGTCATTCCCAGGCAAGGACCTTCTGTGACAGTGTGTACAATGGTAACATAATTCAGTCATTCCCAGGCAAGGACCTTCTGTGACATTGTGTCTAATGGTAACATAATTCAGTCATTCCCAGGCAAGGACCTTCTGTGACATTGTGTCTAATGGTAACATAATTCAGTCATTCCCAGGCAAGGACCTTCTGTGACATTGTGTTCAGTGTTAACATAATTCAGTCATTCCCAGGCAAGGATCTTCTGTGACATTGTGTCTAATGTTAACATAATTCAGTTATTCCCAGGCAAGGACCTTCTGTGACATTGTATTCAATGTTAACATAATTCAGTCATTACCAGGCAAGGACCTTCTGTGACATTGTGTTCAATGTTAACATAAATCAGTCATTCCCAGGCAAGGACCTTCTGTGACAGTGTGTATAATGTTAACATAATTCAGTCATTCCCAGTCAAGGACCTTCTGTGACATTGTGTCTAATGTTAACATAATTCAGTCATTCCCAGGCAAGGACCTTCTGTGACATTGTGTCTAATGTTAACATAATTCAGTCATTCCCAGGCAAGGACCTTCTGTGACATTGTGTTCAATGTTAACATAATTCAGTCATTCCCAGGCAAGGAACTTCTGTGACATTGTGTCTAATGTTAACATAATTCAGTCATTCCCAGGCAAGGAACTTCTGTGACATTGTGTCTAATGGTAACATAATTCACTAATTCCCAGGCAAGGAACTTCTGTGACATTGTGTCTAATGGTAACATAATTCAGTCATTCCCAGGCAAGGACCTTCTGTGACATTGTGTTCAGTGTTAACATAATTCAGTCATTCCCAGGCAAGGATCTTCTGTGACATTGTGTCTAATGTTAACATAATTCAGTTATTCCCAGGCAAGGACCTTCTGTGACATTGTATTCAATGTTAACATAATTCAGTCATTACCAGGCAAGGACCTTCTGTGACATTGTGTTCAATGTTAACATAAATCAGTCATTCCCAGGCAAGGAACTTCTGTGACAATGTGTCTAATGGTAACATAATTCAGTCATTCCCAGGCAAGGACCTTCTGTGACATTGTGTCTAATGTTAACCTAATTCAGTCATTCCCAGGCAAGGAACTTCTGTGACATTGTGTCTAATGGTAACATAAAATTATTCCTCTATCATCAACCAGTTATTTTCTACCATCTACTAAAGTACTGAACGGGAATTGATACTCTCACGCTTCTTAATAAAATGTTATCTTATATATTTACAAAGCTGGAAAATGAATTTAAAACAACAATTCCAGGCCTACAGTGATGGATTAACCATCAATATACTGTAGTGTGGCTTGCTATAGTAGTGCTGGGTGGGCGTTTTATAGGATGGAATTCACCAAGTACTTTCTCACTTTACATTAGGTGATATTTGCTATAACTATACCTTCCTTAATATAAAATCATTGGTAAATTTAAGTATACATACCATGAAAAATTAGTGAGAAGCAGAAAACAAAAAATAGCTTTAAGTTCAAATACATTACTAATATTTCAATATGGTTTAATTCAGCTTTAGATGAAAAAACTATTTTATTTATCCTTTTCTAATACGCCTAAAACATTTTTATATTGATTATAATATTTAATATCAGACATTTAAATGTGTATTTATAACAAAAAATAAAGTTGACACCTTCAAAAACATACGTGATTATGATATTTTTTAGTTTGTTTTCAATTGATTATTTAAAAAAACCTAACGTGATATATTTATAGTATTTTATGTTTAATTTTGATTATATTTTGGGTATCATGAATGTATAGCATATTTAATCAAACTTTATTTTGTATTTACTTAAATGAAATAACAAGACACTTGTTTATTCTGGCAGGTATATTTTTTTTATTAAATTTTAGTTTTTGCTAATTTCATGTTTATTTTTATGATTTGTGTTGTGAGTGTAGGATATGATGCATTGCAGGCCGTCACTAAGAAGGAAGCATGTGAATGTATCCCTCTGAGAAGTCATCATTGCACGTAATGCTGACCACGTCGCTTTGGCTCGGTTCGATCAGCTTACGTAGCTGAGGTGAGTCCAGGGACAAACACAACTTACAAACACACTCCTTGTAGTGCAGACACACATAAACAATCACCGCATTTGAAAACAACTGGAGTGTTGTAGAAACACTCGCATCACAGCTCCAAGACATATTCACATCTAGGTGCTGTGTGTTACATTAAGGTGGGGACGTGAGGAAATGTCGGGGTTTTTCCAGTTACTATAGCAAATAATTACTGTGGTCAAAATAAATAAAATATGGCTTTAGTGCAAACCTATAGTTTAATTTTCTTCCCACGGTGATAACAACATTTATTAAATATCTGCCATGAGCATAGAAGACTCAGGTTAGAATTTTTTTTTAATTAAGATAAAAAGTTGTCGCTAATTTCCAGGATACCCTTGACAGATATTCAAGAAAAGTTGAGATCAACATATGAAGAAAAATTCAATTTTATGTTTCTACTAAAGCAATATTTGATTTATATTGATAACAAAAGGTTTTGATATAAAAACAGCAACAACATTTATCATTTCTCTTGCTCCCTATATCCCCACCTTAGAATAGAGACATGTTAAACAAGATAAATGTAAGATAGTAGGCCTAGGATGTATACAAATAAAAATATATATCCTTAATATATACACGCAAGATTTTTTAAATTAGAACAGGTTTTACTCAATTTTTTCTATTTGCATTAAGCATATTACTATTCATATTTACACTTAGCGATATTAATAATAATAAAAAATATTTGGTTAGTTTAGTTTCTTTCTAAGAGACGATAATTGATAATTAAATGTTTACGTAAAGGATACAATTAATTTAAGTAAGCTGTATTGAATAATATATAGGTACAAATGTGTTATAACGTGGTTAATTTGAACGCAAGATACTTCAATGATCTATTAATTCAATTTCATTATCCAAGATGAACAATAAAGGGACCTAAAAATTCTACCCACCATTGCAAATAAGTTAGAAGAACATTAAAAAAAATATATTTTACTAATTGAATTGACATATTTTGTGTGTAAATATACTTTAATTTTAAGTTAGGTGTTTTATAAAAAAAATTATCACTGATACAAAAATTTACGTTTGAAGACGTATATGGGTTCACCATTGTTAATTATTTAGCAATTAATTTTATTGAGTCAACTAAGCACTTATTTACTTCAATCCTAAGTATTTTTATTTATTTTTATTTCAAAATGAGTTATTTAAAAAATAATTTTTTAAGGTCAGATCAATAAAATCGAATTAACATAGTAAACTTTATATTAAAAGATTTAATATAAATTGGGAAAGTTATTAGAATCATTGTAGTTTTTTATTATAATAAGAAATTACTTAAACCAATGAATAGATTAATCATGTAGTGGTAAACTCTATTTAATTTCTTGATGATTTTATACAAATATTTCAAACATTTCATCTTAATTTTTTATTAAAACCCGAATTGTTTGGCTCGCTTACAAATAAAGACAGTCACTACATGAATAATTGTTAAACATATTTATGTAGGCTTTATATTTACATTTAACCATCAGTTTATACCATAACATTTTGAATATAGTTAAAACAAAACTTTGAAACATTAACTCCTTTCCGACAAGATTGAACCCATAATAATCATGAATATAATAGCTTACATCACCTAATTCAGAACCACACTTTTGGTACATCTCCACAGAATATTCCTATTTAACTTATACTGGACCATTAACTACTATTTTTGCTTGTAGTCTCTTTCAAATGCATTTTTGGAGCCCCATAAGAGTTTATAAACGAATTGACGATAAACTAGTAAGAGATCATGTGTTATTTAATATACCTGTGAATATCTACAGGCAAAAGGTGACTCCAGGACACTTTTTGAACTTTAAAATTTGTTTTCTAATGGTCATTTTTATGTTCTTATGTTAGAGAACTTCATTTTTTGTACAAAGCTATATGATTCAAAATATTGTATGCATAAACCTAAAAGAGGACAATTATTAATTGAGATTTGTATTTTAACTCAATTTTCCAGTCGTATTTGTAGCACTCTATCACACTATAATGTTCTAAACTATTATTAATATATATTATTGTGTTTATTGTGGTCACTCTCAATTTAACATAGTTGAAATTACAACTAAATAAATCTCTACATATTTTATTTGTTTTTTGTTTTGTTGAAAATATTTATGTTGACTATTCTTTTAAATCCACATTGGGATATTAATTTTAAATGGATTTACTATCTTTAATTTGTAATTCTATTTTGTCACTGAACTGAGTGTTTGCCATGTTTAGTGAAGGGTATAAAATTGTCGGGAAGCGCCTAGCCGGTTAGGCACATCATTCGAATGTCGTGTTGGACGTGATGCCGATACAAACCCCGCAAGGCGACCCCACGCCCCAACAAGAGGCACTTCTAAGAGAGAAACATCATCAAGAAAGAATGACAAGTTTGATTTACACAACCTTGGTTTTATTCAAACATAGTTTGAGCTATTATTGTATGTCCAATTTATTTGAGTTAGTTCTAATAGAAAAATTTAAATAAAACATCCTTCTTATAAGAAATAAAGTAATTAATCAATTCAGATGAGCTTAAAATACTTATTGGTTACAAGTAATATAAACATTATCTAAAATGTGTTGCTAATAACTATACACAATTGAATAATTTGATATTTGTGCTGCACATTTTTTTTCTAAAAGAATAATACATAATTATACAATAGTATGAATAAATAGTAGATAAGAATAGTCACATCTGTTTCGGAAATATGGCGGTTATCAAACATAGACCTAGACCCTCGAGGTCGCACGGACATATTCCCACCCTTCTCAACGCCCCTTTGGTGCCAATCTCTCCTTACACTTCCTCTTAAATCTACACCTCTTCCTTCTTCTACCCCTAAACGGTACCCTATTCCCCCACATCCCTTCCACTTCCTCTTGCACCCTCCAATCTCCTTCCACGATACCCAGAGACCTTTACGGAAGTTTACCTACGAATGGTGATGAAAGTATTAATTTTTTTACCACTGCATGCAGCAGACATATTCCATGACCCCATAACAGTGAATTACCATCTCCAACCCTAACCACTCTCTCACCACTTCACCTTAACGCTTTCTCTCTTCCCCTCGCTTGTGATACCAAGAAGGGAAAGATTTTCCATTCTTTTTCCAGGTGCATTTTGTACACATGCTTGTGCACTTCATCAACAATCTACGTCCCTAAATTAGGTAGCCTAACCTCATGCTAGCAGTTGTCAATACACAATAAACAACAACATTATTGCTAATTATTCCTCAATTTAAACACCCCAACCTGCATGTCCTGCTAGTCCCATGAAATACAACATTTTATCCACTCTCTCCCCAATTGAATACTCCCAAAAACAATTACAATGAATACAATGAAACAATATTTTGGGCTGCCAACGTAATTACCCATAATGATGAATTTACCTCGCAAACACCACCAACCCCTCCAAACCCATAAGCCATAACGTTGAACTGCCCTCTCTAACTCCACCCTCATCCCTTCGTCCTTCCGATGTCCTGAAGCTAGAGAGCTTGACACTCATCATGTCCTCCTACCAACTGCCTTCCTTGTAGACCCTCATCATCCCCTCCCTCCTCCTTCCCATGATATGGAACTTATGATTTGAGAACGAGCTGACATCCTGTAACCAACAGCTGACCTTATAACGGTGAACTACCTCAATTAAAAGAAGGTGTAATCTCTATTATCAGATACATCTCCTCCGAGAAGATAATGCGGATGTATGACAAGTACACCTTCTCAACCTCATGCATCCTTTATAAACGTTAATATCCTTAACGCCTTATCTTCAAGGGGTCACTACCAATCTTCTTGCCTGGCTACCCAACATCTTGAGGCTAGATTACTCGAGTCCATAACGGTAAATTCTCTTCAACTTAAATACTGCAAAGCCTCTACTCAATCTCTAACACTAATCTCATCTTTGAAAATAATGCAGATATATTATTGATTTACTCTCCAGATATGCATAATTTCTAACCACACTTATTAATCGGAGAAAGAGACCTCCTCATGCCTTGGAGCGGGCGCAGACCATAATTCCAACCTCCTTCCCTAATTATGACGTCGTGTTTAGTACAAATGTTAAGGATGGAATGGTCGTGTGGGGTCACCATGACCCAACGTGATTTATTTTCCATTCTACCTCCCCTACAACCATACATATTTTACGCCCCTACCTTCGTGAAGTCTCCTAGCTTCCTCTCCCCCAAATAAAGGCGTGGTTACCGCTAAGTTACCTCTTGTCAGTTGTTGAGAACATAGCTTTTTGGGTCACCTTGAACCCACGTGACCATTTGTGTTAGTGTACATTTTCTTTGTGTTTGTTTGAATATTAATTTTCTAGATTATAGATTTAGTAATGGATAAACAAAGAGTGGATTCTTTCTTCACCAAATGAAGAATTGCTTGATGATATGGATGAGGATTTAGGTGGTAATGAAAGTGATGACCCAGAGGAAGAGACACGTCATGATTACAACCCTAAAGTACATTTGTGGGAATCATGGGATGCTCACATGTGAAGAGTGTCTTGAAAATGTTTGAAGCTGCTAAGAAAGGCCAGGCGACAGTCAACTACAAAATATAATTTTGTTTAATTTTTATTATAGTTTTATGTTTTGAAATTTAAAAAAATCGATATAATTTTGCATTAGATTTTTGCTATGTTGTTTGCTTTTTACGAGTGATTTTTAAGTCACATAAATTTTCTGTAAAGGGTTAAATAGTTTAAAAAATATATATTTTCACCCCAAACAAGTGTAATACACTAAGCTATTCTGTAATGCGTATTAGTTCGAAAAATGAATCGTTGAGTGTTCAAATTGGATAAAATATCGTTTTATAAATAAAACATATGACAAAATAACTGGTTTAAAATACTCAAAAAATGTAAGGGTCATGGTGACCCAACGTGACCACATTAGGTTGCAAAATAGGCGCAACCGCTCAAGGGTTAATAAGGTGAGCTCTCTCAGTCATACACTTGTCATAATTTGAAAATGTACTCATGCACTTCTCTGAAAATCCATCTTTTTAACCAAATTTTACCTACATCATACTTCCTAAGCATTTTGTTTATTCTGCATTTATTATAGTCACTAAACATACATTGAATCATGGTACATTGATAATTATACCTAAACGACATTTAGTAATTATGCCTACATCATTCTTGTAACATATTTTTCACATTCTGCATATGATCACCTCAAGCTCATAACGGCCAATTTTTTAACTTTATATCTATCTAATTTATCCATTTTGAGTGCAGATACATTAATTACTACTTGTCTCACCCTAAATTGTAATACTGCATTATATGCTACAATTTTAATTCTTGGTTATAATGCGGGTACATTATGGGTACATCCCTTCTCAACGTTAATATTCTTGACAATCTTCCTTATAGGCGGCCTCCTCCTATCCTTCTATCAACTCCCCATATCTTTAAAAGGCTTCAAAAAATGTCAACAAATTTCAACTATTTCAACTAAATTTCATCATAGATTATTGATCATACCAGGTATTATTTGTAAACCACATCTAATCACTATTCATACACTAACATGTGCACCCGTTTTAGGCACGGATAATCTATAGTTTAGCTTTGTTATTTTTAGTATATAATATTAACGACAGGGAATGGTAACCAAAACTTGTAAAATCTTTTAGAATTAATACTTGACTGGTTTGACTTGTGATACAAAACGCAAGGGTAGGATGATGATACAAAATATTAAAGTAAATATATAATCTGAATACGTTTTATAGCTGACATTTATTTTGAAGATTAAGCTATAGCTTATCTATTCACAATTCTTTGGTATGTTATCCATTGGTGCTAATAAAAAGACAGAAGAGTGATATACCATAACTAATTGTATGATAAAGAGCTGTAATTAAATTCTATCAAAAGTATTTTATAATATTCTTACTAATTCCAGCCCATTAAACCTTTTCATCTTGTTTTCCTATTTTACACAGTTTACCCTTTATAGCCATTTTGTCCATTATGACCTTTTATACAATTTCTACATCTTTTAATCACTTTCACTTTGTTTACCCCAAAGTTATACCATTTTTACCTTTTTTTACCTTAATGCTCTATTTAACCTTTGACACTTTTTACCTCTTTATATTTTCCAACCCGTTTACGCTTTTTAAAGAGCTAACCTTTATTAATTTAATAACACTTTCAACCCTTTTGCATCTGTTTAATCATTTACAACTTTAATTTTCTACCCCTCTTAAAATTTAAACACATTTTATTTTTACTAGATTTAGTTTTTGCCCTTTTTACCATTTTTGATGAATTATGCTTTTCCTAGCTATTTTTTGCACTTAGGACCCTTTTTTGAAAAAAAACCTTTTGGTTTTATTACCCTTTTTGATTATATTTACTTTCTAGCCTTTTGGGGTGTTTTACCTTTCCTGCACCTTTTACTTTATTACATTAATTACTCGGTTTATTCATGGAGAACTGTTTTAGCGTAAATAGCGTATAAAGGTTAAAATGGTGAGAAAAGTATTAAAAGAGTAAATAATGTTAAAAGGGTGAATTGGGTGAAATGGGTAGAATGACCAAGGTGGCGAAACCAAATTTAAAAAGTACTGTCCTCCAGTGGCAAATGATTGTGTGCAGGGGCTACCATATCCTACATTTTATAACTGTATTAAATGTAATATTAAGTCTTTCTCCCGCATTAACATTTATTCATTTTTTATTTTCAATTGATTAAAAAAATTCTAGTCAAAATATTAATATTCAGTCTTCGAAGTGTACATGTGTGGGCACAAGGGTAGTAATATTTAAATTTAATACCTTTGCATGCGGTAGATTTTGCACAATGAGCATAACATACAGATAGACATATACACAAATTCTTCATTTTATAATAAAAATAAGACTTAAAAAAATGTTTACTTACCATTCATTGATCCCAGACTCACATCGTACATGATAAAGTAATGCATCATTGTCACAGAACATTTTACCATCGTTCATTGATTAGAATCATGCATCATACATAAAATACATTCAATCATTTTTCCCGTTTCATACCACATATCATAAATATAGAACATTCAAGAATCCTTCATTGATCAGCACGTATGATACATTTAATCATCGTTCATATGTCCAAACATGCACCATATTTAAACAACATTTAATGAGCATTCATTAATTACATTTAGAAGAAATGTTATCTTCATTTAATTATCAAAGACATAATTCATACATCATGGAGTCATGCATTATTCATAACATGCATTATATTTAAATGAAATTTAACCATTATTTATTCATTATACCTATAGGATATTTGATAATCTATTACACATCATACTTGTAGCACAAGTCATTCCTCATTGATTGATACGTCATTATTTTAATTATGGTTCATTTATCGTACCACACATAAGATTATTTAAATTACATTTAATCATAATTTGTTTAATACTTCATAATCAGAATACATTTATTTATTATTAATTGATCATATATGTTTAACATCGCCGAATAACACATAATTATTATATAACATTTGACTATCATTCATTGATTAAAGTAATCTATGATATATTAAGTTTACTTTCATAGGTAGAATCAATCGAAAATACATACCATTATTTAAACATACGTACGTACCATTATATAGACATACACATATACATACATGCATACATAAATGGTATTATATATACCATCCTATAAATACATAGAACTATAACATTTTACAAAGAGACAATTGGTACATTATACTCGTGTATACAAACCATGATACATCCATCTATTCTTCCAATACATATAATTTGTATATATACGAAACACACATACAATATATACAACACATACTAATAAACGAAAACCATACATGCAAACATACATATATTAATTAATAAATAGATAAAATCACATATATACTAAACTAGAAATATATATGTGTGTGTGTGGGAAATTTAAAATATTCCATCCAAGATTAAGTGGGGATACCATAATAGATCTATGTTACATGTATGATGTATGATGTATGAATAATGATTAAATATCGTCTAGACCCAATGCTTGATAATTATGGTCATTCATATATGATTTAATGTATGTTTTTTGACTGATAAATATAATATAGTTAATTGTTTATCAAGTATGATGTAGGTAATAAAATAAGAATACTGGCGTTTCAGTGAGAGGGAGTACATTTTCAAAGTCTGACAAGAGTCTTTATGGGTGAGCTCACTCCATAAACTTCTGTGCTGTGTAAAATTTAATCGTTAGAGAGGTAGTTTAGCATATCTGTCTGAACCTGCTACAAGGCATGGGAATGGTCTTTTCTCTAATAAGAAGGTGTGGTAGTGGTTAGAATGTATCCTATCACCAAAGTGATTCTATTTTACATGTGCATTTTCTTAGAAGATGAGAAAAGTAACGTTTAATGCAGTATTAGAGATTAGGTATGAGCCTTACAGTATTTAAGTGGATGTGAATTTGCCGTTATGGACTCAAGTGATCCAGTGACAAGACGTTGGATAGCTAACTATGAAGTTTGGGTGTGGCCTCTTAAAATAGGGCGTGAAGGTTAATATATTTAAAAAAGGATACATGAGGCTGAGAAGGTGTACCGGTCATGCATCTGCATTAAATTCATAGAGGAGAATTATTTAATAATATATTTTATACCATCTTTCAGTACAGAGGACACCCCAATTCGAGGTCAAGCTGTCTCGTGTCAGGACGTCAGCAAGCCGTCGGTCACATGACATAAACGTGTTCTCAAGTCATAGGTCCTATATCAAGAAGATGAAGGGGGAGCTTACTCTTAGGGAATGGGGTGGTAAGGGTTGACAAGAGGGGTAGTTGTTAGAAAGGAAGGACTATGAATATTTTTCCACGGGCTGTGCTCTCTAGTCTTAGGACGTTGGCGGGAGGAAGGGTTGGAGGTATATTTAGATAGGATAATTCAAAGTTATGGTTTCTGGGTCTGATGTGTTTGGGGATAGTGGAGAGGAGAAGAGGACTTTTAGGCAGATGTGATAGGGGAATTTACCATTTGGGTTACGGGATTGGGATCCCGGCTACCATATGTGGAGGGGAAAAGAAGGAGAATTTCGTTATCATTCGTAGCAAAATTAACTTAATTTAATCTATATGTTGTGGAAAGAGGGGGTATAACTATCGTAGTAGTAGAGCGGGAAGGGGAATCTAAGAATGGGGGGAGGGTATTGCGTAAAGGGGGGAGGGGTAAGAAATGGAGAGAGAAACCGTCTGGGAAGTCGTAAGGTGTTTGGGAGGAGGGTCTGCAGGGGTGACGTCAATGGCCGCCATATTGCTGAGCCAGTGGTGGCTGTTCTTATCATTATACATCCAGGTTAAATATAGAAAAATATTTATAGTTATTGAACTATCCATTTTTAGGTCGCACCATAGAAATACAATTAACATCAATTGTAATGCATATTTCAATACATAATGTAAGAAGTAATAACCTGATAAAATTAAATAATGGCAGCGATGTTTTGCAACTATATTTAAATTATTTAAATATAAATATTTACTTAAACTATATAAGTATAAGCATAAAATATTAAAAAGATATAAGAAAGCATGCAATTCACTACATTGTGTTATGTTTAAAATTTAAAAGCAAATTTAAAAAAATGGCTTCTTTTTAAATTTGTATATTACTGTGAATATTTATTATTTAATCAATAATGATTTTTGGACAGACAATATGTTATTTCAAAATGTTTGAATACTTATCAAATTGTTGTGAAACAGACTGTTAAAGCATTGGTTTTATTAAGTAGCTTAGGAAGGCTGCATGTTTTTACCACCATAAACTCCATTAATTTTAATAGCCACATTGTTTTGTACTCCAAGAACAAAGTACGTACAACTTTCACTAGTAAGATTGAACATGGCTAAAATAAGGTATAATTTAGGGTTATTAATGTTTTAAGATTAAATCAAAATGTACTCTACGCTAGTGTATGAATAAAAATAAAATAAAAATATACTATTGTTACAAATTTATATCATAATATTGTTTTCAAATCTTTAAACAAAATCGAAATAAAACTTTAGATATAATTATTCACTATATTCTATATATATATATTGCATGCAATAACAGATGAACACTTTATGTTTACAACAATTAAAATTAATCTTTTCCTTTATTCAATACTTTATCTTTAATCGTAGGGATGTTGTGAAATGTAACTTTGGTCCCATGTGTCAGCTAGTAAGGATGTGATGAGGAGTACCAACCTTTGTGGCAATTATCCCTCACTTGATGTGATGAGGAGTACCAACCTTTGTGGCTATTATCCCTCACTTGATGTTGCACTTGTGCACGATGTCACTCCACCAAATTAGCAACGTAGACTAGCAACGTAGACTCGGTACTTGTTGGGATGTCAGATGAGTTCACCCCTTATAGAGATTCTTCCTTTTAAGACTCTGATAAGGAAATAATGTCACTAATTAAACTTTTTAATTCATTGCTTTTATTTGGTCAAAGTTTATAAACTTAACTAAACCATTTATTCATAGGGATGTATGGAGCTATTTCTAAGTTGTAATATATAATATAAAATGGTTATAGGTTATCAACAGATTAAATATACTATATTATATATAGATTATATAAAATATATATGTATTTAAATGTAAATAACTAAATAATATTTTGGTAATATAATCATAATTTTGCTATCTAGTAAATCTAGATTTTATTTTAGTCATTAGTTATAATTATTAATCTATTATGTATCTTTAGTTAGTAAACTTTATGTTTTGTATATTTTAAAAACTTATGAGTATTAGTACAAATGTAATTTGTCTTATTGCCAACAAGTACCTTATTTGTTCTGTTCCATATTTTTAGAGAAACTTGTATTTATTTTAATCTAAAGTGTCTTGTCTTTATGACTTGTTATAGCTTGGAATGTCCTTATTGCACGTGTAATAGCAATCTTAGATAGCTTAGACAACTATCAGAACTATCAGTTAGTACGAACACATACAATAATAGTTTTATGTCACTACTTGGTTAGGAAATATATTTTCCGCTGGCTCATCGTCCATAATAGATTTATATTTTGTATTGGAGTGGCTTCACCATATCAATCCATTCAAATGAACTCTTTTAAGCCGGTATGAAATCTATTTTGTATATATTTTATAATTATATTGTATAGGCATATGTGTATTAATGACAAAGCCAAACCTGTTCCTATATTTGAGGTTATATTAACATTCACAACACGTCTTATCGGGAAACAATGTATTTTTCTTAAGCTAGTCCTTTGTATAAATGCCAATGTTCATGACCGCTACCTTTTTTAGTTGCTCAGTGTGAACGATTAAAATTTTTCACCATTATCTGTCTTTAATATTTAAATTTCCTTAGAGGTCTAACTAGTGGCCTCTACACTTATAATATATCTCTTAGTTGCCTAGTAACAAAAATATTTGAAATTGTTAATTAATTTGATATTTCTAAAATAGGTTTCGAATTCTATATTTGCCTAGGCGTGTTACAAAAAATCACTAAATGAATAATTAAATAAATACTACTTATTTAATTGATTCAAAATATTTTATCACTTTTAAAATATTAAAATGCATTCATTATTATAAGCTTTCTGCCTAGCGGCATTCCATGGCTCTTTACGTGATTCTGTCCACTGAAATCCTCTTCATTCATCTGTAACTGCCTCCAACCTTGATGTTATCAATCATCTGGTACCTTCTACCTCCTCTTACCCTCTTTCCATCCACCTTTCCTTCCATGGCATTCTCCAGTAAACCTTTTCTTCTCAGCCAGTGTCCAATCCAGTTTCTCTTCCTGTATTTGAAAACCTCTAATATCCTTGTCTTTTCCAAAACTCTCTCCTGCACTTCCTTACTCTTTCCATCCATCTTATTTTTTCCGATCTGGGCTCCTCCTTGTTTGGTGTCCACGTTTCCACCTCATTCAATGACACACCCCAATAAAATCACTCTGGCAGTCTCTTCCTCAATCTTTGATCCAGGGAGCCAAATACACAATTGTAGGAAATATTATTCAAGATAAAATATTCAATTATTTTCCAAAATGTTTTTAACTTTTACTATTTCAAAATATATTTTAAGGACTAGACCATTCAACAAATTCAAGTGCAATAATAGTAACGTTCACTATTAAAATAGTGAAATATGTAAATACTTTAGAATTTAGATTTCCATTTAATTGTCTAAAATAAATATGTTTTACAGGATTTTAAGGAATTCATCGATGCAGAGAGTTTGATGCCTTTGCCGACCAGTGATTTTCGCATCCCTATTTGCCTCGAGATGAAGGCTATCAAGTTGGTGTCAGAGGCAGCAGCACAAGCCGAAAGAGGGATTGACATATTCGCTCATACAGAAGCCCACGATAACGGAAATTCAGGCAGCGTAGACAGCACTGACACATATGTCAGTTGCAACACCCACCCATTCCTCTCTCAGGGTGACCTGACTTACGACGCGAATGGTCGTAGCTGCGCCATCACTGAGATGATCCCAGATAGCAACCTTTATGTGAATCCTCTGGACAACGGAGAAGTACGGAAAACAGTCCAATGCAGCCCTCCCTTTTGACCCTTTCCAGAGGAATAGGAGGAAATAGTGTCAAGAAAAGTGCTTCGGGAGACACAGCGTTAAGGAGTTTGGGTGCGTCACCCATGGAAGAGTCGTTCAAAGGTTTTGGAGGGTTACCTGAAAGAGGCAGCATCGGAAGTCTCAATGACACGCCCATTCCAAAACACAGAAAGACTCGCTTTCAGCAGGTAAGAGCACAACCTTTTTTAAAATACCCAAACTAGTATCTAATTTCTCAGTAAGAACGAACATTTTACCCTCAATAATTGCATGCATGTGTTTGGGTAGAATGGTAAGTGTTAAAAGAGTAAGTATTTAAATATTCATTATTAAATTTGAAAATAATTTCAAAACATATTTTAATGAATCTTATACAAAGTCATGAAAGGTTGACTGACTTATTTATTTCATAAATATAAATACATATTAAAAATAAACAGCTTTTTAAAATCCAGCACACAGTTTGTAAAGCTGAGCTATTATTTAATAAATATAAATTAAATTAAATACGTAACCACACTTATACCAAACAGAGTATTTATTTACTTACATAAGGAACTCAAAAGCTCATTGCCGCACTTACAAAAGTACACCCACCACCCATCCGTATCCCGAGATGGCTCTGTCCGGTTCTCCTTATTACACACTATCTATTTCTTGAGTGCCAGTCACAACCCTCAACATGGTTCTAGATTCTCCCATTCGCGCTGCATGTCCTGCCCACTGTAATCTACAAGTCTTGCTTTGCCTAACAATTTCTTGTTTTGAGTACAGGGTATGTAGCTTATCCTAATGTAACCATCTCCATTCTCTTCTTCCCAGTATCATCATCCATTTTTGACCAAAGTTCTTCGTAAGAACCTTGTTTTGATCAACCTATTTTGTTTTCGTCATGTAAGGCAATAGATCACGATTCACACCCATAGAGAACAACCAGTAAAACTATTGTTTTGTATATTCTGAGTCTTGCGCTCCTAGACAGCAGGCGAGATGTCAGCAACTTATTGACCGAGTAATAGCATGCTCTTTCCGACTCTATTCGTTTCATAATTTCCAATCTAATATAGTTTTTGCTAGCTAAAATTTTTCTTAAGACTCTTGTCTCTGTCTAGTGCAAGTCTAATACCTATTTTTGGGGATGTTGGGTGGGAGGGTGAAAGGCGTGGCGTGGCTTCAAAACAGACCAAAGTATCCTTCCGTGCCAACAAGAACATATGAATCATGGAATCCGTAACTACCGGACAGGTCTTACGGAAAAATCATACTTTTGGAAATATCGGTTTTCTCGAGAACGAGTGAAATTTTTACGGTAATATTTTCAACACTACTTCTAAGATAATGTGTAGATGATTATTAATTGTTACGTTTTCTTATTATTTGTTATGAAGCCACCCGTTTTCTATTTAAAAATATAAATTTTATCGACATTTGATCACTGTTAAAATTATAGAGGAGGTGTGTATATAAAAATTATAGCTTAATCAACATGCTTCTATTCTTGAACAAACCGTTTCCGAAAAGAATATTACAAAACAATAAGAATTCTTTAAAATAACCGTTTGTTCCCATGACTCTGAATTTCCACGCCAAATGAAAAGTGCCAATCGTCTTAAATACCTAAACTCACTAACCCTGTTTAGTGATTATGTTGTTTGCATTAATTTCTAAATTATCATCCTAAGATTGTGTTCTCTGTGTGATCATATATTACACAGGATAAGAAATATTAGTGAATCATGTCTAGTAGAAATAAAATGATGTTAGAAGTATCGAGATGGATGTAAGCAACGTGATTAGAGAATTGGTCATGGTTGGATGTTTAGGGAATGAAGCAGAGGACAAGGTTCGGAAACTCAGATTCAATCCAAGATTCCCAAGAAAGTCTGGAGAACAGAAATTCTTCCAAAAAAGGGTCATTCATGCCTGTTAGGAGTCTAGCCTCTGCCTCTCGACTGATCAACCAACATCTGTTCGGTATACAAGCCCTTGGAGGGGGCAGATCTGGTGAGTACAATCAAGGGCATATCAACATATGTTACTTATTAGTTACCTATTTCTTACTTTGTCTGCTCTTCAATATAAGAGGCTGATGTAGTTGAAAAACATTAGATTTCTCAAAGAAAATATATTTATCACAGATCCATATTGTATAATCACGTAGAGCCCTGAATATGTAACAAATTGTCCTTATGTATGCTAGCAAACTAATATTCTACGTCATGATGCACTTATAGAAGGTGTATGTGAATATAAATTAAACAAACGATTGAATTTTATAAAGTGTATTCTATTTTTATAACACACTTGCTTAAAATACTTTATCTAATAATATATATTGTAATGTGATTTTCCACCATATTATATATTTACTTATATTTTTCTAAAATATTTTACGATTTATTTATTTTGGGTGGATTAAGATGTTCTTCAAAATTCGTCCGTGGTTTACTACGCTATATTGTCGTGTATAACCAATAAATATCCATGTGTAAATCTTTTCAACCTCTATTTTAAATTATATTTTACGTCATATTCATCCCCAGTTCTTGGTCAACATTTTCACATTTATTATGATGTATGAATATTCTCTTTGGACTTGAAGAAAATAAGGTTTTTAAATTTAATTCTTGAAACATTGTTTGAATAAGATTAGGGTCTTCTTTCTTGGCGTCCTTAAAACATGGGACCAAATCTGTGTGGTTCCTGACCAAATTTGTTTTAAAAAGTGGAAACCCTGTTTAAAAGTGTGAGATAAAAATATACATATATAGCTAAGTGTCTAGGAAAGAGCTTGCAACTGTTGATTTCATAAAATTGTGGAGTAGGTGAAATTTAGAAGAGGAAACCAATTTCCGGCTTTTTTGCTGTTTCAAAAGAGAAATATTTTCTTGGTGAGATCCACCCATATCTTCATCTATACATATTTTCTTGGTGAGATCCACCCATTTCTTCATTTATACATATTTTCTTGGTGAGATCCACCCATATCTTAATCTATACATATTTTCTTGGTGAGATCCACCCATATCTTCATCTATACATATTATCTTGGTGAGATCCACCCATATCATCATCTATACATATTTTCTTGGTGAGATCCACCCATATCTTCATCTATACATATTATCTTGGTGAGATCCACCCATATCATCATCTATACATATTTTCTTGGTGAGATCCACCCATATCTTCATCTATACATATTTTTCTTGGTGAGACTCACCCATATCTTCATCTATACATTTTTCTCTCTCTCTATCTTTCTTTTTCACATCATGAATCCAGGATTTATTTAAAACTTCCAGGAAAAGCAAACTAAATTAATTCAGACACTATACCTCTTCTAGAAGAACAATTAATATTTAATTAAATGAAACCATATTAATATAACTATTGATTTACTTTTGTCAACAGTACTCAATATATATTTGTTTGTTTTACTCATAATTTAGATAATAGTTTATATTTTTAAATATATATATATATATATGTTTAAATAAATAAATTAATAAATATATCCACACCCTAAGCTTGTGGTTGGGAACCAATGCTACAGTAGAATACAATGTAGACAGTGGGTGCTAGCTTGTGGTTGGGAACCGATGATACAGTAGATTACAATTAAGTACAGTGGGTGGCTAGCTTGTGGTTGGGAACCGATGATACAGTAGATTACAATTAAGTACAGTGGGTGGCTAGCTTTTGGTTGGGAACCGATGATACAGTAGATTACAATGATGGACAGTGGGTGGCTAGCTTTTGGTTGGGAACCATTGCTACAGTAGATTACAATGTAGGACAGTGGGTGGCTAGCTTGTGGTTGGGAACCAATGCTACAGTAGATTACAATGTAGGACAGTGGGTGGCTAGCTTGTGGTTGGGAACCAATGCTACAGTAGATTACAATGTAGGACAATGGGTGGCTAGCTTGTGGTTGGGAACCGATGCTACAGTAGATTACAATGTAGGACAGTGGGTGGCTAGCTTGTGGTTGGGAACCAATGCTACAGTAGATTACAATGTAGGACAGTGGGTGTTTAGCTTGTGGTTGGGACCGATGCTACAGTAGATTACAATGTAGGACAGTGGGTGGCTAGCTTGTGGTTGGGAACCAATGCTACAGTAGATTACAATGTAGGACAATGGGTGGCTAGCTTGTGGTTGGGAACCAATGCTACAGTAGATTACAATGTAGGACAATGGGTGGCTAGCTTGTGGTTGGGAACCGATGCTACAGTAGATTACAATGTAGAAGAGTGTGTGGTTAGCTTGTGTTGGGAACCAATGCTACAGTAGATTACAATGTAGGACAGTGGGTTGCTAGCTTGTGGTTGGGAACCGATGCTACAGTAGATTACAATAGATGCAGTGGGTGCTACTTGTGGTTGGGAACCGATTCTACAGTAGATTACAATGTAGGACAGTGGGTGGCAAGCTTGTGGTTGGGAACCATTGCTACAGTAGATTACAATGTAGTACAGTGGGTGGCTAGTTTGTGGTTGGGAACCATTGCTACAGTAGATTACAATGTAGAAGAGTGTGTGGTTAGCTTGTGGTTGGGAACCATTGCTACAGTAGATTACAATGTAGGACAGTGGGTGGCTAGCTTTGGTTGGAACCGATGATACAGTAGATTACAATGATGGACAGTGGGTGGCTAGCTTGTGGTTGGGAACCATAGTCTACAGTAGATTACAATAGTATACAGTGGGTGGCTAGCTTGTGGTTGGGAACCATTGCTACAGTAGATTACAATGTAGTACAGTGGGTGGCTAGCTTGTGGTTGGGAACAATTGCTACAGTAGATTACAATGTAGTACAGTGGGTGGCTAGCTTTTGGTTGGGAACCGATGATACAGTAGATTACAATGATGGACAGTGGGTGGCTAGCTTGTGGTTGGGAACCAATGCTACAGTAGATTACAATGTAGTACAGTGGGTGGCTAGCTTGTGGTTGGGAACCATTGCTACAGTAGATTACAATTAGGACAGTGGGTTGCTAGCTTGTGGTTGGAACCATATCTACAGTAGATTACAATGTAGGACAGTGGGGGCTAGCTTGTGGTTGGGAAACGATGCTACAGTAGATTACAATAGTAGACGTGGGTGGCTAGCTTGTGGTTGGGAACCGTTGCTACAGTAGATTACAATTAATGCAGTGGGTGGCTAATCTTGTGTTGGGAACCGATGCTACAGTAGATTACAATGTAGGACGTGGGTGGCTAGTTGTGGTTGGGAACCATGCTACAGTAGATTACAATGTAGTACAGTGGGTGGCTAGCTTGTGTTGGGAACCGATGCTACAGTAGATTACAATGTAGTACAGTGGGTGGCTAGCTTGTGGTTGGAACCGATTGCTACAGTAGATTACAATTAAGTGCAGTGGGTGGCTAGCTTGTGGTTGGGAACCATGCTACAGTAGATTACAATGTAGTGAAAGTGGGTGCTAGCTTGTGGTTGGGAACCGATGCTACAGTAGATTACAATTAGACAGTGGGTGGCTAGTTTGTGGTTGGGAACCGATGCTACAGTAGATTACAATGTAGTACAGTGGGTGGCTAGCTTGTGGTTGGAACCGATGCTACAGTAGATTACAATTAGTACAGTGGGTGGCTAGTTGTGGTTGGGAACCGATGATACAGTAGATTACAATTAAATGCAGTGGTGTTTAGCTTGTGGTTGGGAACCGATGCTACAGTAGATTACAATTAGTGAAGTGGGTGCTAGCTTGTGGTTGGGAACCAATGCTACAGTAGATTACAATGTAGAACTGGGTGGCTAGTTGTGGTTGGGAACCAATACTACAGTAGATTACAATGTAGTACAGTGGGTGGCTAGCTTGTGGTTGGAACCGATGCTACAGTAGATTACAATGTAACAGTGGGTGTAGCTTGTGGTTGGGAACCGATCTACAGTAGATTACAATTAAGTACAGTGGTGGCTAGTTGTGGTTGGAACCGATGATACAGTAGATTACAATTAATACAGTGGGTGCTAGCTTGTGGTTGGGAACCGATGATACAGTAGATTACAATTAAAGACAGTGGGTGGCTAGCTTTTGGTTGGGAACCGATGCTACAGTAGATTACAATGTAGGAAAGTGGGTGGCTAGCTTGTGGTTGGGAACCGATGCTACAGTAGGAAAGTAGGTGTCTAGCTTGTGGTTGGGATCCGATACTACAGTAGATTACAATGTAGTACAGTGGGTGGCTAGCTTGTGGTTGGGAACCGATGCTACAGTAGATTACAATTAAATGCAGAGGGTGTTTAGCTTGTGGTTGGGAACCGATGCTACAGTAGATTACAATTAAATGCAGTGGGTGTTAAGCTTGTGGTTGGGAACCGATGCTACAGTAGATTACAATTAAGTGCAGTGGGTGGCTAGCTTGTGGTTGGGAACCGATGCTACAGTAGATTACAATTAAGTGCAGTGGGTGGCTTGCTTGTGGTTGGGAACCGATGCTACAGTAGATTACAATTAAATGCAGTGGGTGGTTAGCTTGTGGTTGGGAACCGATACTACAGTAGATTACAATGTAGTACAGTTGGTGGCTAGCTTGTGGTTGGGAACCGATACTACAGTAGATTACAATTAAGTGCAGTGGGTGGCTAGCTTGTGGTTGGGAACCGATACTACAGTAGATTACAATGTAGTACAGTGGGTGGCTAGCTTGTGGTTGGGAACCGATACTACAGTAGATTACAATTAAGTGCAGTGGGTGGCTAGCTTGTGGTTGGGCACCGTCGCTACAGTAGATTACAATTAAATGCAGTGGGTGTTTAGCTTGTGGTTGGGAACCGATACTACAGTAGATTACAATTAAATGCAGTGGGTGGCTAGCTTGTGGTTGGGAACCGATGCTACAGTAGATTACAATTAAATGCAGTGGGTGTTTAGCTTGTGGTTGGGAACCGATACTACAGTAGATTACAATTAAATGCTGTGGGTGTTTAGCTTGTGGTTGGGAACCGATGCTACAGTAGATTACAATTAAGTGCAGTGGGTGGCTAGCTTGTGGTTGGGAACCGATGCTACAGTAGATTACAATTAAGTGCAGTGGGTGGCTAGCTTGTGGTTGGGAACCGATGCTACAGTAGATTACAATTAAATGCAGTGGGTGGTTAGCTTGTGGTTGGGAACCGATACTACAGTAGATTACAATTAAATGCTGTGGGTGTTTAGCTTGTGGTTGGGAACCGATACTACAGTAGATTACAATTAAATGCTGTGGGTGTTTAGCTTGTGGTTGGGAACCGATGCTACAGTAGATTACAATTAAATGCAGTGGGTGTTTAGCTTGTGGTTGGGAACCGATACTACAGTAGATTACAATTAAATGCAGTGGGTGTTTAGCTTGTGGTTGGGAACCGATGCTACAGTAGATTACAATTAAATGCAGTGGGTGTTTAGCTTGTGGTTGGGAACCGATACTACAGTAGATTACAATTAAATGCTCTGGGTGTTTAGCTTGTGGTTGGGAACCGATGCTACAGTAGATTACAATTAAGTGCAGTGGGTGGCTAGCTTGTGGTTGGGAACCGATGCTACAGTAGATTACAATTAAGTGCAGTGGGTGGCTAGCTTGTGGTTGGGAACCGATGCTACAGTAGATTACAATTAAATGCAGTGGGTGTTTAGCTTGTGGTTGGGAACCGATGCTACAGTAGATTACAATTAAGTGCAGTGGGTGGCTAGCTTGTGGTTGGGAACCGATGCTACAGTAGATTACAATTAAGTGCAGTGGGTGGCTAGCTTGTGTTTCGGAACCGATGCTACAGTAGATTACAATTAAATGCAGTGGGTGTTTAGCTTGTGGTTGGGAACCGATGCTACAGTAGATTACAATTAAGTGCAGTGGGTGGCTAGCTTGTGGTTGGGAACCTATACTACAGTAGATTACAATTAAATGCAGTGGGTGTTTAGCTTGTGGTTGGGAACCGATACTACAGTAGATTACAATTAAGTGCAGTGGGTGTTTAGCTTGTGGTTGGGAATCGATACTACAGTAGATTCGTTGGAAATCACATCATCCTTTACGAGCATCATTCTGATTTACACGGTTTCTTGAGCAACTGGAGAGACTACTATATATATAGCTTATCTAGTTTAACTACCGACAAGCCCTTGTTGATGATGCGGCTGTAAATATTCTTGTTGTTTCATCTATAGTATAGTTAGCATCTGAATAGAATGTTAATTAAGGTCGATTTCCTTGAAAACAAATGCCGTAGCTCATTTAAACAATTATATCGCATTATATTATAAACTGTTATTTAAATATATATTTGGTTTTATTTTAAAATCTACTTGCTTGATAATTGCGAATGCAATATATGGTCATTGTCATTATTGCAAAAAAAATTCAAAGTTCCTCTAACACACTTCATACCTCTTTTCTAATCTATAATATGTAGGCAGGTAATGTATGGGAACAATCTCATAAGTGTATAAATAATTAAATAGGTACAAAATAGATTTTATACATTAACATAAAAGTGACATGGTACAAAGTAATGATATGCTTACACCTAAACATAGCACCACAGGAAAGACTAGCACAATATGGATACCGCTAGTCTCATAAGGGTTAACAACTGCTTGAGCAACAAAATTGAACACGACATGACGTTACCAATGACATATAAAAGTCAAAGCTTAAACAAATAAGAAGTCATGAAAGGAACTTAAAGTACTCTAGAAAACATAGTCACATACATTAACTCAACAAGTCTGAAGGACTTGGAAACGTAATTGTCATTCCAACAAATTATACTAAGTCGGAAGGACATAGAAAAGTAAACATAGTCATAAGGACTAACAAAACAAGTCTGATGGACTTGGAAATTTAATGAATACTTGGAAAAATAAAGAAGATTCCTTCGGCATCAAATCGGTGACACCCACGTCCCAACCATCGCAGTCAGCAGTACCTTCTTTAGGTTCTGGAGCAGAGGTTTCTCCTTTGTGGATATCCAACGATGAACTACTATCTGATTACCAAACCCTTTCTTCACCTCTGACAAGACATCTTGTGAATGTGGGGAATGCCAGGCCTCCACCGTGGTTCGGATTCCACGTTAAACTGTAGGTCCTTCATTTCTTCTCACAATCACCCTACCATTACACATTAGTGTAAGTGCGTACAACCCGAATGGGTAATAAGACGCGGTGCTAGTAATAATAATAATAATAATAATAATAATAATAATAATAATAATAATAATAATAATAATTACTATCCTGTGAACCTAGGGATCGCCCAATATATACTATTTTTCTGACTAGCAAATTGGGCATATGAGCAAGGAAAAAGGAAAGACGGGGTGAGGGGGGGGGGGGGGGTTGGAGCAGTGGAGAAAGAGGTGCCAAGGAAGTCCGCTAGGAGAGTAGTATTCGTAGGTCGCGGCATCAGAACAGCAATATTCAGGTCTTTCTTCAATGTTGAGTTCAAGGGGTTAGACGTCCGTTGGTGAAAGCATGGTGATCGTATCCGGGAACATCCACGTAATGTGAGTAGAACACAAATGATATTATTGCAGAATATATCAGATTTAACTCTCTTCTTCGGATACCTTTATATTATTTTAGCATTTAGAGCAGATAATAGTTTGTAGATGTCATTTGAATTAAGTGAAATGCTACATTCCAACTACCTTGCGATAAGGGACGTCGATAATATTTTTATATTTCCCATCATGTCTATGTATGTCTACATTTGTATCAACTGTTAATGATTGCGATTTGAAATCTTGGATATAACGCTTTCTCATAAACCTCTCAAGATATTCTTGTTGACTTAAAAAAACTTTTCTTAATATGTAATCACCTTAACTAAACAGGAAGAGTGATAAAAAGTCAAGGAGTTACAAGAGAATAACAGTACTTGTTTTATTTGTAATAAAACTGGATGATACATTAATAGAATTACAAATTTAGTAATATTTTTCAGTTTGTAAAGTTGAAGTTCGAAGTTAAACATAATATTTTATAAGATATTTAAAATGACAGAAGGTCCCAAATAAAAAACATTAACATAAACATAACATACAATAAATATTAAAACTAACACGAGTTTGAAGTTTAAGACTTCGATATAAATATATTTTCCCTAGGTATAAAGCGGAAGACGTTAATACAGACATATTTCCAACTTTAAAGCGAAAATAGATTAAGGTTTAACGTGGGCAATTTTATGTAAACACATCATCCCAAGAAAATGTACGTGATTCTAAGATAAAGACATTAATACCGAACATGGCGTCCCTACAAACACATATCGGTCACTCAACTACCTATGGGCATAATAAATGACGACCCGGTGCCAACATACAATGCTACAGCGTAACTAAAAGATGAGAAAATGAATATATCACCAAAACATTAATATATTTAAGATATATTTTTTTCCTCTCATAGCACACTAACGTAAATACCATAATATCCACCGAGCCCGTCAATAATGGCGTAATGTCCCAAACGTAAGTAATGAGTTTATAAAAGCTTACCAGCCTCCTGAGCTAATGACCTGACAAACGGCTCACAAGAGCCGTGAGAAATACAATATGAAAAAAAAAGGATGTCTTACAACCCCAACCAAGCTAGCCTGTATCTTACAATAAACAGAGTTAAGATTAGGCACCCCGTCTAGGCATGGCACCCAAAGAGATAGACTTCTACCCAAACTTATAATGGCCTTCTCTCTTTGCACCGCTTAAGGCGACGAAGGTAACCATAGTTATGTACAACAAGTCAAATTCCCAATGTAATAAAGCATAAATAATGCAGCCAAGGCTGGCCTCCCAGAAAAATATCCATCTGCACAATTTGCAATTGATATAACAAAAGGTGGTAAGAGTGCGACTCTAAATTTGTCGACTGGCGACTAGAAAACAAAGTTCGCCCATGAATATATATTTTACTCCCCAAACAATCAAACAATAATATATCGTGGCTAGAAATATATTCCATGGCCACAGCCCAAAGGAACCCATCCTAAAGTTAACAATCAAATTTAATCCACCAAAACCAATAATTTAGAAAAGATTTCCCCATTCTAAGCAGAAACAGAATTTAGAATAATGCAAATAAGTATTAGTTTAATCCGGTGCTCTCACCTTGGCAAGTCAGTGATACAACGAGTAACCATATCGCCGTTCGGCTGATGCCCGACAAAGAACATCTGACTTGACAGTTATGCCACGCCTGGTTGTCTATGAAAGGGCTGATTTGTTGTTTGAGTACCGAGTCATTGTCATGACTCTTAACCTCGTGAATGAACTTATATACCTATGAAATGAGGAGTAACCATATAAAAGATACATCGCAATATATAGTTGACACAAATACCATACATGCCCACAGAGAGAGGGAAAGAGGGAGGGAGAAATTGGAGTGGAAGAGGGGAGACAAGCAGCGCTTAGGAGGGATAGCGGTGACTCTAGGAGCTGCAAGAAAATCCGAGAACCATCTAGGTGGCTGAACCGGAAACTAAACTGGTCAAGTTGTTGTTTCACTTTGTTTATGGGCGGAGCTTCTATAACGAGTGGATCGTTAGGCAGTGTCTCCATTTAGTGCGTGGGATTGAGTTGTAGGGAGAGTATGTCATGGCACGTGTGCTCCAGTGTTTATGTTCAACAAGGCAGATGGTGAGTGTACTCCCATTTGATTGAGTTAGTTGTCCTTTTATTGTAACATCGCTACAATTTTTATTTCTATTTTGATATCGATTCCAACAAAATAAAGGCAGCCGTCTTCTTTAATCTAAAATTGAGACTTGAGATACTTTATCAGAAGTGCAAGAATGTCTAGCCAGTACTTATGAGCACTCTGTCATTTACATATTAAAATGCAAGACAAAATTCAACGTATCACTTCTAGCTCAAAGACACATTTATCTTATTCCAAAAACTTGAATCCAATTATTTTTTAAATCCTAGGAATTTCTTATTCCAATATCGTGGAGACTGTTTTAGTACATTTAAACTCTTCCTTAACTTGCTGATTATGTTTAGATCACTCTTCTGTAAATCTTCTGGCTGTTTCATAAACAATTTTTCAAACATTTCACCATAATTATACAAACGAAGATTTTATGTCATACTATATCATTACCATATTAGGCCTATAGGTCGTAAGAAGTATAACAATTAAATCGTGCCTTATTATGGGTGAAACTGTCTAAGTATAATCGAAACTTGCTCTTTGTGATTACCTGTCCTGTTACACATAGCTTTGTTTTTAACCACTCGGTACTTCCATCTGATCTCCTTTTAAATTCTAGACACCCATTTGTAGCCTATAGCTTTCCAGATAGAATGTAGATAATTCAACAAGTGTCATGGTTAGTTTATAATGCTTTCTCTTCATTGATGGCAGCAAATCATTCCTTACTATATTTGTTAAAAACAGATTCCTTGCACATTTGAGACTTCTAGTGTGACAAAGAAAACCATCCCCTTTAATTATAATCCCTATTTACAATCATTCATACGTCACTATTCTAACATTATTCCTACTTTTAAATGGTATCACCTCTTTGGTGTGTATTTAAAAGGTTCTTTTGTTTTGTTATTGGCGTCGTGTTGAAAATAAGTGGTATTAATGCCGGGATGTAAAATTTTTACAATCATGAGAAAAGAATAAAAAAAGGACTTGTACTACAACTTATTACCAGTTTGAGATTATAAAAGATGTACACCAGGATCTTGATTACTACTTGAAGAGATTGTGAGGACATGCATATCTTTCAGTAAACATAAAGAGATATGTACATATGATCGAGTTCTCGACTACAGATTATCTAGGGTGAGAAGTTTCAATTTTCTTATACTATTGCGGGACTGAGGATGGCTTCAAAAAAGTAAATAAATAGGTGGCAGTGAGCAGTGTGTCTATTTTGTTTGACTCAAAGAAGTCTAATTGGGTTAAGGGTAAATAATAAACTTTCTGTGCCATAAATTTGGACGTGGTTGAACTTAGGTATATATGTTGGTTTTATTTTTCCTAGAAAATGTAAAGAAAAAGGTGTTTTTTTGTTATCGAATGACTTAAATTGAATTAAGATTGTGATATAATAATTATCGCTTTGACAACAAAACAAATGTTATATAAATATATTAATATAGAATTTTTAAGAACACAAAAATCTAACTTTGTTTAAAGTTTTTTTTTTTTTTTTCTTCTTCTTGAAAATTTGTGTTAACCTAGATATGTGAATTAACGGAGCTCCCCAGGCAGTTTAAAAATTCAGAATACATGATTGACCAAACACATAACATAAAACAGTTTTTTTTTGTTTAGTATTTCATGATAACCTTTTAATTTGTTTCCATTAAAATATAATATAAACTTTAAGTATAAGTGCCTATCTAAATCCAGAGGTCCCGAGATTAAGTTCCCCGTGCAACTGAGCTAAATAAAATAAACTATTTTTTTTTATATACAACCTTGGTAGAATTATATATATATATTAATGAAAGAGGTTTTTTTTTCCTTACCCTTTTTTTTTCACACTAGTAAATTGCTGCACATGCTGTTTCAATTGTTTCTTGACAAATATCAAATTGTTTTGATAGCCTTAGAGTAGGTCTTTTACGAAGTGTGGCTTTGTATCTCTCTTATTTTTTATGCCAATTTTTTTTTTGACCCTTTTTCTCAGACTTCGATAAAAAAATTACCTTTTACTCTTTTAGTTCATTGTTCTTCAACTTTAAATTATAGTTAAAGAATGCCGGATCATTAATTACACCACCATTACACATTTATATAAAATTGCCTTCTTAGTCTTGATTTCAAATTTAGCATAAGTTTGCTTGGGTACAATGCGATAAGTGTCTGCTACAAATTTACGCTTATATTTCAAACCTAATATTCACAGAGTAAATTTCTCAAACGGAGCTACGTTATTGTTTACCTTACTTGACCACCTATTAGAAATGTAAACACTCACATTTACTGCCTCAGCCCACAGTGAATCATTAAGTTCTGCTTCAATAGGCATTGTCCACGCGCATTATATGATGGATCGATTTTCCCGCTTGACACGCCCATTCTTTTCCGCACTACATGGACCAGTTATCTTGCAGATAGTCCTTGTTATCTTAAAACATTCAGTAAATTTTTCGTTAATAAACTCGCGAACGTTGTCGCTCTCAAGTAATTATTAGTCTGCATTTTTATTATCTTCTGGAATTATATGAACATTTTAAAAACCTCACTTTTGCACTTAATAAAATATACAAAAAACATTAACTGCAGTCTTCCTTAAATAGAAAAAAATAATAGTCTCGTCACAATGAAGGCGCTGGGATTTTACACCGACATCAATTTGAATAAACTCGTCAAGATTACTTGCATGATAGCTAAGTTTTTCGTAAAACTGCAATAGATGTGTTTATACAACTCACAAAATAGCTGGTAAATGTTGTTCGTCTTTAGCCCTGACTTGCCATGTTCTTGAAGCTATTGATGCGTGTATGTTCCATTCGCTCGTACCATAAATTAAATGATTCTTCAATTGAAATAGCGTGCGCGGTAATATTGTTCTTGAATGGTATCTTGTAACATTAACTAATCATTTAAATTTAAGTTACAATTATTTTATTCTGCTTTGAAATATGCACTTCAATATCTTTAATCGAGAATCACCTTGAACTGTTTACTAGTTACTACTCCTACTGAAAATATATTTTTCTTTACTTTTGCAACTCTTAAAGTATTGTTAAGTATGTGAAACTCCCACTGTCTATTCGCAAGTGCTTCTAAATAGATGATAAATTCCTCTGGAACTTACGGATTATCTCTGATCCGTACGACACTTAAATTGTATACTGGTTCTACCGAAAGCCACTCATTACTATAATTCATGTGTTTTGACTCACCACTGTCTGCTAGCCATAAAGTTTCACACCCCTAATCAGAAAAAACTTGCATTCAGCACTCAAAGCAACACACTTTTACGCATATGTTATGTATGTATGTATGTATGTATGTATGTATGTATGTATGTATGTATGTATGTATGTATGTATGTATGTATGTATTATGTATGTATGTATGTATGTATGTATGTATGTATGTATGTATGTATGTATGTATGTATGTATGTATTATGTATGTATGTATGTATGTATATATGTATGTATGTATTATGTATGTATGTATGTATTATGTATGTATGTATGTATGTATGTATGTATGTAATTTCGATTATAAATTATAATTTGGAAGACAAATATTAACACAAGTCCGGACCTAGCTTAATTTAACTTCTTTCTCCATCTCTTCTCTCCAGCACTCACGAACTATCGGGGTAGCTCTTTCCCTCTCCTTCTATCTTCAGACACCACCAGCCGTTGGGATCAAGCTTCCCCTTCCCCTCTCTCCTATTCTTTCTCCCATACTTTTTCCCTTCTTCCTCAATGAACTCAACAACACCGTCCACGTGGAGATCAAGAGGCACCAAATGAAAACAAAGACTAAAAGAGACTCATGATCTCTCAGTACGCTGCTTTCCACGATGTCTGGAGCCCTCGAACCAACGGGCCAGTAGCAGACTTCAAAGGCAGAACACCGTCACAGCACCCTCACACACTATCTCCGTACACTCAACAGACGACCTCCCCACCCAAGCCTCTCTTCCCTTACTAACTGGATCCTACCTCTGGCCCCCTTGAACTTACCAAGGGACGGAATACTCCTCCGGTCAGACCCACGAAGGAATCACAACAAGTTCTTGAATGACCCCAAGCCACAGGCCAAACACCTGGCGACAGTTCACCTCCACAACATCCCACCTTCATCACGCACCCCTCTGCTCTCCTCACAGAACCTCCATCCTAATGAGTGCAATTATTCCCAAATAAACTAATCAGCAATCACCCTTCCAAAACCGTAACATGGTGGAACTTATGTATGTATAGATGATATTATATGGGGTGATTAATCTCATTACAATAGGCTGGTAATCAAATATTCCCTTTAATATTTCTTACACTTATAGAATATTATCTTGCTTTATTAAAACAAATTGTTTTTAAAATGCTTTGAGCATACCGGCAACAAATAGATGGTCAGTCAATCGAATGTACAGACAGACCTTGGAGATGTATTGTGTGTATAGAAGATATTATATTATTGTTACTATTTATAGAAATTGCAGTTTTATTTCCTATTGAAATTTCGAATTATATTTATTTTATAAAAGAGTGAGTTTCAGCTCACCATATTTTATGTATTTCTGAATGTGTAAAACCATTAGGCCATAAATGCCAATCCTTAAATGAAGTAATGTCTTAATACTTCACAGCACCTTCACGTTTCGATCAACTATTGCAGGACTTATGGGTGTGGATGCGACTGTTTGTGTAGAGGTCAACATTTGTCTTTTGTGGGGAGGGCTGGAGGTAGCAAGGGGTGTCACCATTCCTACATTCCTTTTTATTTTTGTTACTGTCACAACATATTACATACTTTTTCTCTTTCTGATTGTCTGAAGCCATGCGTAGATTGATATTATATTTTGGGCCCATCGATAGTTACGTTGAGCGATGGCAGGTGTAACTTATATTTGGGCTGGAGTCACGATTTGGTTAAGGGATCCATTATAGAGTTACGTTATTTCACAATGTGATTATAATAAAACTATCGTCCATATTCCTAGACCTTTATTACAACTATTGATAATTTACTAGCGCTCTTTTCAAATTCTTAACCATTGCCTGGAATTCATCCTCTTCATCCACTATGACTCGAATAGTTTATATTCCAAGATAAGCAGTGGCTTCACTAAGTACTTTCAGCGGAATTATTCTTATAAGAAGTAAGGGATAAATATATGTTACTATGCTTAAAATCTTTGTAAATAATTGGGTTAAAGATGAGGCAAGATATATTTTTAGGATCGTAGCCTAAGTCCACAAAATTTAGTCCTTTTTTTTAATGATAAACATAATTACTTTGCAACATATATTTCAGAAAATACAAACTCACAAAGCAAAACAACTGTACAAAAATGATGTTAAAGGATAAAGATATTTCTGATAAGATTAAAAACATAGCTATGAGATATTCTCATTTTTAAAAGCCCCCCCCCCCCCTCTTTTACACTGAACACAATAATTTAAACGAGTTTTCTTTATTTTTTCTGCTAATTTTCCCTTGACAATAAATAATAATAATAATACTTAGCACCGCGTCTTACTACCCATTTGGGTTATACGCTTTTAAGTACTAATTACTCTAATGGATCAGGAATTGGGAAGGTTGAATTATAGGATGTGAACCCGCATTTGCGTGGAGGGAGAGTGGAAAACCATTTAGGAAAAACCACCCCAGTTCACCCGACCAAGATTCTAACCTCGATCTCCCCGTCCTCAGCAGTCGGGCTCAACACGACAAGCGCGTTATCCAACTACGCCACCGAGGTGGGTCTTGACAATAAAACAAAAGTATAAAATTTGTAAATGTACATAAAAATATACATTGAAATAAAACAAATTTCATAGTAGCTACAATCAAATAAAATCTGAACCAGAACCAGTGGTACTGACGCAGTTGCTGCTACACATGTACGGCTTTGCGTTACCATTCCAGTTACCAATTAGTTTTATCAATATAATGTATTTAGGGAAAATGTATTCTCCATATTAAAATAGCCTATTATTTACCCAAATCAATAAAAGGTTGCATTTATTCTAAGTATATACTGATGATATCTTTTTTCAATTAGAACATAATATTTATTGTTGATAACACATAGAGCCAACCTGTTTTGTTTGAAGCCGTCACATCCTACATAATAATCGTAATCAAGATGACAGAAGGTACCATCATTAAGTTGGCTAACCTAGTATCTGAGGTTCATCAAATTGTGTGAGAATATGTTTGTTTCAGGCAAGGACGGAGGTAGTAGATCGTCCCTGTCCGTGGACTCCATCGACAGCCGAACTAGTCCTGTCCTGGACCAACACAGGCGCTCCAAGTCCATCCTGAAGAAGTCCGACACAGGTGCTCATCATCATCATCATCACCGTTCAACAAAGGACTCTGAAACTGAGAAACTAATATCTGACAACACATCAGGTGTGAGCACTTCAGACAATGGTGGAGGAGGTGGAGACCCAGGTTCGGGCTCCGGCTCTGATTACTCTCCTAACAAGCTCCCACTTAATACTTGTGGTTTATCCCCACCTCACACTCCCGCTACTGCTAACAGATACGCCCACACACAATCATTACGAGGTATAGGTCCTAAGTTGGGGCCTAAGCCCCAAGCTCTACCCATCAAGTTCGTGGGTCTGGGTCAGATGCAAGATGTCGTTGGCAAGAGACCCCTCAAGTCCCACATGATGCTCCTAGATGACCTACTCGGAGGAGAGAAGCACTCACGGGACGAGGCCGTGGTGGAGAATAAATACAAAGAGCGGCTAGAGGGTGTCTGTGGGGCCCTTACATCTGGTGACGGTGTCTGTCTCGTCAAGTCCCCACTCTACATATATCCACCACCACCACCTCTGGATGACAGCTCCCCCACAGAGGAAACCAAGTTACTGCTCCAACAAGCGGCAAGCGAGATGGTCGCGACAGTCAACAGACAGACTGCTGGTGGTGGAGGTGGTTTGGCTACACAGAACAGACATCAGGAGTTGAACATGTCATAGCAATCACAGGTAAGGACGTCAGGAGTTGAACATGTCATAGCAATCACAGGTAAGGACGTCAGGAGTTGGACATGTATCAATCACAGGTAAGGACGTCAGGAGTTGGACATGTATCAATCACAGGTAAGGACGTCAGGAGTTGGACATGTATCAATCACAGGTAAGGACGTCAGGAGTTGAACATGTTGTATCAATCACAGGTAAGGACATATTTGTCACTCTCAAGTACTGAAACTGTTTCGTTGGGACATTTAGATGAGAAAATGAATCAACACATTGTATAATACAAATATGTATTGATAGAGAGGAATCCTAAGCTCTATGGCAGAGTAAGTCGAGGATAGGGAGATATTGGATGGTTGGAGTGTAAATATTATATTAAGAGTAATATATAGGATCATAAAGGGACGTATTTTGAGGCATTGTTCTAGTGTTATACCTAGTCGTAAGTATGAATTATAAATTTAATATTTTTTATCCAATAAAAGAAAGGACTATTAAATGATTCTATGTGTTAAAAATATGTTTTATTTAAAAAAATCCTTAAAAAATTGTCAAATGGGTTGTTTTTAGTATAATTTTCAAAAGAACCGGAAACATGGATATAGATACAGAAAAACATAGATCCCCAAATTCTGCACAAAATGGTGTATTAATATTATATAGTCACCGCTGGAAATCTGCCTAACTTTACCTAAAACGAAAGACATGTTCTTGTAATTTTGAATCCGTCTGGTGACGCGCTCTTGCAGCTCCGATTTCTAACCGGCCACGCGGAGCTTAGAGTGGGAGAAGGGGACCCAGCAAGAGCAGGTGAGGTGAGAGAGGGAAACAAACGTCTTGCTGGATATAGTTGTTTCGGAGCACCAGGTAGGTTGTGCCGGGCCCCATTATTTTTAATGTTGCCTGTAATTATTTGGGCTGTTTTTTCTTCCAAATAACACTAGTGCACAACATTCATTGTTTATTTCCTCCCAACATATATCATACAAATAAGAAAAGCTTTTTGAGATTTTCCAACAATTTACTATTTGTGACTAAGATGCTTTTTGCACATACAGATTAAATAAATGTCTTAGACTTTTGGCTTAGATCCTGGCCCCGTCTGGATCGGCATCTGATAACTGAACTGAATATTGGAACCATGACACTAAGTGGGGATTTAAGAATCGGTCTTCTCGGAGTGCTTTAGTTTAGTCCCACATCTTCCTTCTGACACAACTTCAATCTCATTTCATCCCTCAACCCCTCGCGTCATCATTATTGGAGGGTACAGATATATCTTCCCTTAACTTCTTAACTCTCTTTTTTATCAACACGTTTTACTACCCGTTCGGGCTGTACGCTTATGTTTTAATTACACTAATGGGTTAGATTAGGTATCAGGAAGGTTTAATTGGGAGGAAATTCACCCGCATTTGTGTAGAGGAAGATTTGAAAACCATTTAAGAAAACCCACCATCAGTGCAACCGACTGGGATCGAATCCCAATCTCCCCATCCTCGGCAGTCTAATCCAATACGAGAGTAGTGCGTTAGACCACGTGGCCACTGGAGAAGGTTAAATTTCTTGTTATTCTCATAATAAAATAAAATTTATTTTTACTTAAGAATTCATCGTTCCCCACTCTGTCAATGTATCAATTTTAAGATACCTTCAGACGATGGCAATCACCAGAATGTAGTCAGCTGTATTGCAATTAGGAGTAAAATCATCACATTGAACTATGAAAAGCTAGTGTCGCCAATGTATTTATTCAGTGAAAGTACATTTTTGTTCATAACTTTAATAATATTTAATGGTAGGCAAATTTTATGTAATTTATTCTTTATTCAACCTTGATTTAGAAGAAGGAACATAATAAGTCTATAATTTTCATTAAATCACAAACTCATCCAAAAACGCTTCTCCTCCCTCCTTGGACTTGGCTATATTCTCCCCAGATAGTTTTAGATCAATGCCGTATCCCTACTGTATCAGTAAAATAATATAAAATTGTCAATGGTTTTTGTTGATTTGTAAAAAAAAATCCTCAGTTCCTCGTTTGGTAAAATATTGGGAGGGGCGCGTCCCCGAATCCCATAGGCCGTGACGCTGGTGCCTCACCTCACCTCACCTCACCTCTCATACATCGCCTAGAGTTTCACCGTACGTATTTGTTCTACACCCTGGCACCCATTCAGACATTGTCGAGGACGGCGATAACTGTGAAACTTACATTTACTTACGGCAGAACGTCAATGCAGCAAGAGTAAATAAATTAGAGAGGTGGGCTGCAAACAGTTTTACACTACTTACTTACATTTAAATTTTACCTCGTACAGTATTGGATAATGTTTCTTACGATAATTGAGTCTGGTTAAAATGCTATTCTAGCCATTGGAGGGATAGAAAACAACCAAAATAACATGCCGACAATCTTGTTTAAGGTTGTTCAATTGGTCGAAAAAAATTCTATAGTTGAATGTTATCTTATATTTTTACTATTCCACATTGAATGGTTTCCTGGTGAGATTCCAAAACAAACGTGAAATATTTTTCAATTTTCTTTTTACTGGAATATGATAATTTTAATTAGAATCTTGCAGGCCATAATACTCAAAAATTATTAGCCCTATGTTTCATTTCAGCCTAAAGTTATATTTGCCAACACAGGAAAGTAATAAAGAAATTAGTTGAAAATTAATTTGTCGTTCACCTGCATTAAAAGTTGGTATTTTTGGAAATGTTACCTTAAAAATGAACAAACCTTAAAAACCTCATTGACAGGGGCTTCAGAAGGCCGTAGGTCCTAGCAGGGTAAAATTGTATACCACGATGACTCTTTAAGCTATTTGAAGGAGCATTCTAGAAAACATTCCGCTTCCTAAGTTCGATCTCATCGTGTCCCACCACCCTACGGACTCCATGATTATGGTGCGTCCAATTGTTAGCACCGAAACATGTCGGTAAAATAGAACTTGTGTAGACATCATCAGTACAGGAATATCAATAACAAAGGAGTAAGGGAAGTCAATCCCAACAACAAGACTGTGATAATTTTTACATTTATTTATATTCATTTCATGTTATTAATGTTTTTATGAACTTAGATTTAGATATTTTAAATTAAATGAGTTTAAAGTTTCTAATTCTATTAAACTAAGTTTAAGTGTATTTTAATTAGTCAACACTTATATGTATTTCCTATTAACTATATTTATTTATACTTTTTATACTTTTAATTTGACCTGCATTTCATTTAAATATGCCAACTATGTTTGTACACAGTATTTTTTGTCCACTTTCTATCCCATATCATTGTTTACTTTAGTATATTGCTCAATCTCTGTTATTAAACTGATTACACATTTACATCATTTTCGTCTATTCAACTTTTAGTATTCATTTCAATTCTTATTGTAGTCTTTGTTATTATAACATATTTGAAGGAGGTTTATTTTTCACGGATGATACATTTTTGCATGTCTTTCTATGTCATTATGTATAGTAACTACATAGTAGGAACTTGTGTGGAGAAGTGTAGTGTAGTAAAGGTAATTAGTAAAACATATAGGAGTGTTTTTGAACCGTTTGTCTGGCTTCTTACCAAGCCTAATGGGAATCATAAGGAAATGAGCCCTTACTCACAACAACATTTTCCAAAGAACGGTAGAGATGCTCTTCAAATAAGCATTTAAGAGTGGGTCGCACATTGTATTGGAAGAATTTACGAAAATTATACTCTTATAGTTGTTATTTGAGTGGTTCTCACCTAGAAATTTTTTAATTTGGAATTTTAAAAGCTCTTAAAGTGTTTCTTACCTGAGTCTTTGCAAATTTATACCTGTAGATTATTTCCGTTATTTCCTAAACAATTTGAAAATAGATCCTCTATTAACTTTATAGTGGTTTAGTGCAACTTTTAAATTTGTTTCCTAAGGAATTAAAAAAAATGTGTTAGTGTACATATATTTCTTACATTTATATAGATAATGCCAGGGTTATCCACAACTTACAATAAGGATACTGTAAGTAGAGTGTCTAAAACACTTGGTAGATTAAACATTGGCCCTAAATTCTGGTGTTCTTTCATTTTGAAATATATTATCCAGAGTAAATGCTTATAACAGTTTTAAGCCCAGCTTATTTCTGCTGATAAATTGTATTTATTTTACACACTTTCAAACAGCGCTGATAAGGCTTACTTTAAAATTATTTTACTTACCCAGGTTTTCCAGACCAAGGCTATTTACTTTACCAATGTTTTATAATAAAAGTCATTCATTGCTCTACATACAAGATCTCATAGTTTCCATTGCCTTCTTTTTAATTATTGGCACAAAGATCATCAAGATATAACACTAATTGGGGATAAAACTAATAGTTTAGACTTGCTAATGCTCTCTACTACATATTACACAAATTATTGATACTTTTTAAAGAAAAATTCAATCAATTTTTTTAATTTATATGACTTCTCTTAACTTTTCATGTCACACCCAATTAATTCACTTATTTCTGTTATCCATGTACCCCATACCCATGTCCCGAAAGGTGGAGGTCTTAGTTCTATGGGCTTAGAGAGAATTTAATTTTTGGAGATTTCCAAATTGCAAGTCTACGACGTTATGTTAAGACTTCTAAGAGATAAGAAAATTATTTTAAAAATTTGTGGTGAAACCTTGTATTTTGTGTAATGGGGGAATGGAAGTTATCAATATTTATTTATTTTATGAGTTTTTCCCCCTCCCAATTAATGTTTAGATATTGGATACCCTAGAATTTTTTTTATAAATATTTATTTCTTCCAGTTAATTTTTGAAAATTTGATGCTCTATAAAATATTTGGCGTGGTCCTCAAAAGTGGAGAGTTTTTGAAAATTTTACTAATTTAAGATAAATTTAGAGTAGACCTGGGAATGAGATACCACAGAGATCAAGACAGCTTTGATAATCTCACTGAATAGTAGTACATTAAAAATAATTTGATTTAAATGTAATAAAATAGATTATATTGTTTTTATTTTGGGTCTTCTCTTTACAAGACTTTCTCTGAATTTGGTGTAAAAACCTTGTCAAATTTACAAATATGGATTTTTTAAATAAATGTTTCACTAAAATTGATTGAAATGTTGTTTGATCTTGTAATTGTGTTTTTGTTTCAGATACAGTCGTGTCTTTCTGCCCAATTTGTCAACGACATACGTGGCTTATATTCTAGTTTACATGGTCAAAACTACGTTCTCTCTTGATTAGTTTGTTACATCAGGTTGAATTGTTACTCAGTAACAAGTTGTACGAATATTGTTTCTATTCAGTAGTATTATAATACTGTTTAAAAGGCAAAGTTAAATGGAAGTATTCCATATTTGTTATTTTAAAGCATTGAATATAAACCAAGATGTGTTTCAAAATATTTGTTACAAATATAGAGGAATAAGCACGAATAATATTATTATTAAAAAAGTGTAACATAAAAGAAGTTATTTTTTAAGAAATCTTGTTAATCTGTTTAAATTGTTAAACTGTTTACTCATGATGCAATATCAACAATTCAACAAAGGAAAGCCCTATCCTGACATTAAAATATTTTTAAAATGTGTATATTATTATATCATACAGAATATATATATTAGTTTCTTTCCTTTATTTTCAAGGAAACCAATATGATTTCTGCGCTGCAGAGCTATCATAAAATATTTTCTGTTACAAAGATGATCCATATTGAAATAAAAACTTGTTTTCACTCTGAAAGGGAGAGGAAGAGTCTTGGCCAGCTCGTTTTACTAACATTTTCGCTGACAGAAGTAGTACCAGGGACTACTTCCTCCACAGTATGTTTCTATAACACTACTAGGAGCTCCAGGATAGTTCTGTTGGTAGAGCTGAAGGAACTAGAAGCTGGGATTCAAATAATATTAGTGTCAACAATCAAAGTTTGTAATTACAAACTCAGAATCCAAAAATTAAAAACTGATAGACTTGTAAGATTGGGTAAAAATATTATTTTTTTATAGTTTTGAATTATCTAATTTTAAATAGAACCCATAATATCCTATTTTCTCAAAAATTGTTTTACTATTTATTATTATATTGAATCTTAAACCAAAATAACAAAAATGTAAGCTTAGATGGAAGTAGTCAACATAAAGTTTTAGGCCAAGCAAAAGCTAAAAAAATTTAAAATCTTTGAAGATTATACTCTTAAAAATATTCTGTAGTTCCCAGCCTTCTTAAAGGGTAAAAGACTAATATATAATTTAGGTAAATAATTATATTTGATGATGAGAAAACTAATAGTTGATAGTTTGATTCACGGTACGAACAAAAAAAAAAAAGCTTAGATTCAGTGACAAAATGGTGACAAAATTTTACCAGTTCCGCGCCAGTTCTAATATTTACGTCTTCTGTTTATGGTTATTGGTTCGATATTCCATTTAATCACGCAAGATAATCTAAAACCATTTGATATCCACCAATTTCTTGTAAATGTAAGATAACAAGATACTAGCTTGTCATATGTAAATAACATAATTTTAAACTAATTTTTAACATTACACTTTAATAATAGATCCAGGGCTGTTTAATTCACTTTATTTATTTTATTATATTAATATATATTAAGATTTTTAGTTTATACAAATTAAAAAAAGATAATTCAAACAAGTTCCAGATGTTAAATGAAGAACCGTCATCAGAACCAAGTTATAAAATCCAAATTGACACATCGCTTATGTCATTCAGGAATTTATATAACTTATATTTTATGAATAACCAATAAAAGTAATTTATGAGAGTTTTTAAATATATTGTTTAAAATCCAACTCATTCCAGTTTAAAATAATACAAATAATCTAGAAGAGTACAATTATGGATCTAGTGAGGAGTTGACTTAATGCTCTACTAAGATTATTTATTTAAAGCTTTGTTTGCATAACTAATAAATGAAATAAACAATATTGTTTATATAAATAAATACGAATGAACAAAATGTATTCAGATTTTATGATTTGACATAAAAGCCAGTTATCAGTGCATAAAAATTACTCATAGATTAAAAGTAACTTTAACTTTTTATGTAATTGGTTATTAATTCTAGCCTATAGATTTCAAGTAGTATTGGTTAACTATTTGTTTTGAAGAATAAAATTAATAAAATTTTATTAATCAATTTTAAACCCAAACATTCTTCTGAATCAACATTTCATTTTCTTATTAGTAGTGATGTATCTGCATACAGGCTAAAAAAAAACCTTTGAATTATTTTGAATATAATCACGATATATGTAATAATTGGGATTTAAGTTTAATTTATTGAACCCCCGGGAGTTACCTGACGGCTTAAATTTAATTTACTCCCATAAAATATGTTCAATGAGTCAACCAACCGCTTTAAATACATTTATAGATGAATATAGCTAATCCTCAAAGGCTCAATAACGAATTGATACCATATCATTACGGTGCATTTAGTTTTCAAATAACTTGAATATATCATGCTTCCAGATAAATCATTTGTTTTATAACTTAAAAATTATCACGTATAAAATAGTCTATGTATTAATAAAAGATGTACTTTGTATAGAAACTGCACTTTATTTTGTTTAATAATTAATAATTTAAAGTGTTATTCTTTAAATTCCAAGAAATGAAATAACCAAATACAATATATTCTGTTTACTGACTTGGCAACCCAATACACTAATCATTATATATTATTATCAATAAGCTTATTGTTGGTCTTAGTGTTAAATGCTACCATGGCAACACATTACATGGGAATATATATTATTTTTAGTTTGAAATGCTCCTGTGAAAATATTAAAAATAAGATTAAATATTTTTTTCCGAAGGGATTTGTATATCTAAAATTTCATTATATACTAACATATATTATTACAGCTTCAATATATATATATAACAAAATAGCTACAAAAAATGCTTAATCTGTACAGACACAAATTATTAAAATCACATTCTCACAAATAAACAATATAATTAAAATGAATTTAAACTAATCCCGTTTATATAATTCACAGAATAAAAGTGTAATTTATTTGTTTATTATGATAAATCAATTAAAACACTTTTACAAACTAGAGATGAACGTTTGTCAATACAGGAATAATAAGGCGGTGGTATTTTATTTTCAATCAACAAATTTTCAACTTTTCTTAAATTAAGTAAAACTATTATTTTCAATAGAAACACATCTTAGAAATTCTTAGCTTTGAAGTGAAACTTTAAAATCATTAGAGTTTCTTATTATAATAATTATTGAAAGAAAATATTAATTTGTTTTAACACACAAAACTAAATATTTAATAAGAAAGTTAGGAAAAGCTTATTTGCCTGTGAATCTATGTTTTATTTTAAAATAAAGCAAATAAATATATTGGTGTATGTTTTTGGTCATGTGGTTAGTGAACATATATATAAAGAACTGTGTGCTTTATGTGTAGCCTGCTTGTTTTTACTGTTCAGCTTCTGACATCAAGTTCCTCTGTATGTCTAGTACAGATCTTAGGTCCTGGCTAAAAGATGGAAAATGTAAATGAACAAACAACAACAAACTAACTAAAATAGTAGTTCTTCACTTTATGAACAATTTTTATAAACATTTCATATAAAATATTGATTGCGAAACTTTGTGTGAAAAATAATTACCCGAAATTACCCTTTGATGACAGTGATTTCCCTGAGAAGTGAAAGTTGATTGTTGAAGAGTTATTAATTTTGTATTCAAGAATATTTTCCGTGGACCCATTAGCTCAAGAATCCATTTAGTGGCTGTACATAATATAAAAGGTTTTAATTTAAGTTATGTATTTTTAAACATCCTATACATTCAGATTTTATTCGCACATTTAAAAGCATATTTTATGTTATTTTACTTGGTAATATTGTATCTTTGTTGTAAAATGAAACTCTAGGCCTATTCCCTAATCATTTGTTTTAGTTATGAAAGGCTAAATAAAATAATTGTCATTAAAACCTTTTTGTGGGGGACAATCATGGTCATATTTGAGAAATAGTGGGAGGGGGAGGTGCATTAATACCACCCCCTCCACCGTTTTCAAACATGAGATGACTAATAAAATAAGATATTGATATAAATGATAATCAGAGCTAGAACTAAACAACTATCCAATCATTATCGACATAACGAGTATTGTTGGTGAAGAAAATCTGTAATGTAAAATTATCTTGGATAGTGTTTAAAATATCTACTCTCCTTATCAATTATGAATTTTTTTAAATTTAATTTATATTTCTATATATTTCAAGGAATAAAATAATTTCCATTAAACTTTTTATTCTTTGGTAGAACATTTTAATCAGTTTTGAATGTAAATATTATTATGCAAATGAAGTTTTTATTTCAATTTATCTATCATTTACCACATTATTATTGTTATTCAAAGGTTCTTAATAACATTTTTTTAAGCAACGCAAGTTTTGAATATAAATAATAAGAAACTTACTCTTTCTTACTATTTATATCTATCTTCAAATCTTGATACTTTACTCCCTGATATCCCGAATATGGCTTAGTGGGAGGCAATTGTTTGAATCATGCGTGAAGATGAAAATGCAAAAATAATAAGTAAACTAGTTTTTTAATGATAATAATAATTGAAAATAATCATCACAATTTAATTAAAAAACTTGATAAATATTATTTTAAAAGATAATGGTTAACGTATAATATGTATAACCATAATGAGATTAGAAAATAAAAAAACCGTTTGAAATGTATTAAGCTAAAAATATTTATTTATACAGTAAATTGGCTATTTTAATCTATTTTATTTATTTTTAACGTGTCTATTGACCGTTAAATAAAAAGCAAGTACTATTAGAATTTAACATCAATGTATGGACAGTATATAACTTGATAATTGGGAATATATACTAGCAAATATTCCAAGAATAAATGTGTAATATGTAGCCAGCTAAAAGTACAACTATCTTAGACCTGCCTGAAACCCTTTCATGTAAACAATCAGTGATAAATATAATTAGTTTGGGAGTAAATATAGTTAATTTTATTTAAAATATTATGTGTGTCTCATTTTAATAAAAAAAAGGGAATGTTTAAAGAGAAATCTTATACACAATGTTACTTTATATTTATTCAAATTCAAATAATCCCTTCTATAAAAAAAACTAATTTGTTGTTAAAGGTTTAATTGGTTTATCAATTTTATTCTGTAACAATATTTCACACGATTTTATTTTATTTCTCAAGTAAGTTTTTTTCATATGACTTGTAGCTTTGAAGGTTTAAAAATATTAGGAAAAAATTAAATATACAAGTTTTTAATGGCAAATCATTTTAAAAATCAACGGTAATTTAAAATACATACAGAATGAATTCATAAAATATCTTTGTCTGTAAAATAATTAATATAATCGAGACCTACAAATTTATATTTAAAAAAATATTCATTAAAGCATTATTTCAACATAAACTATCCATAAAACCAATATAAAATGTTTTGTAAATAACTATGATTTTTAAATATAAAACACAGTTTATTATGGTACTGAATAATATATTATTGTTCATAATTTAATTTACACATAAGTTATCTTTTGACAAGTTTATTAGGCTATAAAATACTAAAATGTAAAGTTATTACGCAAAATCGCTAAACAATGTTGTATCTGGATAGCATCTATGTGCAACACAAGTCTTTGAGTTACAATGACCAATTTTATTAAGATGGTTACTGGTTAGTTATATAGTCAGATAAGCACATTTATACAACGTGGCTGTCTGCAATATCACAAGGTCAAACAAATCAATTTTTGTGCTCAATTTGGTGATTGTATCCAGTTGAAAGAAGATATGTTACATATATTATAAATGTTCACATCATTCTAAAGGCATTTATTCGTTGATTTGAATCTCTAAACATAATCTAAAAATAGAAAGTAGATGTGTCAGTGACCTCTAGTAATGATTTTGTAGCACCCTGTGTTATCGGTAGTAAAAAAAAAGGGTGACATCTTACAATTATATAGCATAGGAATGGAAAAGGCGCGGTTTGAGAAATGAATTTATTAACACATTAAATACTTAACCAATATACCAGGTTTGGTTAAATAAATATGTAGTTTTAATATATAAATATTAATAAAGTTTAGTGAGACAACACAAATTTTACTATATATACATATAATGCTTTAAAGTCCCAGAAGGGGTTAATAGCAACGCGTCTTACTACCCGTTCGGGTTATAAGCACTTACGCTAATGTGTAATGTATGGTGATTGTGAGATGAAATGAAGGACCTACAGTTCAACGTGGGATCCGAACCACGGTGGAGGCCTGGCATTCCCCACATTCACAAGTTGATTATAAGTCTTGTCAGAGGTGAAGGAAGGGTTTAGCAATCAAATAAACCTGCGCCGCGACCGAGGATTGAACCCCGGACCCCAGCAAAAAAGTCTGACATCTTACCTCTAGACTACCAGGTCACTCAAGGGGTTCAATTGAAATACCCCCTTAACTCAGTTCTTTACCTCGTAGTAATAGGTCACTAACAAAAAACTACAAGGATAAGAGGGAGTCATCTAACATAACAATATTAAAGAGAAAATAGAAAAGCAAGAGTTAAATGTAAAGAGTAATTTAATTCATTCAAAAAAAATAACATTGTAATTTTAGTGTCCTTAATCTCTTCAATTATCTAGTATAATGAAGAAAAATATAGTTGAATACATTATTGCTAAATAAGATTAATGCAAGTATATCAAGTTAGCTTATATTAATAAAGTTATTAATAAACAGTAACTCAATATCTATACAAGAAAAATATAAAAAGCTTGAAGAGCCTTTCTAAATTGTCACAAAGGCGTCTGATTAACTACAGACATATGAAAACATTAACCTTTCCAAAGTAAAGTTATATCATAATTTTACATACTTTTACTTTAAATATCTCGACTTTGAATATTAAATTTTACACAAAACGAAAGTACGTTAAAGTACTACAATACATATTTTAACTACAAACATTACATTAAAATATACATGAGAGTTTAACATCTAAAACCTAATGCAAACTCACGCGGGACTACTTGAATCGGCATCGTTCAATATAAACAAATCTAACAATGATATTAAGTTAATGAACATAGAAGTTTGCCAAATTTACTTTACACAAAATATTGAATTGTAAATAAATGAATTTAAATGTACAACAACAAAAGCTAGAATAATACGGAAAGTCCAGATAATTAAGATACATGATTTTAGTATATTTTAATTTAACATTACGTTAATTTAGACCAGTAACATTAAGAAATTTACTAACATCTTAAGAAACAAGCCCTTAATGGCGACATGAAATTGAAGTTACATTTTGTTAGAAAATCTTATTTAAATAATGCCCATATCTAATCAACAAACATCAGCCTATATCGGCTATAACAAAATTAAATTAAATAGTTAGAGTTCCATAATTCAAACAAAACATATTAAAAGAGTAGTTTAACTTTCCTTTATAGTGTCCGGAATTTTAAAAGTCAGCTCCTGACGATATAAAATAATATACACATTCCATCCATCATGGCGTCGATTTCAAAAGTACAATCTTTAATAAATATAACAGAGGTCCATCCTCCCCGGTGCCGGTTTCAATAGTCGAATAATATCTTCCCAACATCCATATTATATAGTGAGCTAACTGGTAGGAATAGTCCATTCTAAGCCGGGTGACGCGCAGCGTGGAGGGGCATGCTTCCTCTAGTACGTACGCCAACTTGCTTGTAGGTCGCTGATTGGTCATCCCGCTTCGTGTAGACGCTTCTCTGGTTTGATGACAAAACAACTTTTTGACTGATTGGCTGCTGACGTCAGAGAACAGGTTTCGCCAGGTGTGCAGGTAAAACGCCCATCCGATGCATCTAAGACAGCCAGGTCGGAACATCGAGTGTTGATAGTGAATTATATTGAAATATATTGTTTATATATTGCTTGAAGTGACATGGAACTACAATAGTGAAGAATACTATTGTAGGTGATTTGAATTAATATCGACGTTTCTTGGAGTGGGTAGTATGATTCGGATGATAGTCTATGGAGCATCGGGTTAGGTGGGGCTTTGATTGTACAATACAACCCTTGTATTGTTACACAATAAGTAATAATAATGTATACAATACAAATACTTTGACAGGCGAGGAATAGTTAGTTTCGAGACGTTTCTATTATATCTAATAATTATTCTAGAAATAGTAATAATCCAGTGAGATCAAAGTACCCTAAAAAAATCAGAGCATCACAAATTTAAATATATAAATATCTTAGTCATATTTCTCAGTATGCCATTGATTCTGTATAATTCCCAGAAAATTTAAAGTAATTTTCTATCCTTTTCAATTTAAAGGCAAACTAAATCTTTAAAATAAATGTATGGCACTTACTAACATTTCCCTCACACAAGAAAGATGGTCTAGCGATAATTACATAACTGTCCATTGTCCATCTACATTGAACGAGCAATGTCTATCATTACGTGATTACTTTACCAGCACGACAAGTTAGTCACAGTTCATCAAATTATAATCTAAATATATCGCAATCTTCAATTAATATTCTCAAAATCAGAATTAAAGGTGAATATTTATTTACTCCAAGTTTAACATTCACATTAAAGGACCAAGCTATATTTTTAATACGATTCAAATTCTATCAGTTAGCGATATATTTTGCTAATGTTTCCCATCTCAAACAGAGAACTATTATTTAAGCTAGACAGAATACATCTACCTGTGATCCGTATGACATAAGACATAAGTTCTGTAATGGTAATTAATTGTGAATAAACAATTAATCCTCAAGCAAAGGTTCCAGTAGATTAAACAAACTCGATATCTAGACTTTGTTCTAAAAGGTAATGTAGAAATAATAAACATTATGCTAAGTCGAAAGATACATTATTTATAAATTACAATATTATAGTGAAGGCCACTAACAGTATATTGCCTTATTTCCTATCACCGCCAATTGCAACTCTGCAGTTGTTTTATAATGTACAAGAGGGAGATAAAAGAAAATGGGGGAGGTAATACAAGGGAATCATGTGATGGATTCTTTCTCTGGAAACAGGAAATACGTCACGCCAACGCAACGTCTAGATCTCGGTATAAGCTTGGATGCCGATCTAAATCCTTCATGAAAGCACTAAAAGGTTTTTGAACGTTCTGAACCATGACATCTGCTGCGCATAGACGTCATCAGGCCACGAGAGCTAGTTGTACGTGGTCACTCTCTCTCATCAGTTGTGTCTTAACTCCGATAAAGTTAGATGGGGTGCGGGCTTGGTAGAATGTGTCAAAGCATGGCCGTCCTTGCTTACAGGCTAAAGTGTTAAGTGTGGCAACTCCACTTGTAGTTACGTAATGAGGCCTTGTGATTTGCTGGTTCTTTCATAGAATCTTTGTATGACTACTAACAGTTGTCTTCATTTGAAAACTGATAAGTCACTTTGAACGATACCGCTCGTTAATCTAAACATGTTTTACGTATAGCACTAAACAAAAATATTTTAGAGATTAAAAATTACAACAAATAAACATGTAAAAAAAATGTAAAATAAACTTTTTAGGTAGGCTAAGGGATTATGTACCTTTCACAAACACGATTAAAATATGTATATGTAAATTACAAAAGGTACTGTAGCCCAGTCATTTTAGACCAATAACACACCAAACTGGAAATGGAAGACAAAGTTTTTGTACAGTGGTTCTACTCGACATGCTTGATAACATACAGAAATTCCCGTAAATCTATCGCTTGCTTACCTCCAAAATAACCGACAAATATGACGGATATGAGATTCTGCTCTAAAATTTTTAATGGCAAATAGTTTTTATTGAGATACGAACTTCGGATTTGGTTAGTTTTGTAGATCAAAATCTCTAGATTAATAATTCTTTATTTTCCCTTAATTCATATATGTTTATGGATGATAAAAAATAACATGAATTACAAATTTGTAAAAAATACCAAAATTCTTGACTTTGACCATGATTATCTACAAAACCATTACCATAACTGAAAATATACCTTATCAAAGATTGTAGGTTAATTCATTGTCGACAAATTAGTGTACTCGTGTTTGCTCTAGAATGTCTCAATACATCCTTATATCGTGCCGTGTTGGCTCAGTGTCAAAATATCCAATGCTATAATATTGAGCTGTCCTTGAGTTGTCAGGGGTGTGTATTTGATGTATCCACAAAATGATATACACAAACTTGCGTTAATGTGTTCATATATTTGGTCTGTTAATTAACAATCGCAAAGTTTTACATGTGTTCCAAAGTTAATTTTGAACTATGAATGGCCCGCTTCGGTGGCCGCGTGGTCCAACACGCTACCCTAGCAGTATACTAGATTGACGAAGACAGGAATATCGGGGTTTGATCCTGGTCAGGTGAACTGAGGGTGGTTTCCTTAAATAATTTTCCACTTTCCTTCCATCGAAATTATGGTGCATTTCCTCATAATTAAACCTTCTTGGTTCCTAAACTATTAGTGTAATTAGTACATATGCGTATAACCCGAATGGGTAGTAAGACGCAGTGATATATATATGTATATATATATATATATTTATATAGAGAACAACGGTGCTTGCGTGATTTGCGGTGAGACCGTATTATATCAAATTCGTGAAGGAAATTCTGCAGTTCCAAAGAATTGTTACCGTGGGAGAAAAAGTTGTTCTGGGATTTAAGAACGTTATCAATCTGCGTAGTAATGGTCTAACACCAAAATAGGGGATTGTAAGTTGCTGAATGTGTATGAGGAACTACACACGACCAACTCCTATTACAAAGTGGGCTAGCAAGAATATCTTATCAGACACGGTCTTCTGATGTTGGATTTGACACTAGAACACATTGCTTGTTTTGTGCCATGGAAATTTACTTTTGTTTTTTGACAAAAGTTCCGTATATATAGGAAGGTTTGTGGGAAACCTTACTCGTGGTTGGAGCATTACTAACAGCAACCTTGCTAACTTTGTCCTCTAGCATATGTTTGCCCAAAAGTAACAAATGCATTTGTAAACTAGGTCAGGTGCAGCTTGAGACAAGTGAACTACATGTGGAACTGCGAAGCTCCCGTCAATCAAGAGATGATAAGGATTTCCAGAAAATCTTGTCCTGGTTTAAGTGTATTCACCACTTAAAAGCAACATAGATGGGCAGCTCGTATGCCTTTACACAGGGGTCAATGCTGATTCTAAAGTAAATGCAAACTCACCCAAAGGCATTAGATATTCATCAATGATGACTATGGTGGGTCAGAATTCTTCTGATGTCAAACTGAATTGTAAAAACAGATAAATACTTTTTCATTAATGAGTGGTACAATATCTGTTTGAGGGGAAGACGTGGATTATGTTATCCCCAGTAACGTTTTCTACGAATATAGTGTAATCTTAAATGACCCACTGATTATGATGGTATATATGCTATGAACTTACCCCAAAGCCTCCAGCTATGTGTGATAAAGCATCAATGAGGGAGAAAACACTAGACAAGCTGCTCGTAATAGCTCCACCAACATTATGTTTGAACTTAACATGACAGTTTCTGCAAATCAATCTAATTTATTAGGAAACAACATTAACAAAAGCTGTCTTATAGATGCAGTAACCTCTCACCTACGATCGGCTGGAGTCGCAGTTTACAATGCTTCTGACAATGCTGACATTTTCATCGTTTCAATAACACTATAGAATGTTTCTGAAGGACTGGCGGTGACAGTAGTGAGAAAACTGATACCTATTTCTTGCTATGCTCGCTGCCATAGAGAATTATTTCTTAAGCCCGGAGGGTCTATACCTGACAGAATACTTAAAGTCACAGAAATCAGTGAAAAAATAGCCAGCATGAATAAATGTGGATGATAACACAGTATTTGACATGGCATCTACTTTCTTTAAGAAGGGCAAGATAACACAGTGGAAAAATTTAGTAAGAGATGGTACCCTACAGCAGTCAACGAGCCTACAGTTCATTCAGATATGTTGGAATCTGCTGTAGAGAAATTTATAATGGCAATACACGGTGCAGAGAAGTGCGAGCCTTTGAATAAGCTTCGAGATTATTCGTTCAACAAAACCATTGCCCGTCAAAAAGTTAGCATCAAATTCGATTTGGCTTTTTTCGTGCTTGGGCAACCAGTTAAACCCTAAGGACTGGGGATGGGAACAAAAGAATGGCAAGCTTATGCCAATGTCTGAACTAACACGAGCTGCTCCAGAATCCTTGCTAAACCTCGTATCTTGGAACTGTTAAGAGAGGCTGTAGTTGAGGATGTTATTTTGCTTGAGTCCACCCTGTTCAGCGATGTGCGGCACTGCAGAGGCAACACCACTCCTGATATATTAGAAGAGGAATAATAAGACGAAGTGGACAGTGTATAGGAGTTAAAAAAATATATATAAACAAAGATACTCCTATACTTTCATGTACAATGTATGCACTGACAGTAAAATGGATGTTGATAATTTCAAAGTAAAATATTTATTATATACTAAGAAACTATAGCTCAAATTACATTTGTTCTGATATAATATTTCTATTTACCAATTAAATATCTTTAGGGAATTAATCCAAAACTACGTTTGAAATATGCACAAATATTATAGCACTGGATATAATTATACTGAACCAATCACGGCACGATATAAGGAGTATTGAGATATCCTATAGCAACAAGAGTACACGAATTTGTAGATAATGAACTAAAATAAAATCTTTGTTGGGTATATTTTCAGTTTTGGCAATGGTTTCGTAGATAATCGTGGACAAAGTCAAGAATTTTGGTGTTTTTCCTATTTATTTTTTATTTTTATTTTCATCACCCATAAAAATATATAAATTAATGGAAAATGAAAAATTAATAATCTAGAGATGTTCATCTATAAAACTAGTCAAAAAAGCTTTTAAAAAATATATGGCCATTTAAAGTTTTTAGAGCAAAATCTAATATTCGCTATCTTTGTCGGCCTTTTGTAAGTAAGCAAGTGTGGGATTTTTTTATATTATCAAGCATGTTGAGTAGAACCACTGGACAAAATTCTTCCTTCTGTCTTCCATTCCCAGGTTCAAACCTAAAATAACTGAGCTATTGGCTTGAAACCATTAATCTAAAGGGCCCGAGTTCAATTCCCATATCCAGTTGTAGTAACTCTTTAGCAATTATTTTAATGAAATTAAGAGTGTTATTTATGCAAATGTTTGAACTTTCACTAGGCTTAAGAAATATAATTTTGAAACATCCCTTTTGTAGCTCATGTCACGAAGGGTAATCAAGAAAACCAATTTTGAAAAGGCATCGATAAGTACTAATATTCAAGTGTTTCCCTGAGAAGAGCGGGTGATACGACCTATATAATCCACAAAAACTTTCTCCCAAGGACGTTGGGCGACATCGGCCGAATGTAGCCCAATGCGGGAGTTTTGAGCTGGTTTAGCCTTTTGACAGTCCATATAACGGCTAACCCAAGTTTTAACATCATTATATAAGCCAGGCCAAAAAAACTCATGAGAAATCTTGCGGACAGTTTTCAAGGACACCTAAGTGACCTCCAAAAGCGTAGTTGTGAGAGTATTTTAATAGCATAGACCGAACAGCAAGAGGGGCAACTATCTATCTACCTTTTCCCTGGTTATTATAGGTAGCTAATAAACCTTTGAATATTCCAATTTTCCCACCTTTTCTCCTCTCTCAATCTGCTCTATGATGTCACTACACCAAGGATCATTACGTTTATGATCATGAATGGATACAAACGACTCAGGGATGGTATTAATAACACAGTTGGTGGCACAGATCTCTTCAGAAACAACAGGAGTCATGTCTTCAGCCATGCGCGATAACGCATCGTCAGCAACATTACTCTTACCCGAAATATGATGTGTGGTGAATTTAAAGCGGAACAACCTCCACACCATCTACCTATCTACCCTAATTGCTTGGGATGTCGTGACATCCAAGCAAGAGCCATATTGTCAGTATTCAACTTAAATTCTCTTTGCTCCAGGTAGTCGGCAAACCACTCGACACCGAACACACAGGCAATACAACCTTTTCGTACGTGCTATATCTCCGTTCTGAGTCGGTAAGTGTTCGACTGGCAAAGGAAACCAGCCGAACACCATCACACGACCTCTGGGATAAAACTGCGCCCAGAGCTACTGATGACCCATAAACATGCAGCAAGAAGGGGATTGAAAAATCAGGCATCCTTAGAACCTCAGGGGAGATAAGCTTTTTTTGAGAATATCAAAGGCCTTGGATTGAGCTTCGTCCCAATGAAATACAGCTCCCTTTATTTGAGCGAATTAAGGGGGGCGGCAATATCAGAATACATAGTTATGAATCGGGAGTAATAGGCACACATGCCAATAAACCTCATACCCCCTTTGAGATTCTTAAAGGGGGGGGGGGGTAATCTAAGATGGGTTTAATCCTTTCAGGATCAATGACAAATTCCCACAACAATAACGTAGCCCAAATACCGAATCGAGGGTTTAGCCCACACAACGTTATCCAGATTCACAGCTAACCCAACCTTACGCATGCGACTTAACACACTTTCAAGACGAACAATGTGATCCTCAATACTATCACTGTACACACAAGTATCATCGAGATAGTTGAAAACATACTTGTATTTCAGATCTGAAAGAACATGGTCGAGAACGCGACTCGGAGCTTGACCTCCAATACTACAGCCTAGGAGTACTCTATTAAACTCATATAGTTGCCAGGGTGTAATAAAGGCAGTGTATTTCTTGGAAGACTCAGTCAATGAACATTGTAAGAAACTAGCGTTTAGATCAATAACACTAAACACTTTAGCTCTACCCAAATGCTGAAAAGTAGATTCTATGCTTGGCATAGGATAGGGGTCAAATTTGATCTTTTTATTGATCTTACGGTGGTCAACCATTAACCTATGTCCTTCTCCCTTTATTGGGATAATGAAATCCGGACTGGCATATGGAGATTTGGAGGGGCGAATCACACTTTGACCTCAAACCTCAAGATCATCAATAAGCTGCCGAAAGATCTCCATCTTAGGGGGGAGGGGGACACAAGAATTAAGGGCCAGACTTACAGGGATATTGTCCTCAACAATATGGGAAAAGTCAAAATATAGCTCTCTCCGAGACAAGTTCAAAACAGCTCTAGTTTGCCATAGGAAGTCATTTCCCAAGATGAGCTCGTAGGGAATCGAGGGGATACAATAAATTTTTCTCTTCCAAGAGAAACAACAAATTTTATAGATAACGAAACCATGTTGTCAACAATCAACAAACTACTATTTCCTAGTACAAAAGGTTTCGGTTCAATCACTTCTACCTTATAATTAACCATACCCTCTAACTTTTTAAGCAACTCTAAACTAACAAAGATCCACAGGAACCGGTATCTAATAACGCATATCCTGAATGGGACCTATGGACACATGAACCATGGGAGGAGGGGGAGAAATTCGTTCTACTCAGTCGCGCAGTGGGACCTCCATTGACACTACACGTCACAAGTTTTCCGAGGGGCATTGGCGCTGGTAATGTCCTAGTTGGTGACAGTGGAAACATCTAACTTTAAAGACGTCCGGGAGAAGAGTAGGCTTACCCCAAATGTTAAGGTGATTACCCGGTTTTAACTGAGAAGGGGACCTATATTGTCTGGACACGCTAGGTGGAGGGGGTGGTATGTTTCCCATAACAGTAGGCTTCCTATAATTACCTGCCGGATGGGCCTCTAAATATTCCTTCTCCGCTTGCAAATATCCCTCTATGTTTGAAGCTAAGCTATACAGTTCAGAGACAGTGCTAGGTTTGCAAGAAAAAGAAAAGTGCCTGCGAGTGAGAGGGGAAACTTTTTTCGAGATAAGCTCTACAACTTCACTTTCAGTGAGATTTAAATACACTATTCCCGCCGCTTTGGAGATGGCTAGAATAAACAGTCTAAATGACTCGTCCGGGTATTGAAAGCGGCACACAAAAATATTGCTAAGTCTTTCTCTATCTCTCTCTCTCTCTTATTAACTAAGGATTCCAAAGCTATATCTTTAATTATATTCCATGAGAGATCTAATTGGATGCCCTGTGATACAATATGTGTTAAAAATCCAGATGTTTTGTCGATACATAACGTCAAGAACTCCGCGTCCCCTACAGGTTTAAGCTTGTTTACCCTATCTACTGCTAAAAGGAATTGAAACAAATCCGTGCCTGGCTGACCGTCCCACGTAACAATATCTTTTAAACAATCCTTAACCATATTAAATTTAATATTAATAGAAGGGGTAGTATGAGGTAAGCACTCACTATTAAGGGGGGTTTGCACTCATACTTTCAGATTACTTTCTCCGCCCAAGCTTTCCTTCCCCTGATCTGAAGGGGCTTGACATGTACTAAGGCCTGGTTCACAAGAATAAGAATCGCTGGACTTACATATGTTCTGTGAAAGTAATGCTCGTAACTAGCTAACGGTGGCAGGGGGGGGGGGTTACAGGATATTCCTCAGGTCGAGCTCCGCTATGAGTTCATCTCCTTTGAGTGCGTAAACCTCAGATTTTGAAGAGATCCGGCTTGTTCCAGTGACGGAGTCCATGGCCGAGGATGAGTTCATGAAAATGAAAAATAACAAAGTAATTATATGTCATTTTAAGCTCACTCTGCAAGAGCAGAGTGGTGCAGGATTGTAACACTATCCTTATCCACCACAGAATAAAGGCTGGTACACAACATTAATATTAAATAAGAATCCCAAAAACATAATAAATGCAGAGGAGCCGATAGGGCGATCACAAGGTAAATAGACCGTACACAGGTCCATTTGTCTTCTGTTTCCCCGAACCCACTCTGCAAATATTTAATATTTTAAATATTGGAAAACCTATGGCTATCAGTGAAGGATATGACATATGAAACGTAAAAAAAATTATTAGTAAATATTATATTATTTATTAATATAAGATATAGATAGATTAAATATTACACAATACAAAGAAAATATATATAAGACTATTATAAGGGCAATAGTCACGGGTCATAACAATCACCCTAAACTTGATTAACAATTGACTACTCGAGTCATCAATGACTTCCACAAAAGATTCAATTTAAAGTACTTATAATACTTTCCAAGTATTAACACTTGTACATAAATAAATACAACACCGGACCAAGCATTCTTAAGATCACAAAGACTAATTCCCGCCAGAAGGTCTTCAGAAAAGATCCCAAACAATATCATCAACTCAATCATAGGTTGTCGAGTTTTTAAAAGGTATTATAAAAAGATTACCTAAAATAAATAGCCAAATACTACTGAATAAAAAATCAGTTTTATGCCGGATGGGCTATAAGTTAATAACATAATTATCATGACAATATAAGGTCAATCTTCACAAATATATGGCGTCTCACGCCAGATAGAATGTAAGTTTTAACCATTATACAATGAAACTCTAATCTCTAAAAAAAAAAATGGCGTCTCATTTATATAGAAAATATTGATATCACACAAGCCCACAAAGGGGATTTTGCGTGTAGAAAACCTAATATAAAGATAAACATTATTTACCATAACTAATTTTACATATCAAGATATCGAAGTTTTACGCGATATCCTTGCGTAATTATCTATAAATTCTGGAAAGTCTAATATTAACATTTATTTGGCTGAAAAAGAATTTTAAATTATAATAACCGAAATAGAATTTTGTTCCTTATAACATCCTGGACACCTATATGTGTCCAAGGACAGTATCCAGACAAGAGTAAATCACACATCTGAATTACACCATTATATACGCTATCATTCTTGCTCAGAGAGGGGGAAAGGGGGTAAGGAAAACAAAGGCAAACACAAAACAAAGAAGAAAGGGAAGGGATAACCAGACGGAGGTAGAACAATTGAGTAGTTTGGAGAAAGACCTAGAACCACCTTATCGGGCATGTACGTCACACATTTCCCAACATGCCACGTGATGAATCACTGTTCAAGCTTAAACAATCTTCACGCAATTAGTCTGTACGTAATGTTTATCGAGGTATGTTGTTCTTGTGCGGGGAGTCGACTTGGGAGGCGCAACTACTGAATGGGGAAATGGTGAGTTCACTAATTTTTATTTTTAATAGTGTCCAATCTTGCTGATTTCTTTAACTCTTGTAGCTTTATGGTAATAAACGCTACAAGAGGGGAAGAGAGCGTCTATGGTGTGAATTTGATCATCGATTTCAACTTACCCATGAGTCATGGTGCATGTTTATTTTGTCAGTATTATAATCGGTGAGCATCCTAAATTTTAAACTTAGTGAAGATAAAATTTTGTAAATTATACTTGAAAACTTATCACCCCTCACCAGGGGACATTTTATGTTTTCTCATCAACCGTGTTCTTTCTTGGAATTACTCTCTCTCTCGTTTCAAAAATTGAGGGTCTCTTCTTGTTAAAAGCGAGTATTTTGTAGGTATCCCATAACGATTTATAAATCCTCTTGTTCCACTTCTGTAAAAAATAGTGGGCTTCCTATGTCTGTACAGACGTCTGCCATGACTAGTAGGCCCGATAGTAGAGATAATAATACTGGTAATTATATAATTATGTCCCAAGGTTTGTGTAATAAGCTGGGACATTTTAAGTATCATTGTATGTCAGGAAAGGAGTGATGTGTAGTCAGGGGAGTGGTCATGACCCACGTCGTTACAGAAAACCACTTATTGCCCCCGTCCCATTAATCGAAGTCACTACAGGTTTGATTCCTGGTTTTTCGTTGATTGACATGGGTGACAACGCTTTCTTTATTAATGCTGAATATCTGCGCACGATTCAAAATTTCGAGTCAAATAGTGGCATCAAAATTGAGAAGACTGTCCCCAATACATTTATTTTGGGTAACGGTTGCAGATTGGTTGTTAATCATCTGGTGTGTATTTTTTTAATCAAAATTGGTTATTTTTCATGGAAACATAAGTTTTATGTTATCAATGACCTGTTGTGTGATGTTATTCTGGGCAGTGACTTTTTGTAGGCCACTGGAATTATATTGGACTTAGGCACCAGAAATATGAGGTTTGAATTTAATCCTGAAGTTAAAGTCCCACTGCTACTAATTATCAGGCTTGCTTGTTGCAATAGTATATGGTCAAAGGAAGATATTCTTAACCTTCTAATTATTAGCAGGTTCCCGGATGTCCTTAGACCGGTTTGGGGAAAAAGTTATGTGCTGCCCTATGACATTATTGTTACCGATAAGGTTCCGTTTCGGTCTGGCCCCTATTCCTGTGCCCCCCGAAAATGAAGATCTTTCCTGAACTTATTGAGGACTTAGATAAAAGGGGAGTCATTAGGCCCTCGATGTCTCCATACGCCATCTCAGCATACATATTTACAAGGAAAGGCCAGGGATACAGACTCGCAGTAGTTTCTAGGGAAATAAACAAAACAATCTAGTTTTATCCGTACACAATTCCGAGGATTAAGAGTGCTTTTCAACACTTAGGTGGAGCTAAGATTTATAGCCTTATTGATTTTCATTCCAGTTTTATGCAATGCGTGCTCACAGAGCGTTCAAAGAAATATACGGAATTCGTTAACCCCTGGCAACTCTATGAGTTTAATCGCGTCCCCTTTGGCGCTAGTATTGATGGTCAGGCCCTAAGACGTATGCTTGACCACATATCCTCTGACTTTAAATATAAGTTCATCCTTAATTAATTATATGATATTTGCATTTATCGACATTATTTTGATCAGAATTTATAGAATTTAGAGATTGTGTTGACTAATTTACGTGATTCGGGACTCACTGTGAACCCCGAGGAGGAATATTTGGCCCAAACAATCTATTAATAATTTGGGCTATATTATTTTTAATGGTAAATGCTAGTTGACCCCGAAATAGTGAAACATATCGTTAATACTCACCACCTCAAAACGTGAGATACTGCGCATCTAGGGTATGTGGGTATACTACGCCAGAATTATACCACGCTTTTTGAGAAATCTGTGCTCTCTTGAATGGGTTGAAGAAAAATGTTATAGCATTTGTCTTGGGTGAGAAAAATCTCAAGCATTCAAGACGCTAAGAGCAAGTTAATTAGTCCCAAAGTGTTACACGTGCCGGACTTTTCACGTCCATTTCTGATTCATGTAGATGCTTCCTCTGTTTCCTTGGGCGCAGTATTGTATCAAAAACCTCCTGATGGTGTTCGTCCTGGTGCACTTGCTAGCAAGACTCTGTCACAGTCTGAGGAGAAATATAGTGCTTTAGAGAAAGAATGTCTCACTTGCGTATTTAGTGTAGATAAATTTTCTGATTATTGGAAACAGCGGAAATTTGAACTTTACACGGATAACATGGCATTGTCATGGATGTGGCACCATCCTAAACAATTAGGTAAGATTGGATGGTGGATGTGGTGATTGTCCAATTGTAAGTTTTCTACTCACCACGTCCCAGGTAGAAATAACTTCACGGCCACTGCTTTGTTTCGGATGGTGGAAGACCCTGACTTATGACGTAGTGCAGCCTATTAATGTGTTTCTTTCATTTCCCGAATCGTTTATTTCAATTCAAATACATCAAAAAAATTACCCGTGGTATTCGGACATGGTGGATAAGATCCAACGAGGACAAGATGTGGGTTCATATTCTATGTATAAGGGTCTTATTGTGATATCTAATACTAAGGGCAAAGGAAGGAAGGTTTTTGTCCCATCTGTGATTCGCCCTATGTTGATGTGGTACTTTAACTATTCTGTAGTTGGTGGCCTCTTGGGCATTCTCAATACTTATCGTAGGTTTTCAAGGAATTTTTTTGCTGGGGATTTACAAAGAGGTCAAGGAACTAGTTAGGCAATGTGAGGATTGCCCAAATGGCAAACTGACCCAAAGCTCTAAAGTCGGGCTCTATTTGGCCGATGTGTCTAGACTCCCCTGGGAAAAGGTTTTAGTGAATTATATGGGACCTCGCCCCCGATATTCCTTGGGGAATTCCTGTGTTCTTGTTTTGTCAAATTATTTTTTCTAAATTCGTCGTGCTATTGTCACTTAGAAACATTAAGGCTAAGGCCACGATTAACAAGCTATCGAGAAGTGTATGTGCAATGTTTGTATCCCCACGGATGCTTGTAAGTGATAAGGGGCTGTGTTTTAGATATGCAACATTCAAAGGCTGGTGCTTTGGGTGGGGCATAAAACACGTGACGACCAGCCCGTACAACCCCTGACCCAACCATGTAGAGAGCTTCAACTGAAATCTTAAGGTGGCTTTGACCATTTTTCATGGGTGTCAACAAGTGAAGTGGGGCCATGATTTGGAATTTCTTAGTATTGATTTTAATTCCGCATTTTATGAATATACCAATGCTGCTCCGTCATCTGTGTTCCTTGGGAGGGAACTGAACCACCCTCTTTTGGCAATTTGGGTTGTAGACCCACTGACTGGAGGGGACGAGGGAATCTCCCATGCTGATATGTGTCGTGAGGCATTTGAGTGTTTGAAGAAGGCTCATAGGAGAGTTGCTGTTAGGTTTAACAAAGGGAGGATTCCCGTGTGGCTGGTAGTAGGGGATGACGTTCTCTGCAAGTGTTACCCACAGAGCTCTGTTGCGGACAAAATCACGGCAAGGCAGAGTCACAAGTGGAGCGATCCATGGCAAGTGAAACATTTTCTTACCACCGTTACCTTGTTACTGAGCTATGTTGGAGATCCATCCTTAACTAGGTGAGCCCACGTGTACCAGGTCAAAAAAACTACTGACATTAAAGAGTCCCCATCGCAGATCCAGGGATGGGTATACGTCTAAGTCCATCCTGTGAAAGTAATTGTAGTGTTTAAGCGTTGTTTGTGTTGCCCTTAAGATCCGTATGCGGTCAGTGAGATTATTGTTTGTATTTGTAACCTTGTTTAATCTTCTCTCGAGGGAAACATACTAAGGGGAAAAATGTTAACTAGGGAAAAATATTATTTGTAAAAATGTTAAATAAAGAAAAATGTTAACTAGGAAAAGTATGCAAGTGATAAAATATTAATGAGGGGAAAATGTTAAAATGAAAATGTTAGGGAAAGTTGTGAATTATAGACAGTTGAACAAAATGGGTTATTTGCTTATATTGCGCCTGCCACAACAAATGTTACTAATGTAGCATTAACTATCCTGGAAATGGTAGAAATTAAAGGATTATTCCTCAAAGCTCAAAGGTAGAGTCATGATTAATGGACTAAGTCTAATAGAAAAAATATGTGATATTAGATAGCATGATTATGCTATACCTACTTATTGTTAAGTTCATAAGTAAATATTGGTGATAATAACATCAATAGCGCTGTTTTTTAGTCAGAGTCCAATAACTCATGTTCATTACATTGAGATACATTTTAATTCCAAAAGAACATATTATTATTGACAACAGCACTGGTGCTATTTTTTAGTTAGAGTTCAATAAATCAAGTGCATTACATTGAAAACCAAATTTAACTATAAGGCAAATTTTAAGTCCAAAAGAAAATATTGTTATTAACAACATCACTAGCGCTGTTTTCTAGTCAGAGTTAAATAAATAAAGTTCATTAAGCAAAAAAATTTTTGAAACAAAAGATAAGATTACATGCCGAAAAAGAATTTTACTTACATTTGTTATTAATATCCTAAGCCTTAGCTTCCTCCTATGATTATCGAAGCCAGTCCAAGAGTGCTTCTCCACTCGCACGATCTCTCTTTTATACGATTATAGCACAGTCCACAGAACACGGAATGACGGGATAACGAGCGGAGGAAAACCATAGAACATAAATAAAGGGGGGGGGGATTTCCACACGCTTCTAGAATGGAGTAGAACAAAACTGGACACTGGCCGAAGAGTATCTTCTTTTTTTCTGATAGTCTTTGGTCTGGGAATTTTTGTAACTGAGCTTCGAATTGGCGCCACCTCAGTATCTTGTTGTCAGTCGTTGTGTTCGGGCTTGTGTTAGTGGTGGGGTGAATCGAGTGCGTAGTCGGGCCAACAGCAGTCGGTGTCCGTGCAATTGGGTAAGTCTGTTTGTTATTTACTTGGGTATCGCTGACTTGTGGCTAATGCTACAAATCTCACATGTTGATTAAATTTGTAAGTTTGTAAGAGTTCTTAGGTTGTATTTTATGGTCATTGGATACTGATATATTGTTTATTTTCTCAGTAGGGACTTCTTCCTGGCTTTTTCTTGTGGCTGTCAGCGGAGGGAAGAGGATGGTAGTGCAGAGCATCTCTTGTTGCTGCTATCAAGATGCACTGATGGCTGGGAACGGAAAAAACTATCTGGGAGCGATCTGGACATTCTACATTCCAAGGTGCCCAGCCGCTGATGCCAAAGTCAGGATAGACGTCTTCTGAGATACGACATTATAGGCTGGAGGCTGCTGACCAACCATGGTGGTTGCTTCAGAATGGTTTCTATTCCATTCTAGGTACCAGGTGACAATATTGGTTTTTATATATACAAATAATTGTAAATAATAGAATTGTGTTTTAAGTGAGTGCTCATTGTGGTGGATATATTTTATTTTAAAGAAAAATAATACACACACCAATAATCACTAGCTATCTTACTATCTATTTAATGTTGACGCTGGCAATACTTATTCATTATTCTCATTACTGTATATTTTATTGTTATGAAGTAATATTAAGTATAACAACAATGCTAGGTGTCATCGTGAACTCCTAACACATCGAAGGGGTTTGTGCAGGTAAGATCAATATTTATCGAGTTACACACAATTCTCGAGGTTTTGGTTTATAAATCATTTAGACAGTGTTAAGACTGACTCCATAATTATAGTTATTATTATTATTATTTAAATTATTTTTTTACGCTTTAATGGCTACAGAGCTCAGGACGTTTCTTCTTTTGTGTGCCGTTGTGACAAAGTGTGTGGCCTTTTGTCGCTGGTCATTTGCAAAGTTACTATTGTCTTTTAAGCACCAGAATATATAGGGTCACAATGGTGATATAGGGTGGGGAATCAAGGTGCAAGATATTTGATGCTTAAATATCCTTGTAGACTTAATTTTTGCATGGTGGGAGGTGAATACGGGACTTGTAATCCTCTCAGGTTGTAGGAAGGCTGAAGTAATGGTGGTCTTCTGCTCTAATGCACAAGAATATCTCTTTGCCCCACTGTCTGAAGTTGGGTTGACCTTCGTGACCGTCAATCTTAGTTCGATGTAAACATAGCTTGGTTCGAAGAACATTTACATAATCCAGTCAGTTCAAGAAGCATGCAAACTAAGTATATTTATGTGAGAGTTAAGAGCGTGGTAAGTAGAAACATTGTTCGTGAAGGTATAAAGGGACCATACATAGTATAGTAAATGAGTTTTGGTGGTGAATTCTTTTTTTGTTGGTCTAAGACAATTTTAGTCCAGCATAGTAAAACTTTCCGTTGAACAGGAGTCTGTAACTTTAAAACAATGCTCAAAATGTTTAGCTACTGTACTACCTACGTCACACCCATGATTATTTTAAGTGGGTTCCGGTAGATGACACTTGGCGTCCTGGTGACATCACGGACACAAAGTTAAGAGGAGAGTGTAGGTTGATCATGGTTCATTCAAGTCTAATTATGAGAATGGTAAAGGTATGGTTGCGCGCTGTGTGAGTTAAAACTCTCAAATACAAAAGAGTTGTTCCAGGCATAATACCACCTTGAATAATAATTGTACAGAAGTGTGTTTGGTTAAATCTGGTCAATCTATTGTGAGACATTAACTAAATTATTAAAATATGTGAACGCCTCCTTGCTTTGTTGTTTTAACAAATAGATTGCTCTTATTAAAAAAAAATACATAAAGATATATCAAGGGTATACTAAATTCAATTTATTGAATCTTCTTGTTCAGTCATGGGACATACTTTCCCCAACAGGCAAGAACTCTTCACTTTATACTGTGACCCGTTTTGCTGTGTTAATTTTTTTAGATAATACTTACTAAAAGAAAAGATGAAAGTTCATTAAAGACGATGTTTTTAACACCTACTGAAATGTATGTGGGTTGGGACCAATGAATTCGGTTCAAGATAGCCGAATGTTTACTACAAACGAGCCCACTTAAGCCAGAATTGACTGTATTTCGGCTAATTAACGTTGGAATGGATGTCGTACAGTTTCGTGGTTTTGACAATACACGATCTTGTAGATTTGGATGAAAAATAACTTGAATACACACAAATGGAATTCAAGAAAAGATTGTAAAAATATTTAAAATTATTTGTAAATTGTGGTAGGTTAACTTGATGAGCGTGTTTTAAGTCTGTGTTCATGTTTATCTGAATGCAGTTCTTCAAGATTTGGATCTAGGCTTTTATTGCATACAAATAGGTTTTTATCAGATTTTATTTGTAAAGAGCATGTTTTATTTAGTATTGTGCATTGATTACGATTTTTCGTTTATATTTTTATGCATTTTTTTAAATAAGTAATTTTTTTAGAAATTTCAGTGTTATTTTTCAGGTTCTCTTTGGCCATTTTTCAGTGGTCCAAGCGCAGACACTGCTGATTAGTTTTATGTAAGATGAAAATTTGCTAGAAGTATTATCAGTTGTAGTTTTGAAGAAACCAAAAACAAACAATATTAGAAAGGATAAAATAGTGCTGGGGGCTAATTGTATACAAACCATAAATATTTTCTACTGATTCTCTAGATAACTATTTTTTAAGGCTAGCATGTATTCATAATATAATGATACAATATATTCTTAATAATGAACCTTCCAGACAAAATTTTGATAAATTTTTTAAATTTGTAAGTATTATTGAAAAATACGTTTTCCGTGCTGGCCCGTCTAGTTCTTCAAATTAGTTCCAATATAGACGGCCGATTGTTCTCCATTTGTGCAGTATTAAACACCCCGCCTCGTTCCAATGGACACACAAACTATCTTCCCCTCAGGGTTCGGCCAGACTGACAAGCGTATGAGCGAGTGAGCGCGTTATCAGCAGATAGCTCTCAATAGTTGCTGACGAGGAGGCAAAGGTTCATGGTTCAAATCTTGGTTCAGTGAACTGAGAGTGATTTTGTTACAAGTGATTTATTATTGTGGTTTTCCCTTCCTCTATCCATGCTGACGGTGATTCTTATTTGTAGAGGCTTACTTTGATTATAATATTGAAGTATTTTAACATATCAGTTTTACATATATACATATATATACGTCATAAACCATAGCTATACATAGGTATATATAAACCACAAACCATACCTATATATATATAGTTTATGATCTTAACAATTAAATTAGACAGTTAGTAGACAGTGTGCAAAGCCTATCGATAGTTATAAAAATGTCAAAATGAGAAGTTTTCCAGCCCTCAATGATCCAACATACAATAATATTGTCAGCGCCTGTAAACAAGATCTTTCAAGCGCGCTCACGTGCTCCAGTTTGGCCACCTCTCGTTACAACCAATGTGTTTTATCTTATTTTTTAGACGTTCGCTCGCCCAGTCTGGCCGTACCTTAGACATCATACTAAGCAAACATCCCACTTTACTTTGCTCCATTGCAGTGGACAACAGGCTTAAAATAGCTGTAAAACGCTTAATTTTATGGAAAACATCTGAATTTTGGTGAAATTCCTATGGAGCGATTGTGTAGGCCTACTGATATAAAAGATGACACGCCAATGGGAATTTGAACCGTGTTCATTCGGCTTTACTCGATAACTGCCGTACCTATTGATCTACCTGAGATGTACTACTTGACAGTATCATTTCCCAAAATAAACTGCCAAGCGTATTGATGATGCTAAATACTAACACTTGTTACAAGTCAACTCTAACAAATATATAGTAATGTGTGTTATTAGTGTGACTCGTTATTTTGAGTAATTTTGCATTAAACCAGTTTTGCCGACGTATTATTGTTATTTTCCATAATTTTAGTAATGAAAAATATATTTAAATATCAGTATCATTATTAATCCAATAAATAAGCTATCGTTTAAAAATTAATTACCAATTTAATTACATATTTTTATACATATTCCTGCATACAAACATATCTATATTTATTATTCAACTATTTTTTTAATTTAATCCATATTCACAGTATTGGCATTGCTTAGCTCCTCTAATACCATTATTTACTCTCATTGTGTAGGGTCTATAACCTCTTGTCTGGGCTTAAACCTTATTATTGCACTAAAAAGGTAAGGAATAGAAAGATAACATTTAGAAGAAATGTAGCCGCATTTGTCTGGAAGAGAAGTGGAAAGCCTTTTTAAAATAAATATTGAAGGCACGTACCCGGCCAGGAGTCAATGGCTGGTAAACCAGACTATACCTTGATTTTATTATCAATGGGCATATCTGACAGCTAAAAATGTTACAAGATCTACTTTCACGTATTAAAACGTCAAGTCATGTGATATGCATCTTTTAAATTACTAGATCTAATACTTATAAAATAACACTAATAGTATAGTAGAATAGGATTAATGTTGATCTCAAAAGAGTCTTTGTATTTTCTGAGAGGGGGTCGAAGAATCCATTCGTGAGAAAATCAGGGTGAAGATGAGAGTGAATGAACTTAGATGGCTGACCAACCAATGTGAGCTTTAATAGAAGGTTGCAATGTTTCTATATATGTTTTAACGTTATTAGGTGACCTGGTGGTCCAGGGGTAAGGTGTCGGACTTCTGTGATGGGGTCCGGGGTTCAATCCTCGGTCCCGGCACAGATTTATCTGATTACCAAACCCTTCCTTCACCTCTGACAAGATATCTTGTGAATGTGGGGAATGCCAGGCCTCCACCGTGGTTCGGATTCCACGTTAAACTGTAGGTCCTTCATTTCATCTCACAATCACCCTACCATTACACATTAGCGTAAGTGCGTATAACCCGAATGGGTAGTAAGACGCGGTGCTAATAATAATAATAATAATAATAATAATAATAATAGTAATTTAAGGTTATTTTGGGCCAATATTATTTTAGCAATATCAATTTTAAATATATATGTCCTGACATATCGTTTAAAAAATCCCTTATATTGTATAGAATGTAAGTGCTCTCTGTCCCTCTATACCAGCCCTAATGATAGTTGATACTCCGTTACTTTCAGTAATTACAACTGATTGCTGTGTTGGATGAATGTTTCCAAAATGTAGATTCTTTAGTTTACTATCTAAACCTTTATTTTCCGTGTTTACTAATTCCTTGATATCCTGATGGTAAGGGGTTCGGGAGTTGGTAAGAAGCGACTGCTCTGGCAGCCAGCGATGTAGAGTTAACTATTATTATTATTAGCACCGCGTCTTACTACCCGTTCGGGTTACACGCTCTTACGCTAATGTGTAATGGTAGGGTGATTATGAGATGAAATGAAGGACCTACAGTTTAACGTGGAATCCGAACCACGGTGGAGACCTGGCATTCCCCACATTCTAGAGTTAACTAAGCTTCGAGACCAGTCAAACTTATATCTACTTCTACCGTTCATTAGCGACCGGCGTGACTAATCTATTCGAGATACCTTTGACCAGATTCTTTCTTAACCTATGTAAAGGTCGTCTCACTCTGAAAATAAAACTATTCTTGTAGTTTTCAATTAGTGCTATGAAATATTTTTAATCATAAAATAATGTAGTTTTTTTAAATTATTTTAAAGAAATATTTTATCTATAATAATGGTACAGTTTCTGCTTTTGAAGTCTTCTTTTACCTCCTAGTCCAGAACAGCCGAAGATCCTAAAATAATCACAAAATAAAAGTTATTATCAATAATGAAAATTATGAACCTATCAGTTTTAGCTGTGCACTCCTTGACCCTGTAAGTTATCAGTCTACCTTGATTAGTAACAACACAGTGGAACTAAGAATAATAAGTGTTATGATATCGGGCTGTCAGCTCCTGCCCCTAGATGTGGTTATTCTTAAAGATGGCCTTCTAACTTATTCTAATGTTACTTTGGAAAGTGGATATTATTAAATTTTGGAGAGTATGGTTTATATTTTAATATCCCTTTTATTTATTTATGTATTTTATTTATTATTTCTCTCTTTTTTTTGGTTGTATTGGCCTTTAGATCTAGAAAAGGGGGGCGGGTTAAGGTGAATCAACAATATTTCACACTTTTACAGGTACGTGTTGGTGTAGGCTAAAATTATATTGACTATTATTCACAAAGTAAAGAAATCACAAATATTATATTATTAATAAAATGTGTGTACTAGCTGTTAAATTTATATCACATTGAGTTGAAAATTTAAAAAATACTTGATTTAATAAAATTACTTAGAATTATTTCTCTTGATTTATTTAAGATGAATAGTTAAGGTTATGCATGACTCCACTATAACCCTTGACAGCTTACCTTCAAATCCTCAACCCCTTTCCTAATCTAATCTCTGCCTTTTCATCTACAATTTTCCCTTTTTTCCCCACATCCATCTTCCCCTCCTTTCCCGAACTAACAACTTAAACACTTTAAGTCCACCACTCCTAATTCACTTTCATCTTTCCTTTCCCCTCAATTTGTTGTTTAGTGTTCTATTGCCTCCACTGATTTCCCCCTCCAGTACTACCTTTTAGAATACTAATGTGTATTTTTTATTGAGTGTGGTCCGGATAGGTGAGATAGAGCTTGTTGGGTATTTCCCTCGGCTTCAGAGAATCAAATACAGGGAGGTGATGAGGTTTGTTCCGCAAGAGCTCCAGCTGCTCCTCTGGGGGAAAATGGAGGAATACTTTCGGAAGTATATTTCAACTAATGGGGAAAGTGATGATAATTACATGTTTAAGTTGATAAACTTTCTGATTTCCGTCGAGGAAATAAAATAACATATTGAGGTAGAGTTAAATTCAACTAAGCACTAACAAATACCAATAACACTTCACCTAAAACCATCCATCTATCTTTCGTGCGTTCATATGTTCAATATTCTCTCTAGAGGTCCCCATTAGGGAGTTTCCACCTTCGTAACGCACCGTTACATCAACGATACAGAATTTATTTATGTGGGAAAGATTGATGTCATGATTGAGACGTTCACTTGTTCCAAAAGGTACCTCATGTTCTTCCAGGAGTTTCTTAGTGGGATCAGCTCCTTGTCCTTGACCCGGGCCCCTAGTTCATTATACCACTTGTTCCTACGGCTCTTTGTAGAGATTCCTGAGCCTCTAATGTGTGCTGCTGTCTCTAGCACTTCACAGCAACGACAGCACTCCACATCCCTATATCTTGCCTCAGAGATCCTATCCGTGTGGACGTTACACCGCATCTTAAGGGATACCGTGTGCCCCTTCGCGCCATTATCATCGCTATTTAGATACAAAAATATTTTACTGGTCTTTGAATAAAGAACAAAAGTTTCACAACAAAAATCTTCATTTATTAATTAAAATGCGCAGTCATTACAACATTTTATATTGTATCCAAACTGTCCAAACACACCCCGCCTAGGTTGATTGATTTCCATACAGCTTAGCCAACATGGCAGTAGCTTGAAAGTCCCTTGATACCACTGAGATCTATGATGTGAATGAGAGCTATCATTTAACTGACCTCCAACATAGACCTCAGCTCCATCATGAAGCTGACCTCCAACAAATGTGTCGCCTTTCTCTTTGACCCTCGCTCTTACGGTAAAAGGTTGAAATAGGACTTAAACAAATACTTCCTTTTAGTTTTACATTACTTTGTTGTAATTTGACTATAATAATGATAACTTTAATTTTTACTTTAATAAAACAAATATTTTCTTTTAATTCTACATTAATCTGTGATTAAAATATTTAAATTAATTTAGATGTCTGCTTAAGCTGGCACAATTCAGGGAATCTGGACACCTTAAGTAGAGATGGATGATACATACACTTATTCCACACCGGATAATACATAAAATCATCAACGTCTTTATCCGGGCCTTTACAGTCCTTCCATAGCAATATTTCCTTATCCTAAAGCAAAAGTTTTATTCGAGGAATTTATTTGCAGTGAGTAAGCCATTGGGCACCCACTGCATTGTAGAGAATATTTAGAAGCTTAGCCTTACTTGGGCTAGAGATAATCGGCCTTAGGATCTGACCATGTGACTATATTAGCATGGGTCCAAATAGTAGTGGTCAGAACAATGTTAGTCATCTTCGGAAAGCTGAGACCATCTCGCTTTCGTGTGTACATCAATCCTGAGGAAGTGAAAGTGGGAAAATACAGGATCTCAACCATTTGGCGAATCTGATCAACGATTTCAACTAGAGTCGTTTAGGTCCGTTGTTGATGGTTAAAGAGTAGAGGAACTTAGGGATAATGAATGCGGATAACAAATTAAGCCCTTTATGGGGTTTAAGCTTTAGGGGACTGGATCTCTTTATGCTTTCAATGAGTCTGCCATTGAGGGTGAAGATCTGCATCGCAACTATTGGTATTTTAGTACCCGAATAATCCATTCCTTAGTCTGGGTTAATGCACTCCAAAATAGTATCATCGCCTATTGTAAGCACTGGATCCACCACTCCCTACATATTGTTCTTGGCTATGATTTTTTAAGACTCTACGCTTATATAGTGACAGGTTCATATCTATCTTGCTCAGGAATCCTTCAGTCCACTTTATCATGTCCTGGAACTGATTCCTGTCCTCGGAGATAAACATAATATTGTATGAAAAAGTTAAGACACATAAACTGGCATCACCCACCCTGACCACACGAAACCAATCACCCAGATAGTTAATCAGTACATCCAGTACCACATTGAAAAGCAGGGAAGATAAGGAATAAACCTGTAGCACTACACTCCTTATGATTCACGGGACTATACATGCCAATGAGCATAGAAAATTGTAGGAAATAATTGTTCTGCAAAATCAGCCAGAAAAAAGGAACACGGGATCAAAATTTCAGCTAAGGAAGAATAATCGTAAAAAATGTTATAATCTTTAATTTCAATTGTTCAAATATTAATATACGTAGGCCTACATCCTTGTGCACATTAATGGAATCAAACAATTTTTGCCCTCTCAATCTGTTTATTTAAAAAAAATATTGTCATATCCTACATAAATCATCTGTTCCACTTGGTGTGGCCCCCTTTTACTTTGGTTAAACTTATTTTATTCTTCCTGGCATTGAGTCTAGAAGTATTTTGCAGGTTTCTTTCAGTGTTTTATCATGAAATCATACTCTGACCAAGGCTTCTATCATCTTACTTTTTACAGTGCAGTCTGCCCTCTTGATTTTCCCCTTGCAAATAGACACAGGCTCTCAATGATATTGAGATCTGGTGAATGTCCATGCCACTCCAAGACAATCAAACCATTCTCTACAAAAAAGTTTTGACTCTTCTGGAAGTGTGACACGGTGTTATATCTTGCTGAAACACAGCAGATCCATCTAGTGGAGGACGCTTGAGTTCTGTAACCACTCGGTATCTTAGAACGCCAATATATTTTTCACTGTTTGTCATACCATCAACTGGGACAAGAGTTCATGGCCCACTATAGGAGAAACACCACCAATACATCTTCTTTTGGATGCTTAACAGTTTGTGAATGTGCTTTGGCTTGGTTTGTTCACCATCAGCTCGACAGACATGTTGGACCCTAGCCCCTTGGACTAAAAAGTGTCTCTCATCAGAGAACAAAACTTTCCTCTAAACTTCCTTAGTCAATTTGTATATTTCTTCACCCATTGGAGCCATTTTTGACCATGGCTGGTATCAAAATATGTTTCTTAACTGGCCTTCGTGCTTTCGGTCACCTGACGGACATTTGAGTCATGAATGTGAGTTCTAGAACGTACCAATCCCTTCTGAAGATCAAAACTATTCATCTGAGGGTCAACTTTATTTATCCTTAACAAATACGAGTCATGTTTGGGTTCTGTGGCTCGTTTCCTCCCACATTTTCCTTTCTTATGGGTAGAAACCGATCCAGTTCAGTCTTCATCTTAAGAATTTTACAACACTTTGCAGCAATCTCTCATTGAGTCAAAGAAGTCCCCTCACTCAATGTCACAATAGCTTGGCCTTTTCTTGGAGCTATATCCATCTTAAAATGTTCCACAAACAGATTAAAAAATACAATTAAAATATACTCAAATTTATAAAGGCCTTAAAAATAATCAAAACCAATAAAATGTATTAAAATCTAATGAGGCCTTTAAGGAATTAAGCCACGCTAAATTCGCCTTGAATCACAAAATGAGGTTAGCTTTTTAAGAAATACCTAGTATGACAAGTTGACTGAGACAAAATAAGTCCTGTGAGAAGTAAAACCAACACGAGAAATGAAATTTATTAGTTTTATTCCATTGATATGCACAAGGGTGTATATTTCCAAGCTCTTCCTTTTACATAGATGATTTTTACTAAGAAATCGATATTTTTGGAGTTATTTTGATATTTTGTGAGGAATGTCTGGAAATTTTGTAGTATTGAAGTGCAAAATACACCATTTAGCTTTTCTATTTATTAACTGATCAGGTCATGTGAATGTTTTTATGTAAGTAAGTCCAAGCTCTTTCTTAAACCATATATGTTTACTATAAAAGAGCCAGTGACAGCTAAATTTTTATCTGATCGTGTAATATAATTTCTCTGTGAGTAGTGTAACTAATTCGAACCAAACATATTCCAGAATCATCCAACTTTGGCTTGATATAAACAGTTAAAACGTGGTTTTTGAATTTCGTATATCTTTCTATATTCGTATCTAGGCATTGATTAAGATTATAAATAAGTTTGCTCTTTTCGTTTTTCTACGAAATTGAATTTTAGGGTACTTTACAGAAAAGATAATTTCCGTATCTCCGTAACTATTTGAGATACTAAATAACTTATCATTTTAAAATTTTAGTACTATTAAAAATAAAAAACTTTTATTTGAAATATATTTTTATAAAACCAACAGTTTCTGAGATAGTGGCAAATATTTTAATACAATTTTGTGAGCTTTAGTTGTAAAGAGATACTACTTGAGTTTTAGCGCAATAATTCTGTAATGCCATAGAGTAATTGAATATAAGTAAGTCTCTCAAAAAGTTTGTTATTTTTCCTTTAACCACTTAGGATAATAGTTTGTACAACAATGATCTATCTCATTCATTTTAGTCTCATAGTCAATACTTACATTTTTTATTCGTCAAAATTTATAAATAGAGAATTGTAGAATTGGATAGCAGTGCGATGACCTGAAAATGTGAAACACCTAGTAAAATATAAAATAATTTAAACGGAAGTCAAAATTTTAATACAAAGTGTTGACACTTGTGGACCTGAAATCGATCATTTTTTGGTCAAAACATAAAATGATAACATTCTTTAAAAATAAAATTATAAAATTTAAAACCGGGACTCAAAAATTGTTTTACGTAAGTATAATGCAATTTATGCTTGGATTTCCTAGGGTATATTATTTAGTTTCACATATATTACGAGTTTTGAGTAAATATCTCCAATTTTAAACAATAGAGCGAGAAAGTCCGTGCGGAGTTCCTTACCATTTATTTTTAATATTTTTAAGTCTTAATTGTAAAGTTCATGATTTTCATATATTTAACTATCGTTTGCTATGGCAATGTTTTACATAATTAGTTTTTCTTCATATTAATGTAGTTTTATAATTATATATTGATTTTAAGAGTCAGTTGTTTTGGGAATATTACTTGACCAAATATAATCCAAGAATGAATAAATGTAGATATCTGTCCGTCTATTCTTAAGGAAAGTCGTACGAGTCACGATATATTGTTACCAATCAAGTGATGGACGTATCTCAACGTGTCAAAAGATCTGTCTACAGAGATCCTCTCTCTGGTGTTATAAGAAGCCCCTACGGGGTTATGTTTGGCTGTGCACAGAGATCATCTCTCTGGTGTTGATAGGAGCCCCTACGAGGTTATGTTTGCTTGTGCACAGAGATCATCTCTCTGGTGTTGATAGGATACCATACGAGGTTATATTTGGCTGTGCACAGATATCCTCTCTATAGTGTTGAAAGGCGCCTCTGTGAGGTTATGTTTGGCTGTGCACAGATATCCTCTCTCTGGTGTTGAAAGGCGCCCCTACGAGGTTATGTTTAGCTGTGCACACATATCCTATCTCTGGTGTGTATAGGAGACCATACGAGGTTATGTTTGGCTGTGCACAGATATCCTCTCTATAGTGTTGAAAGGCGCCTCTACGAGGTTATGTTTGGCTGTGCACAGAGATCCTCTCTCTGGTAATATAAGGAGCCCCTATGAGGTTATGTTTGGCTGTGCACAGATATCCTCTCTCTGGTGTTGAAAGGCGCCCCTACGAGGTTATGTTTAGCTGTGCACAGATATCCTCTCTCTGGTGTTGATAGGAGACCATACGAGGTTATGTTTGGCTGTGCACAGATATCCTCTGTCTGGTGTTGAGAGTAACCCCTACGAGGTATGTTTGGCTGTGCACAGAGATCCTCTCTCTGGTGTTATAAGGAGCCCCTACGAGGCTATGTTTGGCTGTGCACAGAGATCCTCACTCTGGTTTTGAGAAGAGCCCCTATGAGGTTATGTTTGGCTGTGCACAGAGATCCTCTCTCTGGTGTTGAGAGGAGCCCCTATGAGGTTATGTTTGGCTGTGCACAGATATTCTCTGTCTGGTGTTGATAGGAGACCATACGAGGTTATGTTTGGCTGTGCACAGAGATCCTCTCTCTGGTGTTGAGAGGAGCCCCTACGAGGCTATGTTTGGCTGTGCACAGAGATCCTCACTCTGGTTTTGAGAAGAGCCCCTATGAGGTTATGTTTGGCTGTGCACAGAGATCCTCTCTCTGGTTTTGAGAAGAGCCCCTATGAGGTTATGTTTGGCTGTGCACAGATATCCTCTGTCTGGTGTTGATAGGAGACCATACGAGGTTATGTTTGGCTGTGCACAGAGATCCTCTCTCTGGTTTTGAGAAGAGCCCCTATGAGGTTATGTTTGGCTGTGCACAGAGATCCTCTCTCTGGTGTTATAAGGAGCCCCTACGAGGCTATGTTTGGCTGTGCACAGAGATCCTCTCTCTGGTTTTGAGAAGAGCCCCTACGAGGTTATGTTTAGCTGTGCACAGATATCCTCTGTCTGGTGTTGATAGGAGACCATACGAGGTTATGTTTGGCTGTGCACAGAGATCCTCTCTCTGGTGTTGAAAGTAACCCCTACGAGGTATGTTTGGCTGTGTACCGAGATCCTCACCCCGCTGTTGAGAGTAACCCCTACGTGGTATGTTTGGCTGTGTACCGAGATGCTCACCCGGTGTTGAGAGGAGCCCCTACGAGGTTATGTTTTCTGTGCACATAAGGTTGGACTATCATCCACCCCTATTCCGAAAGACGTGTTTGATTCTGTGGAGTATGAAGAACCACTAGCGATGTTTTGAATGCATCAATACTTTATCTAGACCTGAGAGTGACCTTTTGGTTTAAGAAACCACGCAAATTAATTTTTTAAGGTACCTATGTGGTTTCGTTCAAAGATTGTAAGAAGAATCTATTTTTCTGGAGATGTGAATATCCTGTCCACACATTACACTCAGAATACTATTATTTGAAAGATAAAATTATGCAAAAGCAGGTGCAGATTGTGTTTGAGTAAAATAAATGACGATAAGGAAAGACGAGAAGTTAAAGGTAAAACTAACAAAATGAAATGAACGTTAGAGAAATTTCATTCTGAGGCCTCTGTTGGCATTACAGTCCGTATTACAGTACCTGAAGTTGACAGAGAACTAGGAGGTGCCTGATATATCTTAGCTGCTATAATGGGGGAAAACAATGAAGGATTTGTTCTGTTGGGAACAAGAAATAGTCGCATCAATCAGCTGTATTCTCTGTCGTGTGTGAACAAATAACCTAATAATTACAATGATTATATAATAACCGAATATTGTATAGTTCTCATGTGATACAAAACTGCTCAAAAACTGACACAATATTATATATACTCAGCTCATCTTAAATATAACTTCCTGGGGTCACTAATACAGCTGTCATTTGAAAGGGGTCATGAATGTAAATAAAATACAAGAACCTATGATTAAAATCATCACAGTGGGTTACTATCTATGTCAGTTCGGAATGTGCCCAATAATATCTTTTCCTTCCAGCACCCCTGTCAGTTTATACACCTATACACTAATTACATTAATGTGCTGGGGATTAGGAACGTTTAATTTACAAACAGTGAACCCGCATTTGTGCAGATAAAGAGTGTAAAGCCATTTAGGAAAATATCTTCAGTGCACCCGACAAGGATCGGACCTCGATCTTCCATTCTTCGACAGTCTAGTCCAACACTAGACTAACGCACTAGACCCTCCAGCCAATGAAGTGGATCCTAGATAATTAACTCAGTAAATATAATAATTGAATTTCGTCAGGGTTTATCAAAGTTAATTATGATCTTTGGTTGATGAACTAAATTGTTTAGTTATTAAGTATAATCATATTACAAGTCAACTATCGATATCTTACCTGTGAGGCCCATGCGGTAGCCAAAAAATGCATCTATGAGGTAAATGAATGCCGAGATTAGGGTGAGGCACCCTAGAGAGAGCCCTGAAGTCTTCTCACTTGCTACCAGCTCACCAAGATGAGCTCTCAGTCGGTCCCAGTGATGACGATCTGCAGTGATCGGGATCAGGCCTACACTGCGCCAAAAGTCCACAGCAATGGCGCCGCTGATCATTAGTAAGAGTGCTCCCACACAGTTGAACAAGAACTCCTAAATATAAATAGAAAGAAAGCTTTAATTATTGTTGACCCTAACGTATAAACAAAACAGGTGGTAAAAATAAAACATCATGACAAGGTTGATCTAGATCTAGATCTATAGTCATGTTTATTGAACAGCTTTGTCCCAGTAGGAAGACCTTAAGTCCCACCGGTCTCAAGTGCCACCTTTACTGAAAAGACCTTAGCTTTCAATGTCAATGACCCGCTATTTACCTTCCCTCTTAACCTCTCCCTCCCCATCTTCTTTGTGATGGGGTCTTTCGGAGAACATGACCTTCCCCCTCCTCAATGGGTCAAGGATCATCCCCCCCCAACCCACTAGAAGGCCTGGGTGCGCATAGCCCAAAATTGTGTCGATAGAGCGAGATTATATTTTCATTTATTGCTTTGTCTTACATTGGAAACCTGATCACTTATGAGTTATCATCACTGGTGATGCAATTAAGGTCAAAACTGATGCCAATTACCTAACACATGTCAATATTTCTGTGCCTAAACTGGTCTTTAATCCCAAGTCAGTGGGTTTTTGGGGAGTTCAACCCTTACCCCAAATTTAATTAACAAAATATTTATAGCTTTATTTATGGTTCGAACAATATCAAAATTAAGTCACAAGTACAAATTAGAGGTCTGTGTTACCATAAAAACACTTCAGATAGCTCATAGAGGTGATAAATATTTAGAATTGTTGCTTTACTTCAGCAGTTAGGGGCTTATGTTACTATAAAAAAAACACTTTAGAGAACTTGTATGAGTGTTAAAAAATATATAATTTCCTCGCCTTCGGCAACTGACAGATACGTGGTGGGCATATTCGTAGACATCTCGGGGGCATTTGACAACCTATGGTGGCCGGCGTTGTTTGGGCGGTTGAGAGAACTGCAGTGCCCAGGGCAGTTGTATAGAAGCCTGAAGGACTACTGCCGAAATAGGTATGCCACCCTGAGGTGTCAGAGTATCAGTGTGCAGAAAATACTGACAAAGGGATGTCCCCAGGGATCGGTCTGTGGGCCGGTATTCTGGGATGTGGGGCTGGAACCGGGACTGCAGATCTTGGAGGAAATTCCTGAAATGCATGGGGTAGTCGCCTTCGCAGACGACCTTCTAATAGTGGTAGAAGGTAATTCAAGGAAGAGCCTGGAGGAAAGGTCCAATCGAGTGCTAGACAGGCTAGCAAGGTGGTGTAAAAGTGTCAAACTAAAGATGGCACCGGCGAAGACGACATTCATGCTGTTTAAGGGAAAAATTGTGCGGAATCCGGCAATAAAGGTTGAAGGGAAGAACTTGAGAAGGAGCCAAACGGTCAGATACCTGGGAGTCACTCTTGATGAGAACAGAAACTTCACGGCACATATAGAGGAAGTGATGGGGAGAGCTCAGCGGGTCATGAATAAGATTATAAGCATTGGGCGGAGGAGGTTCCACCTGCCTATGCGGATAATAAAGATATACCACCAAGTGATCCTTCTCTCTATTGTTGGCTATGGAGCGTGCGTCTGGGCGCACAGACTGAACAACGTCGTGCCGGCTAGGGCTGTCCGAAGTATACAGAGGAATGTCCTTCTGAGACTTACGGGTGCCTACCGGACAGTGGCGACAGACGCACTGAACGTCACCCTAGGTGTGTGGCCGTTGGACCTTCTGGTTAAGAAGAGGGCAATTGGGTACTGGAAGAAAAAGGACAACTGGGAGAAAGTTAGGATACTCACATCACCTGAGGTGGAAACATCAGAGGATGCAGTTTTTGCTCTGTTGAGGGAATGGCAGAGACGCTGGGAGGGCAGTGAAACTGGTAGGAGGGCTTATCAACTCTTTCCCAATGTGGTTGAAAGGATTGATAACGCACATCTGGAACCATGCCCGGGTCTAGTTCATTTCATCACGGGGAAAGGGCCATACCCAGAATCCTTAAGGAAAATGGGATTGGTCGAATCTGATCTGTGTGAATGTGGTGACGTGGGTACCCCGGAACACGTAGTGTTGGAATGTGCCCGTACGCTTGAGATAAGAAGACCTAGCCCGCAGGAAGTGCAGGGGAGACTGGTGGGTGAGCTCCTGAGAGATCCTGCCCATTGGAGGTTCCTAGACAAGCTGGCAGCGGAAGCTTCAGAAAGAGCCAAGGCGGAATATATAAGGGCAATGAAAGAGAGACGAGGACTGGGACAAAGACTAAACAGACGGCGGACCAGAGAAGGAAGTGGGGGAGAGACCAGTGACAGTGACATGGATAGTGACGAAGACAATGACGAGGACAATGGAGGATACGAGGACAGAAACACGGGAAGCGGGACTGAGACGGACGCAGGTGAGGTCTCAGCGGGGGAATATAGGGAAAGGTGAAGGTTGTTTTGTGGAACTACTGACATACAACCTTCCACGAGGAACAAGGAGAGATGCCGGGAAGTGGCAAACACGAAGCCTTGTGGGACTGGCATATCAGTTCGGCTGATGGATCCGGAGGTTTACTGGGGTAACCCTGGTAATTCCGAGGGATCATCATTCCAGCCGAATAATGGGAAAGACGAGGGGAAAGAAACGGGACGCGTGGGGGAACCCTGTGACTGCAGATCCCTCTTATTGGAAACAAGAAGATTAGGATTAGGTCTTGTGAGGGCCCTACGCGTCAAGATGGAGATAGGCGGCTGCTCTTCAGCCCCCTGGTACCATCGGAGCAACGGATATCCCCGGAGGATTACAGTTATTTAGGTTAGCTAGTGGTAATATTAGGATAAGATTAGAATAGGATAGGGTAGGGATGGGAGGGTAATAGGAAGGGGTAGGGGCTATAGTATAGGAGCCAAAACCTGTTTAAAAATAAAATAAATTAGATGTGTAATAGTAGGAAATTTCTGTTATAATGTGTAATAAGGCCTGGATTAAAATTGTAAGATGCCAGGCTGAATTAGATTGGTAATAAAAAAAAAATCAGAGTATTATGTTGCCATAAAAACACTTCAGATATCATCTAAAACGGTTTATAATTAAAAAAAGTCTAGCCACCAGCAATTGGGGGCTGTGCCCCCCTCCCCCTCCCACCAAATTGTTGTCTGGCCACGGCATTGTTTCCACCTGATGACGAATTGCCCGTCCCAAAGATAGAATCAGCTCAGCAGTGATGTGATCTAGACTATAATATAACACACATTAAATACCAGATTCAAGGAATCGCACAACTCTACCTCAATATTATTATTTTAATTTAAAACTTTACATTGACGTTTAGATTTTGTGTGGTAGTTATCGATTCATTTTGAAATATATATATATATTGGTTTTACTACATTAAAATTATGCTTATTGAAAACATAATGCTAGTAGTAATAATTGTTAATAGTGCAGCTAAAAATATGCCAACTTATCATATTAGTTTAAAATTAGGAATATACATCAAGTTTATACTTTATCAAACCTCGTATGGGCAAGTGTCTGAAGTTTACTAAGAAGTGAACGAAATAAAAATAATATCTATGTTTAGATTGAATCTCAGACAAAGTATAAAGTTTACATTTGTATGCCTGGAAAATATAAACGTTCAGCCAATAAAAACACCCTCAGCACAACCAGGTGATATATGAGCCTTGAAATATTCATTAATTGCAATCCAGTCTCTACTCTAGATAATACCTCCCACGTCCTTTCAACCAGGGTACAGGCATCAACCTCGTATTGTCTGGCTTGTTGCCAACATTAAAATAACATCATGGTCACCACAAGCTATTTAGGAACTTTACATTAAAGACGTAAATCATACAAATTAATGTAAATAGAAGAAAAAAAAAGGCACAAAAAGTTTTACAAATTTAATAAACAAGATAAGGGTATTAATTAAAATTAAATTTTGATTGAATTAAACAATTGATTGATGGATTAAATATCTATCATACTATATTATTTTTAGTTACGGTTATAGCCGCATCTATATATCCTAAACATCACGGATAGCACCGTGGTTAGAACATTGGCATACTAAACCAAAGGTATAGGGTTCGATTCCCGTGTCCATGTATAATTTCTCAATTTATAGTACACATAATTAACTGTTGAGAAAATATGGAATTATTGGCAACATTGTTTTAATTATATTTAGTTTAGCGCATTCCGGTGATGGCATTTAACAATTATTTTATAAAATGTCAATGGGATAGAAGTGTATATTTCTCGACCTTCCCACATACTGGGTGCTGTAAGAAGAACAACAGTACAATACTCCCTTATACTGGGTGCTGGAGAAGAACACCAATAGAATACTCCCTTATACTGAGTGCTGGAGAAGAACAACAGTACAATACTCCCTTATACTGAGTGCTGGAAGAAGAACACCAATATAACACTCCCTTATACTGAGTGCTGGAGAAGAACAACAGTACAATACTCCCTTATACTGGGTGCTGTAAGAAGAACAACAGTACAATACTCCCTTATACTGAGTGCTGGAGAAGAACAACAATACAATACTCCCTTATACTGAGTGCTGGAAGAAGAACACCAATATAATACTCCCTTATACTGAGTGCTGGAGAAGAACAACAGTACAATACTCCCTTATACTGAATGCTGGAAGAAGAACACCAATACAACACTCCCTTATACTGGGTACTGGAGAAGAACAACAGTACAATACTCCCTTATACTGAGTGCTGGAAGAAGAACACCAATACAACACTCCCTTATACTGGGTACTGGAGAAGAACAACAGTACAATACTCCCTTATACTGAGTGCTGGAAGAAGAACACCAATACAACACTCCCTTATACTGAGTGCTGGAGAAGAACAACAGTACAATACTCCCTTATACTGAGTGCTGGGAAGAAGAACACCAATATAATACTCCCTTATACTGAGTGCTGGAAGAAGAACACCAATATAACACTCCCTTATACTGGGTGCTGGAAGAAGAACACCAATATAACACTCCCTTATACTGAGTGCTGGAAAAAGAACACCAATATAATACTCCCTTATACTGAGTGCTGGAAGAAGAACACCAATATAACACTCCCTTATACTGGGTGCTGGAAGAAGAACACCAATATAATACTCCCTTATACTGAGTGCTGGAAGAAGAACACCAATATAACACTCCCTTATACTGAGTGCTGGAGAAGAACAACAGTACAATACTCCCTTATACTGAGTGCTGGAAGAAGAACACCAATATAACACTCCCTTATACTGAGTGCTGGAAGAAGAACACCAATATAACACTCCCTTATACTGGGTGCTGGAAGAAGAACACCAATATAATACTCCCTTATACTGAGTGCTGGAAGAAGAACACCAATATAATACTCCCTTATACTGAGTGCTGGAAGAAGAACACCAATATAACACTCCCTTATACTGGGTGCTGGAAGAAGAACACCAATATAATACTCCCTTATACTGAGTGCTGGAAGAAGAACACCAATATAACACTCCCTTATACTGAGTGCTGGAGAAGAACAACAGTACAATACTCCCTTATACTGAGTGCTGGAAGAAGAACACCAATATAACACTCCCTTATACTGAGTGCTGGAAGAAGAACACCAATATAACACTCCCTTATACTGGGTGCTGGAAGAAGAACACCAATATAATACTCCCTTATACTGAGTGCTGAGAGAAGAACACCAATATAATACTCCCTTATACTGGAGTGCTGGAGAAGAAGACACCAATATAAACTCCCTTATACTGGGTGCTGGAAGAAGAACACCATATAAACTCCCTTATACTGGGTGCTGGAAGAAGAACACCAATATAAACTCCCTTATACTGGGTGCTGGAGAAGAACACCAATATAATACTCCCTTATACTGGTGCTGGAAGAAGAACACAATATAAAACTCCCTTATACTGGGTGCTGGAAGAAGACACCAATAAAACTCCCTTATACTGGATGCTGGAGAAGAACACAATATAATACCCCTTATACTGGGTGCTGGAAGAAGAACACCAATAAAACTCCCTTATACTGGATGCTGGAGAAGAACACCAATATAATACTCCCTTATACTGGGTGCTGGAAGAAGAACACCAATAAAACTCCCTTATACTGGTGCTGGAGAAGAACACCAATATAATACCCCTTATACTGGGTGCTGGAAGAAGAACACCAATATAACACTCCCTTATACTGGTGCTGGAGAAGAACACCAATATAATACCCCTTATACTGGGTGCTGGAAGAAGAACACCAATACAAACACTCCCTTATACTGGATGCTGGAGAAGAACACCAATATAAACCTCCCTTATACTGGGTGCTGGAAGAAGAACACCAATATAAACTCCCTTATACTGGATGCTGGAGAAGAACACCAATATAATACTCCCTTATACTGGGTGCTGGAAGAAAACACCAATAAAAACTCCCTTATACTGGGTGCTGGAAGAAGAACACCAATATAAACTCCCTTATACTGGGTGCTGGAAGAAGAACACCAATATAAACTCCCTTATACTGGGTGCTGGAAGAAGAACACCAATATAATACTCCCTTATACTGGGTGCTGGAAGAAGAACACCAATAATACCCTTATACTGGGTGCTGGAAGAAGAACACCAATATAATACTCCCTATACTGGGTGCTGGAAGAAGAACACAATAAAACTCCCTTATACTGGGTGCTGGAAGAAGAACACAATATAATACTCCCTTATACTGGGTGCTGGAAGAAGAACACAATATAATACTCCCTTATACTGGGTGCTGGAGAAGAACACCAATAAAACTCCCTTATACTGGTGCTGGAAGAAGAACACAATAAAACTCCTTATACTGGTGCTGGAGAAGAACACAATATAATACCCCTTATACTGGTGCTGGAGAAGAACACAATATAAACCCCTTATACTGGGTGCTGGAAGAAGAACACCAATAAAACTCCCTTATACTGGGTGCTGGAAGAAGAACACAATAAACACTCCCTTATACTGGGTGCTGGAGAAGAACACAATATAAACTCCCTTATACTGGGTGCTGGAAGAAGAACACCAATATAATACTCCCTTATACTGGTGCTGGAGAAGAACACCAATATAATACCCCTTATACTGGTGCTGGAGAAGAACACCAATAAAACTCCCTTATACTGGGTGCTGGAAGAAGAACACCAATATAAACTCCTTATACTGGGTGCTGGAGAAGAACACCAATAAAACTCCTTATACTGGGTGCTGGAGAAGAACACCAATAAAACTCCCTTATACTGGTGCTGGAAGAAGAACACCAATAAACTCCCTTATACTGGGTGCTGGAAGAAGAACACCAATATAAACTCCCTATACTGGGTGCTGGAAGAAAACACAATATAAACTCCTTATACTGGGTGCTGGAAGAAGAACACAATAAACTCCCTTATACTGGTGCTGGAGAAGAACACAATATAATACCCCTATACTGGGTGCTGGAAGAAGAACACAATATAAACTCCCTTATACTGGGTGCTGGAAGAAAACACAATATAATACTCCCTATACTGGGTGCTGGAGAAAACACAATATAAACTCCCTTATACTGGTGCTGGAAGAAAACACAATAAAACTCCCTTATACTGGGTGCTGGAAGAAGAACACAATATAATACTCCCTTATACTGGGTGCTGGAAGAAAACACAATAAAACTCCCTTATACTGGGTGCTGGAAGAAAACAGCAATATAAACTCCCTTATACTGGGTGCTGGAAGAAACAGCAATATAAACTCCCTTATACTGGTGCTGGAGAAAAACAATATAATACTCCCTTATACTGGTGCTGGAGAAGAACACCAATATAAATACCCCTTATACTGGGTGCTGGAAGAAGAACACAATATAAACTCCTTATACTGGGTGCTGGAAGAAAACACAATATAAACTCCTTATACTGGGTGCTGGAGAAGAACACAATATAATACTCCTTATACTGGGTGCTGGAGAAGAACACAATATAATACTCCCTTATACTGGGTGCTGGAAGAAGAACACAATATAAACTCCCTTATACTGGTGCTGGAAGAAAAACAATTAAACTCCCTTATACTGGGTGCTGGAAGAAGAACACAATATAAACTCCCTTTACTGGGTGCTGGAAGAAAACACAATATAATACTCCCTATACTGGGTGCTGGAAGAAAACAGCAATATAATACTCCCTTATACTGGGTGCTGGAGAAAACAGCAATTAAACTCCCTTATACTGGGTGCTGGAAGAAAACAGCAATATAATACTCCCTTATACTGGGTGCTGGAAGAAAACACTATAAACTCCCTTATACTGGGTGCTGGAAGAAGAACAGCAATATAAACTCCCTTATACTGGGTCTGGAGAAAACAGCAATATAAACTCCTTATACTGGGTGCTGGAAGAAAACAGCATATAAACTCCACCTTATACTGGGTGCTGGAAGAAACACAATATAACACTCCCTTATACTGGGTGCTGGAAGAAGAACAGCAATATAAACTCCCTTATACTGGGTGCTGGAAGAAGAACACAATAAAACTCCCTTATACTGGGTGCTGGAAGAAGAACACAATATAATACTCCCTTATACTGGTGCTGGAAGAAGAACACAATATAAACTCCCTTATACTGGGTGCTGGAAGAAGAACACAATATAATACTCCCTTATACTATACTGGGTGCTGGAAGAAGAACAGCAATATAATACTCCCTTATACTGGGTGCTGGAAGAAGAACAGCAATATAATACTCCCTTATACTGGGTGCTGGAAGAATAACAGCTATGTAAAACTCCCTTATACTGGGTGCTGGAAGAAGAACACCAATATAATACTCCCTTATACTGGGTGCTGGAAGAATAACAGCTATAAAACTCCCTTATACTGAGTCCTGGAAGAAGAACAGCAATATAATACTCCCTTATACTGGGTGCTGGAAGAAAACAGCTATTAAACTCCCTTATACTGGTGCTGGAGAAGAACACCAATTAATACTCCCTTATACTGGGTGCTGGAAGAAGAACAGCAATAAAACTCCCTTATACTGGGTGCTGGAAGAAAACAGCATATAAACTCCCTTATACTGGTGCTGGAAGAAGAACAGCAATATAATACTCCCTTATACTGGGTGCTGGAAGAAGAACAGCATATTAAAACTCCCTTATACTGGTGCTGGAAGAAGAACAGCATATAATACTCCCTTATACTGGGTGCTGGAAGAAGAACACAATATAAACTCCCTTATACTGGGTGCTGGAAGAAAACAGCAATATAATACTCCCTTATACTGGGTGCTGGAAGAAGAACAGCAATATAAACTCCCTTATACTGGGTGCTGGAAGAAAACACATATAAAACTCCCTTATACTGGGTGCTGGAAGAAGAACAGCAATATAATACTCCCTTATACTGGGTGCTGGAAGAAAACAGCATATAAAACTCCCTTATACTGGGTGCTGGAAGAAGAACAGCAATATAATACTCCCTTATACTGGTGCTGGAAGAAGAACAGCAATTAATAACTCCCTTATACTGGGTGCTGGAAGAAAACAGCTATGTAAAACTCCCTTATACTGGGTGCTGGAAGAAGAACACCAATATAATACTCCCTTATACTGGGTGCTGGAAGAAGAACACCAATATAAAACTCCCTTATACTGGTGCTGGAAGAAGAACAGCAATATAAAACTCCCTTATACTGGGTGCTGGAAGAAAACAGCAATAAAACTCCCTTATACTGGGTGCTGGAAGAAGAACAGCAAAAAAACTCCCTATACTGGGTGCTGGAAGAAGAACAGCAATATAATACTCCCTTATACTGGTGCTGGAAGAAAACAGCATATTAAACTCCCTTATACTGGGTGCTGGAAGAAGAACAGCTATTAATACTCCCTTATACTGGTGCTGGAAGAAGAACAGCAATATAAACTCCCTTATACTGGTGCTGGAAGAAAACAGCTATGTATAAACTCCCTTATACTGGGTGCTGGAAGAAAAAACACCATATTAATACATATCCCATTATACTGGGTGCTGGAAGAATGAACAGCAATATTAATACTCCCTTATACTGGTGCTGGAAGAAGAACACCATTAATACTCCTTATACTGGTGCTGAGAAACACATATAAACTCCTTATATGGGTGCTGGAAGAAAACAGCTATGTAAACTCCCTTATACTGGGTGCTGGAAGAAAACCTATGTAATACTCCTTATACTGGTGCTGGAAGAAAACACATATAAACTCCCTTATACTGGGTGCTGGAAGAAAAACAGCAAATAAAACTCCCTTATACTGGGTGCTGGAAGAAGAACACCAATATAATACTCCCTTATACTGGGTGCTGGAAGAAGAACACCAATATAATACTCCCTTATACTGGTGCTGGAAGAAGAACAGCTATATAAAACTCCCTTATACTGGGTCTGGAAGAAGAACACCAATAAAACTCCCTTATACTGGTGCTGGAAGAAGAACACCAATATAAAACTCCTTATACTGGGTGCTGGAAGAAAACAGCAATTAAAACTCCCTTATACTGTGATGGTGCTGGAAGAAGAACACCATATAATAACTCCCTTATACTGGGTGCTGGAAGAAGAACAGCAATATAAACTCCCTTATACTGGGTGCTGGAAGAAAAACACATATAAACTCCTTATACTGGGTGCTGGAAGAAAACAGCTATTAAAACTCCCTTATACTGGGTGCTGGAAGAAGAACAGCAATATAATACTCCCTTATACTGGGTGCTGGAAGAAGAACAGCAATATAATACTCCTTATACTGGGTGCTGAAAAGGAAGAAAACAGCAATATAATACTCCCTTATACTGGGTGCTGGAAGAAGAACAGCATTAAAACTCCCTTATACTGGGTGCTGGAAGAAGAACAGCAATTAATACTCCTTATACTGGGTGCTGGAAGAAGAACAGCATAAACACTCCTTATACTGGTGCTGGAAGAAGAACAGCAATTAATACTCCTTATACTGGGTGCTGGAAGAAAACAGCAATTAAACTCCCTTATACTGGGTGCTGGAAGAAGAACACCAATATAATACTCCCTTATACTGGGTGCTGGAAGAAAACAGCTATGTAAACTCCTTATACTGGGTGCTGGAAAGAATACAGCAATATGTAAACTCCCTTATACTGGGTGCTGGAAGAAGAACAGCATTAATACTCCTTATACTGGGTGCTGGAAGAAGAACACCAATATAATACTCCCTTATACTGGGTGCTGGAAGAAGAACAGCTATTAAAACTCCATTATACTGGGTGCTGGAAGAAGAAACATATAAACTCCATTATACTGGGTGCTGGAAGAAAACAGCATAAATACTCCCTTATACTGGGTGCTGGAAGAAGAACAGCAATATAATACTCCCTTATACTGGGTGCTGGAAGAAAACAGCAATGTAAAACTCCCTTATACTGGGTGCTGGAAGAAGAACAGCATATAATACTCCTTATACTGGGTGCTGGAAGAAAACAGCAATATAATACTCCCTTATACTGGGTGCTGGAAGAAAACAGCAATATAATACTCCATTATACTGGGTGCTGGAAGAAGAACACAATATAATACTCCCTTATACTGGGTGCTGGAAGAAAACAGCAATATAAACTCCTTATACTGGGTGCTGGAAGAAAACAGCAATTAATACTCCCTTATACTGGGTGCTGGAAGAAAACACCATTAATACTCCCTTATACTGGTGCTGGAAGAAGAACAGCAATATAAACTCCATTATACTGGGTGCTGGAAGAAGAACAGCATATTAAACTCCATTATACTGGGTGCTGGAAGAAAACAGCATGTAAAACTCCATTATACTGGGTGCTGGAAGAAGAACAGCAATATAATACTCCTTATACTGGTGCTGGAAGAATAACAGCTATGTAAAACTCCTTATACTGGGTGCTGGAAGAAGAACAGCAATATAATACTCCCTTATACTGGGTGCTGGAAGAAAACAGCAATATAATACTCCTTATACTGGGTGCTGGAAGAAGAACAGCAATATAATACTCCCTTATACTGGGTGCTGGAAGAAGAACAGCATATGTAAACTCCTTATACTGGGTGCTGGAAGAAAAAGCAATATAATACTCCTTATACTGGGCTGGAAGAAAACACAATATAATACTCCTTATACTGGGTGCTGGAAGAAGTAAACAAGCTATGTAACTCCCTTATACTGAGTGCTGGAAGAAGAACAGCAATATAATACTCCTTATACTGGGTGCTGGAAGAATAAAGCATAGTAATAACTCCCATTATACTGAGTGCTGGAAGAAGAACACCAATATAAACTCCTTATACTGGGTGCTGAAGAAGAACAAAATATTACTCCCTTATACTGGGTGCTGGAAGAAGAACACGCTAATATAACACTCCTTATACTGGGTGCTGGAAGAAACAGCATATAATACTCCCTTATACTGGGTGCTGGAAGAAGAACAGCAATATAATACTCCTTATACTGGGTGCTGGAAGAAGAACAGCAATATATACTCCCTTATACTGGTGCTGGAAGAAGAACACCAATATAATACTCCTTATACTGGGTGCTGGAAGAAAATCAGCTATGTAAACTCCCTTATACTGGTGCTGGAAGAAGAACACAATATAATACTCCCTTATACTGGGTGCTGGAAGAATAACAGCTATGTAAAACTCCCTTATACTGAGTGCTGGAAGAAGAACACCAATATAATACTCCTTATACTGGGTGCTGGAAGAAAACAGCATGTAAAACTCCCTTATACTGGGTGCTGGAAGAAGAAACAATATAATACTCCTTATACTGGGTGCTGGAAGAAGAACAGCAATATAATACTCCTTATACTGAGTGCTGGAAGAAGAACAGCAATTAATACTCCCTTATACTGGGTGCTGGAAGAAGAAAGCAATATAGTACTCCCTTATACTGGAGTGCTGGAAGAAGAACACCAATATAATACTCCCTTATACTGGGTGCTGGAAGAAGAACAGCTATGTAAAACTCCCTTATACTGGGTGCTGGAAGAAGAACACAGTATAATACTCCCTTATACTGAGTGCTGGAAGAAGAACACCAATATAACACTCCCTTATACTGAGTGCTGGAAAAGAAACAATATAATTCCCCTTATACTGGTGCTGGAAGAAGAACACCAATATAATACTCCCTTATACTGGTGCTGGAAGAAGAAACCAATATATTCTCCCTTATACTGAGTGCTGGAAGAAGAACACCAATAAATACTCCCTTATACTGGGTGCTGGAAGAAGAATAGCAATATAGTTCTCCCTTATACTGAGTGCTGGAAGAAGAACACCAATATAAACTCCCTTATACTGGGTGCTGGAAGAAGAACAATTAAAACTCCCTTATACTGAGTGCTGGAAGAAGAACACCAATATAAACTCCCATTATACTGGGTGCTGGAAGAAGAACACCAATATAAACTCCACTTATACTGGTGCTGGAAGAAGAACACTATTAACACTCCTTATACTGGGTGCTGGAAGAAGAAACAATATATCTCCCTTATACTGGAGTGCTGGAAGAAGAACACCAATAAATACTCCCTTATACTGGGTGCTGGAAGAAGAATAGCAATATATCTCCCTTATACTGAGTGCTGGAGAAGAACACCAATACAATACTCCCTTATACTGGTGCTGGAAGAAGAACACCATATAACACTCCCTTATACTGGTGCTGGAGAAGAAACAACATACAATACTCCCTTATACTGAGTGCTGGAAGAAGAACACCAATATAACACTCCCTTATACTGGGTGCTGGAGAAGAATAGCATATATTACTCCCTTATACTGAGTGCTGGAAGAAGAACACCAATACAATACTCCCTTATACTGGGTGCTGGAGAAGAAAGCAATATAGTTCTCCCTTATACTGAGTGCTGGAAGAAGAACACCAATACAATACTCCCTTATACTGGGTGCTGGAGAAGAACAGCAATTAACACTCCCTTATATCTGGGTACTGGATGAAGAACAGTTAATATATTGGAGTACTAACTGTTTCTGCAATTGTGTCGTTCGACCGCCAGTGGGAGAATTCATTTCCTAATGAGGTTCAAACGTTGAATATTTATAGTACGGCATCTTACTTCTCGTTCAGTTTAAACGCATGATTACGATGTGTTAGATATGAGAGGGGCTTAGGAAGTGTACACGCGCTTGCGTGGACGGAGAGTTATGAAAATAATTTAGAAAAAACTATCTTCTGGACACCCGACAGGGATTCAAACCTCCATATCCCCGTCATTAATAATCAAGCATGTTGTGTGAGTGATGCCTTAGACCGTTCAGCCACAAGAGCAGCCATCTTAATTATTAATGGTTTCTTAATCCAATCGAGTTGTTGTACTTTCCAATCAATACTTATCCAAGCAATTCCTATTTATAATACTTTCAATTGTTTATTACTTGAAATATTTTTAATAGCTCCGTACTCTTTCATTGTATATATATATATATATTTATTTATGAAATATATTTAAAACCTCTTAAACAGGGGGTTCGATTCCCGGCATGGGCGGTAAATTGAGTTATCTACAGAAGATGGACTTTTTTCCCACCTTGCGTCCATGCATCAGAGCTATCCAAATTAAGTACATCAATGAGATAAGGACGAGTATGATTAGTGGATATATTCATATTAATTGGAGTAAGAGTGATACATTTTGTTTAAATAGACTCAGTACATCTGACCGTGACTCGAACCCGCAACTCCAGCCACCGAAATTGGACTAGATGATCCTGGCGTGCGCTAGCTCACATATGCGAATTGTTTGTTTGTAGTTTCTGTTCCAGTTAAGCTGATATCATGAGTTGATTGAGGAATTGTAAAAGCAAAATATAAAAATACTAGTTATTTAAAATATCCGTTGTAGTGTGACGTATATAAGTTTGATTGACAAACACATCAACATCGATAGAGGAAAATACCCTTTTGTAAAAAAACACACTCTAGTTCACCCAGCAGGAATTTGAACCAAAGACATAATCTTGACGTCTATTCCGCGTGCCAATATTTACTATTGAGTGTCCGGTATAGAAAGTGATGTGAATTTTGTGTTTTAAACGTTCACTTTCACCAACCATTATATTTCGCACCGCGTCTTACTACCCGTCAGGGATATAATAGAGAAGCATGAGAGAGGTAGAGTTTTGAAGAAATGTACCCACACTAGCGTGTAGGGTACCCTTGGCACAGGCAGCCGATATTAGAACATGATGAAGACAAAAGCTCTATTAAGCCCCTAAAAGAACAGACCTTTATGTGTTTGGAACGTGACTGTACAAAATAGTCTGAAATACCTTGGTTCAAACTCTTGCTGGATTAGGAATGACTTCGCTTGAGGGGAGAAGGATGCAAGCGTGTAATCACCAGCAGTTCAAGGATATTTTGGGAATAAATTAGTGAGTAAATATAGAACCACCGTATCATTCCAAAGTTAGGGGGTTGAGTCTGGGAAGAGTCTTGAAACCATTTATTTTTGGCTGAAGGATACCATTGAAATATTTATTGCTGAAAGCCCCCGTTTAGTGAGGCAAGTCAAGTGTTGGGGGAATGGTTTAACTTTCTTACTTGATATTAATCATTAATAGAGAGGAAGGGGAAAGTACGGAATGAAAGTTAGTACGGTGAAAAGTGAAGTGAGGGTGATAACTAATATATATTGAGACGAGGGCAGCAGGAAGAGGTAATCTACATGTGTGTAAGGAAGTGTTTTATTGAATATACCTCTTACCCCTAATTAGTATGCACAGAAACAAGGACTTTGGTAAAAGAGAACAAGGAAAGTGGAGACCATGGGAATAAAGATGTTAGGTCTAGAGTTGATGTACATGAGATAGTAGAGGAAGCTAGGATGAATGGTATGGAAAGGTAATGAGGATGGTAAGGGAGAGGATTCCAAGAAGATAAGTGTACATGAAGTATGTAGGGAAGAGATGGGAGTAACATATAGCAGAAAGTGTGCAAGTGTGAGAAGGAGAGTGGAAGAGAGTACAGGAGGAAGAATGGATGGAAGGACAGAAGGAGATAGAGCCATTTTACTAAACTGACCTAGCCACAGGCTGGAAACAGTTGGTGGTGATGATGATGATGATGATGTGATAATGATATTACACAACATCTTAGTTCACCAAACGTTCAACTTTATGGAAAGAATCAAATTATAACACAGCTATTAGATTTTGGGAATCCCAGATTGGTGGCAAGACAAGTGTGGGAAACTATAATGGTACGTTAAACCTCAATAATGACATATTTCAGCTCTCCAAAGATATTAAAAAATATATTTAAGGATTTACAAAAGGATACATCCTGGTTCCCATTGATTTCAGCTCGATTTTTATTATAATAATAATAATAATAATAAATAATTATATTATTATTATTATTATTATTATTATTATTATTATTATTATTATTAGTACCGCGTTTTACTACCCGTTCGGGTTATACGCACTTATGCTAATGTGTAATGGTAGGGTGATTGTGAGATGAAATGGAGGACCTACAATTTAACGTGGAATCCGAACCACGGTGGAGGCCTGGCATTCCACACATTCACAAGATGTCTTGTCAGAGGGGAAGGAAGATTTTGTCAATCAGATAAATCTGTGCCGGGACCAAAGATTGACTGAATTGTAGGCCTTTTAAAATCTACGTAAAATTGATGAGCCATCGTGTTGTACTCCAAATTTGTTCCAATATTGGCCGAGTAGTTAAAAATCTTATTCATTGTTGATATATTTCGTCAAAATCCACACTGACGATCCCCAATTATTTCCTCTTTATATAGCGTCACTAAAACTCGCACCACGAAGAGAAGTATATCTTATTTCTCCACCATCCAAAATACTGACTTGGTTGGACCAAACAACAATAATTATGAAACAATGTTTCAACTAGTTATGAAATGTACGTACATCGGAACGTGGGGCTTCCAAGGGGACTCTATATAACAATCACCCTTTGTACTATCAATCTATGACACGGCGACTCGATATAACAATCACCCTTTGTACTATCAATCTATGACACGGCGACTCGATATAACAATCAACCTTTGTTCTATCTATCTATGACACGGCGACTCGATATAACAATCACCCTTTGTTCTATCAATCTATGACACGGCGACCCGATATAACAATCACCCTTTGTTCTATCAATCTATGACACGGCGACCCGATATAACAATCACACTTTGTTCTATCAATCTATGACACGGCGACTCGATATAACAATCACCCTTTGTTCTATCAATCTATGACACGGCGACCCGATATAATAATCACCCTTTGTTCTATCAATCTATGACACGGCGACCGATATAACAATCACCCATTGTTCTATCAATCTATGACACGGCAACTCGATATAACAATCACCCTTTGTTCTATCAATCTATGACACGGCGACGCAATATAACAATCACCCTTTGTTCTATCAATCTATGACACGGCGACTCGATATAACAATCACCCTTTGTACTATCAATCTATGACACGGCAACTCGATATAACAATCACCCTTTGTTCTATCAATCTATGACACGGCGACTCGATATAACAATCACCCTTTGTTCTATCAATCTATAACACGGCGACCCGATATAACAATCACCTTTGTTCTATCAATCTATGACACGGCGACTCGATATAACAATCACCCTTTGTTCTATCAATCTATGACACGGCGACTCGATATAACAATCGCCCTTTGTTCTATCAATCTATGACACGGCGACTCGATATAACAATCGCCCTTTGTTCTATCAATCTATGACACGGCGACTCGATATAACAATCACCCTTCGTTCTATCAATCTATGACACGGCGACTCGATATAACAATCACCCTTCGTTCTATCAATCTATGACACGGCGACCCGATATAACAATCACCCTTGTTTTTAATCTATGACACGGCGACTTGATATAACAATCACCCTTTGTACTATCAATCTATGACATGGCGACTCGATATAACAATCACCCTTTGTTCTATCAATCTATGACACGGCGACTCGATATAACAATCACCCTTTGTTCTATTAATCTATGACACGGCGACTCGATATAACAATCACCCTTTGTTCTATCAATCTATGACACGGCAACTCGATATAACAATCACCCTTTGTTCTATCAATCTATGACACGGCGACGCGATATAACAATCACCCTTTGTTCTATCAATCTATGACACGGCGACTCGATATAACAATCACCCTTTGTTCTATTAATCTATGACACGGCGACTCGATATAACAATCACCCTTTGTTCTATCAATATATGACACGGCGACGCGATATAACAATCACCCTTTGTTCTATCAATCTATGACACGGCGACTCGATATAACAATCACCCTTTGTTCTATCAGTCTATGACACGGCGACTCGATATAACAATCACCCTTTGTTCTATCAATCTATGACATGGCGACTCGATATAACAATCACCCTTTGTACTATCAATCTATGACACGGCGACTCGATATAACAATCACCCTTTGTTCTATCAATCTATGACACGGCGACTCGATATAACAATCACCCTTTGTTCTATCAATCTATGACACGGCGACTCGATATAACAATCATTGTTCATATCTATGACACGCGACCGATATAACAATCACCTTTGTTCTATCAATCTATGACACGGCGACTCGATATACAATCACCTTTGTTATCAATCTATGACACGGCACTCGTAACATCACTTTGTTCTATCAATCTATGACATGGCGACCGATATAACAATCACCCTTTGTTACTATCAATCTATGACACGTGCACTCGATATAACAATCACCCTTTGTTCTATCAATCTATGACACGGCGACTCGATATAACAATCACCCTTTGTTCTATCAATCTATGACATGGCGACTCGATATAACAATCACCCTTTGTTCTATAATTATGACACGGCGACCGATATAACAATCACCTTTGTTCTATCAATTATGACAGGCGACTCGATATAACAATCTTGTACTATCAATCTATGACACGGCGACTCGATATAACAATCACCCTTTGTTCTATCTATCTATGACACGGCGACTCGATATAACAATCACCCTTTGTTCTATAATCTATGACACGGACCGAACCGTTCAGGTAAAGACTGGTCTCAGCTTGTATAGATAGTTACTATTATTACTAACTCACCAAACTCGATACATAGGCCTATTGTTGACATGAATACATACTTTTCTTTAGACAAATCTAATGTTCAATTGTGTAGCTACTTAATATTTTCTGTACAGATTAATAAAAAACAATATACTCGTATAATTTGAATCAAACTATTGATTTGAATAATAGAAACTAAATACTAATATTAATAATTTACATGTAAGTATTCCAACCCTTGAATTTTGTAAATTAACTATTCTAGTGAGGTATCATGTAATCTGACAAAAATAAACTCATGATTCACCTCCACTTGTTGCTTTTCTCCGTCATAGTGTCATCTAGTGTTATAGAAGAGCTAAGGGTGAATTAGACCATAGTGTCAATCTAGTGTTATAGAGACTAAGGGTGAATTAGACCATAGTGTCATCTAGTGTTATAGAAGAGCTAAGGGTGAATTAGACCATAGTGTCATCTAGTGTTATAGAAGAGCTAAGGGTGAATTAGACCATAGTGTCATCTAGTGTTATAGAAGAGCTAAGGGTGAATTAGACCATAGTGTATCTAGTTTATAGAGAGCTAAGGGTGAATTAGACCATAGTGTCATCTAGTGTTAAGAAGAGCTAAGGTGAATTAGACCATAGTGTTGTCATCTAGTGTTATAGAAGAGCTAAGGGTGAATTAGACCATAGTGCATCTAGTGTTATAGAAGAGCTAAGGGTGAATTAGACCATAGTGTCATCTAGTGTTATAGAAGAGCTAAGGGTGAATTAGACCATAGTGTCATCTAGTGTTATAGAAGAGCTAAGGGTGAATTAGACCATAGTGTCATCTAGTGTTATAGAAGAGACTAAGGGTGAATTAGACCATAGTGTCATCTAGTGTTATAGAAGAGCTAAGGGTGAATTAGACCATAGTGTCCATCTAGTGTTATAGAAGAGACTAAGGGTGAATTAGACCATAGTGTCATCTAGTGTTATAGAAGAGCTAAGGGTGAATTAGACCATAGTTCATCTAGTGTTATAGAAGAGCTAAGGGTGAATTAGACCATAGTGTCATCTAGTGTTATAGAAGAGCTAAGGTGAATTAGACCATAGTGTCATCTAGTGTTATAGAAGAGCTAAGGGTGAATTAGACCATAGTGTCATCTAGTGTTATAGAAGAGTAAGGGTGAATTAGACCATAGTGTCATCTAGTGTTATAGAAGAGCTAAGGGTGAATTAGACCATAGTGTCATCTAGTGTTATAGAGAGCTAAGGGTGAATTAGACCATAGTGTCATCTAGTGTTATAGAGAGCTAAGGGTGAATTAGACCATAGTGTCATCTAGTGTTATAGAAGAGCTAAGGGTGAATTAGACCATATGTGTCATCTAGTGTTATAGAAGAGACTAAGGGTGAATTAGACCATAGTGTCATCTAGTGTTATAGAAGAGCTAAGGGTGAATTAGACCATAGTGTCATCAGTGTTATAGAAGAGCTAAGGGTGAATTAGACCATAGTGTCATCTAGTGTTATAGAAGAGCTAAGGGTGAATTAGACCATAGTGTCATCTAGTGTTATAGAAGAGCTAAGGGTGAATTAGACCATAGTGTCATCTAGTGTTATAGAAGAGCTAAGGGTGAATTAGACCATAGTGTCATCTAGTGTTATAGAAGAGCTAAGGGTGAATTAGACCATAGTATCATCTAGTGTTATAGAAGAGATAAGGTGATAGTTAGGACCTATAGTGTCATCTAGTGTTATAGAGAGCTAAGGGTGAATTAGACCATAGTGTCATCTAGTGTTATAGAAGAGCTAAGGGTGAATTAGACCATAGTGTCATCTAGTGTTATAGAGAGCTAAGGGTGAATTAGACCATAGTGTCATCTAGTGTTATAGAAGAGCTAAGGGTGAATTAGACATAGTGTCATCTAGTGTTATAGAAGAGCTAAGGGTGAATTAGACCATAGTCATCTAGTGTTATAGAAGAGCTAAGGGTGAATTAACCATAGTTCATCTAGTGTTATAGAAGAGCTAAGGGTGAATTAGACCATAGTGCCATCTAGTGTTATAGAAGAGCTAAGGGTGAATTAGACCATAGTGTCCATCTAGTGTTATAGAAGAGCTAAGGGTGAATTAGACCATAGTGTCATCTAGTGTTATAGAAGAGCTAAGGGTGAATTAGACCATAGTGTCATCTAGTGTTATAGAGAGCTAAGGGTGAATTAGACCATAGTGTCATCTAGTGTTATAGAAGAGCTAAGGGTGAATTAGACCATAGTATCATCTAGTGTTATAGAAGAGATAAGGGTGAATTAGACCATAGTGTCATCTAGTGTTATAGAGAGCTAAGGGTGAATTAGACCATAGTGTCATCTAGTGTTATAGAGAGCTAAGGGTGAATTAGACCATAGTGTCATCTAGTGTTATAGAAGAGCTAAGGGTGAATTAGACCATAGTGTCTCTAGTGTTATAGAAGAGCTAAGGGTGAATTAGACCATAGTGTCATCTAGTGTTATAGAAGAGCTAAGGGTGAATTATACCATAGTGTCATCTAGTGTTATAGAGAGCTAAGGGTGAATTAGACCATAGTGTCATCTAGTGTTATAGAAGAGCTAAGGGTGAATTAGACCATAGTGTCATCTAGTTTATAGAGAGCTAAGGGTGAATTAGACCATAGTGTCTCATCTAGTGTTATAGAAGAGCTAAGGGTGAATTAGACCATAGTGTCATCTAGTGTTATAGAGAGCTAAGGGTGAATTAGACCATAGTGTCATCTAGTGTTATAGAAGAGCTAAGGGTGAATTAGACCATAGTGTCATCTAGTGTTATAGAAGACTAAGGGTGAATTAGACATAGTGTATCATTAGTTATAGAGAGCTAAGGTGAATTAGACCATAGTGTCATCTAGTGTTATAGAGAGCTAAGGGTGAATTAGACCATAGTGCATCTAGTGTTATAGAGAGTAAGGGTGAATTAGACCATAGTTCATCTAGTGTTATAGAAGAGCTAAGGGTGAATTAGACCATAGTGCCATCTAGTGTTATAGAGAGCTAAGGGTGAATTAGACCATAGTGTCATCTAGTGTTATAGAAGAGCTAAGGGTGAATTAGACCATAGTGTCATCTAGTGTTATAGAAGAGCTAAGGTGAATTAACCATAGTGTCATCTAGTGTTATAGAAGACTAAGGGTGAATTAGACCATAGTGTCATCTAGTGTTATAGAAGACTAAGGTGAATTAGACCATAGTTCATCTAGTGTTATAGAGAGCTAAGGGTGAATAACATAGTTCATCTAGTGTTTAAGAAGCTAAGGTGAATAGACCATAGTGTCATCTAGTTTATAGAGACAAGGGTGAATACCATAGTATCTAGTGTTATAGAGACTAAGGGTGAATTAGACCATAGTGTCATCTAGTGTTAAGAACTAAGGTGAATTAGACCATAGTTCACTAGTTTATAGAACAAGGGGATTAGACCATATTATCTAGTGTTATAGAAACTAAGGGTGAATTAGACCATAGTCATCTAGTGTTATAGAAACTAAGGTGAATTAGACCATAGTGTCATCTATGTTAAGAAACTAAGGTGAATAGACATATGTCATCTAGGTTATAGAAGTAAGGTGAATAGACCATAGGTCATCTAGTGTTATAAAGACTAAGTAATAGACCATATGTCATCTATGTTATAAAACTAAGTGAATTAGACATATGTCACATCTAGTGTTATAGAGAAGGCTAAGTGATAGACCATATTCATCTAGTGTTATAGAGACTAAGGTGAATTAGACCATAGTGTCATCTGTGTTATAGAAGACTAAGGGGAATAACCATAGTTCATCTAGTGTTATAGAAGACTAAGGAATTAACATAGTGCATTATGTAGAACTAAGGTAATTAGACATAGTTCATCAGTTTATAGAGACAAGGAATTAACATATTCACTAGTTATAGAAGTAAGGGTAATTAGACCATAGTGTCATCTAGTGTTATAGAAGAGCTAAGGTGAATTAGACCATAGTGTCATCTAGTGTTATAGAAGAGCTAAGGGTGAATTAGACCATAGTGTCATCTAGTGTTATAGAAGAGCTAAGGGTGAATTAGACCATAGTGTCATCTAGTTTATAGAAGGCTAAGGGTGAATTAGACCATAGTGTCATCTAGTGTTATAGAAGAGCTAAGGGTGAATTAGACCATAGTGTCATCTAGTGTTATAGAGAGACTAAGGGTGAATTAGACCATAGTGTCATCTAGTGTTATAGAAGAGCTAAGGGTGAATTAGACCATAGTGTCATCTAGTGTTATAGAAGAGCTAAGGGTGAATTAGACCATAGTTCATCTAGTGTTAATAGAAGAGCTAAGGGTGAATTAGACCATAGTGTCATCTAGTGTTAATAGAAGAGCTAAGGGTGAATTAGACCATAGTGTCATCTAGTGTTATAGAAGAGCTAAGGGTGAATTAGACCATAGTGCATCTAGTGTTATAGAAGAGCTAAGGGTGAATTAGACCATAGTGCATCTAGTGTTATAGAAGAGCTAAGGGTGAATTAGACCATAGTGTCATCTAGTGTTATAGAGAACTAAGGTGAATTAGACCATAGTGTCATCTAGTGTTATAGAAGAGCTAAGGTGAATTAGACCATAGTGTCATCTAGTGTTATAGAAGAGCTAAGGGTGAATTAGCAAGACCTAGTGTATCAGTTTACTAGAAGAGATAAGGGTGAATTAGACCATAGTGTCATCTAGTGTTATAGAAACTAAGGGTGAATTAGACCATAGTGTCATCTAGTGTTATAGAAGAGCTAAGGGTGAATTAGACCATAGTGTCATCTAGTTTATAGAAGAGCTAAGGTGAATTAGACCATAGTGTCATCTAGTGTTATAGAAGAGCTAAGGGTGAATTAGACCATAGTGCATCTAGTGTTATAGAAGACTAAGGGTGAATTAGACCATAGTGTCATCTAGTGTTATAGAAGAGCTAAGGGTGAATTAGACCATAGTGTCATCTAGTGTTATAGAGAGCTAAGGGTGAATTAGACCATAGTGTCATCTAGTGTTATAGAAGAGCTAAGGGTGAATTAGACCATAGTGTCATCTAGTGTTATAGAAAGATAAGGGTGAATTAGACCATAGTGTCATCTAGTGTTATAGAAGAAGCTAAGGGTGAATTAGACCATAGTGCATCTAGTGTTATAGAAGAGCTAAGGGTGAATTAGACCATAGTGTCATCTAGTGTTATAGAGAGCTAAGGTGAATTAGACCATAGTGTCATCTAGTGTTATAGAAAGCTAAGGGTGAATTAGACCATAGTGTCATCTAGTGTTATAGAGAGCTAAGGTGAATTAGACCATAGTGTCATCAGTGTATAGAAGAGCTAAGGGTGAATTAGACCATAGTGTCATCTAGTGTTATAGAGAGCTAAGGGTGAATTAGACCATAGTGTCATCTAGTGTTATAGAGACTAAGGTGAATTAGACCATAGTGTCATTAGTGTTATAGAGAGTAAGGGTGAATTAGACATAGTGTCATCTAGTGTTATAGAAGAGCTAGGGTGAATTAGACCATAGTTCATCTAGTTTATAGAGAGCTAAGGGTAATTAGACCAAGTGCATCTAGTGTTATAGAAGAGCTAAGGGTGAATTAGACCATATGTCATCTAGTGTTATAGAAGAGTAAGGGTGAATTAGACCATAGTGTATCAGTGTTATAGAGAGTAAGGGTGAATTAGACCATAGTGTCATCTAGTGTATAGAAGAGAAAGGTGAATTAGACATAGTCATCTAGTGTTATAGAAGTAAGGTGATTAGACCATAGTGTCATCTAGTGTTATAGAGAGTAAGGGTGAATTAGACCATAGTTCATCTATGTTATAGAAGAGCTAAGGGTGAATTAGACCATAGTGCATCTAGTGTTATAGAAGAGTAAGGGTGAATTAGACCATAGTGTCATCTAGTGTTATAAGAGAGCTAAGGGTGAATTAGACCATAGTGCATCTAGTGTTATAGAAGAGCTAAGGGTGAATTAGACCATAGTGTCATCTAGTGTTATAGAAAAGTAAGGGTGAATTAGACCATAGTGTCATCTAGTTTATGAAGAGCTAAGGTGAATTAGACCATAGTGTCATTAGTGTATAGAGAGCTAAGGGAATTAGACCATAGTGCATCTAGTGTTATAGAGATAAGGTGAATTAGACCATAGTGTCATCTAGTGTTATAGAGAGATAGGGTGAATTAGACATAGTGCATCTAGTGTTATAGAAAGCTAAGGGTGAATTAGACCATATGTCATCAGTGTTATAGAAGAGCTAAGGGTGAATTAGACCATAGTGTATTAGTGTTATAGAAAGTAAGGTGAATTAGACCATAGTCATCTAGTGTTAAGAAGATAAGGGTGAATTAGACCATAGTCATCTAGTGTTATAGAGAGCTAAGGGTGAATTAACATAGTGTCATCTAGTGTTATAGAAGACTAAGGGTGAATTAGACCATATGTCACTAGTGTTTATAGAAAAAGGGTGAATTAGACCATAGTGATATCTGTTTATAGAGAGCTAAGGTGAATTAGACCATAGTGTCATCTAGTGTTATAGAAGAGCTAAGGGTGAATTAGACCATAGTGTCATCTAGTGTTATAGAAGAGCTAAGGTGAATTAGACCATAGTGTCATCTAGTTTATAGAAGAGTAAGGGTGAATTAGACCATAGTGTCATCTAGTGTTATAGAAGAGCTAAGGGTGATTAGACCATAGTGTCATCTAGTGTTAAGAAAGCTAAGGTGAATTAGACATAGTGTCATCTAGTGTTATAGAAGATAAGGTGAATTAGACCATAGTGTCATCTAGTGTTAATAAGAGCTAAGGGTGAATTAAAGGCAAGTGTGAATTAGACATAGCATTAGTGTTATAAGAGCTAAGGTGAATTAGCCATATGGCATCTAGTGTTATAAAAGAGTGGGGAATTAGACCATAGTTCATCTAGTTTATAGAAGAGCTAAGGGTGAATTAACCATAGTTCATAGTTTATAGAAGACTAGGTGAATTTAGACCATAGTGTACATGTTATAGAAGAGCTAAGGGTGAATTGACCATTGTCATTAGTGTTATAGAAGAGCTAAGGGTATAGACCAAGTATCAGTTTATAAGAGTAAGGGTATAACCATAGTGTCATCTAGTGTTAAGAAGCTAAGGGTGAATAACCATAGTGTCATCTATGTTATAGAAAATAAGGGTGATTAGACCAAGGTATTATGTTATAGAGACTAAGGGGAATAGACCATAGTGTCATCTAGTTTTAGAAAGCAAGGGGAATTAACATTATCACTAGTGTTATAAGACTAAGGGAATTAGACATATGCATCTAGTGTTAAGAGGCTAAGGGTGAATTAGACCATAGTGTATCTAGTGTTTAAAGAGTAAGGGTGAATTACCATATGTACTAGTGTTATAGAAACTAAGGGTAATTAGACCAAGTGTCACTAGTGTTATGAACTAGGTGATAGAAAAAAAAAAATGTATATATAAGCAGGTATGCTTGTTATGTTAGAATAGTGAATAATTGCTAGTTAGACTAAGGTGATAACGTAAGTAAGAAAGATAGAATGTATATAAGAGATGAATAACCATATATCTTGTATAGAGAAGTGAACCTGTTTATATAGAAACTTAAGCGGTGAATTAACCATAGTGTCATCTAGTTTATAAGACTAAGGGTGAATAGACCATAGTGTCATCTAGTGTTATAGAAGAGCTAAGGTGAATTAGACCATAGTTCATCTAGTGTATAAGACTAAGGGTGAATTAGACCATAGTGTCATCTATGTTATAGAGACTAAGGGTGAATTAGACCATAGTGTCATCTAGTTTATAGAACTAAGGGTGAATTACCATAGTGCATCTAGTGTATAGAGACTAAGGGTGAATTAACATAGTGTCATCTAGTGTTAGAAGAGCTAAGGTGAATTAGACCATAGTGTCATCTAGTGTTATAGAGACTAAGGGTGAATTAGACCATAGTCATCTAGTGTTATAGAGAGCAAGGTGAATTAACCATAGTGTCATCTAGTGTTATAGAAGACTAAGGTGAATAGACCATAGTGCATCTAGTGTTATAGAAACTAAGGGGAATTAGACCATAGTGTCATCTAGTGTTATAGAGATAAGGTGAATTAGACCATAGTGCATCTAGTGTTATAGAGAGCTAAGGGTGAATTAGACATAGTGTCATCTAGTGTTATAGAGAGTAAGGTAATTAGACCATAGTGTATCTAGTTTATAAAAGCTAAGGTGAATTAGACATAGTGTCATCTAGTGTTATAGAACTAAGGGTGAATAACCAAGTGTCATCTAGTGTTATAGAGAGCTAAGGTGAATTAGACCATAGTGTCATCTAGTGTTATAGAACTAAGGTGATTAACCATAGTCATCTATGTTATAGAAAGTGATTAGACCATAGTCATTAGTTTATAGAAGACTAAGGTGAATTAACCATAGTGCATCTAGTGTTATAGAAACAAAGGTGAATTAGACCATAGTGCATCTAGTGTATAAAAGCTAAGGGTGAATTAACCATAGTGTCATCTAGTGTTATAGAAAGCTAAGGAATTAACCATAGTGTCATCTAGTTAAGAAGACTAAGGTGAATTAGACCATAGTGCATCAGTGTTATAGAGAGCAAGGGTGAATAGACCTAGTGTCATCTAGTGTTAAGAAGCTAAGGGAATTAACCATAGTGCATCTAGTGTTATAGAAACTAAGGTGAATTAGACCATAGTGTCATCTAGTGTATAGAAGAATAAGGTGAATTAACCTAGTTACTAGTTTATAGAGAGCTAAGGTGAATTACCATAGTGTCATCTAGTGTATAGAGATAAGGTAATTCAAGTCATATGAAAGAGCTAAGGTGAATTAGACCATAGTGTCATCTAGTGTTATAGAAAGCTAAGGGTGAATTAGACCATAGTGCATCTATGTTATAAAAGCTAAGGGTAATTAGACCATAGTTCATCTAGTGTTATAGAGACTAAGGTGAATTAACCATAGTGCATCTATGTATAGAAGAGCTAAGGGTGAATTAGACCATAGTGTCATCTAGTGTTATAGAGAGCTAAGGTGAATAACCTAGTGTATCTAGTTATAGAGAGCTAAGGGAATACATAGTGTCATCTAGTGTTATAGAAGAGCTAAGGGTGAATTAGACCATAGTGTCATCTATGTATAGAAGACTAAGGGTAATTAACCATCATCTGTTACTAGGATTGAAGATATAAGGTAACCATAGTGTCATCAGTTATAGAACTAAGGGAATTAACATAGTGCACTATGTTATAGAAAGCAAGGAATTAACCATATGTCATCTAGTTAAGAGCTAAGGGAATTAACCAATGTCATCTAGTGTTATAGAAACTAAGTGAATAGACCATAGTGTCATCTAGTGTTAAGAAACTAAGGTAATTAGACCATATGTCATCTATGTTAAGAAGACTAATAATTAGACCATAGTGCACTAGTTTTAGAACTAAGGGTGAATTAGACCATAGTGTCATTAGTTTATAGAGAGCTAAGGGTGAATTAGACCATAGTGTCATCTAGTGTTATAGAAGAGCTAAGGGTGAATTAGACCATAGTGTCATCTAGTGTTATAGAAGAGCTAAGGGTGAATTAGACCATAGTGTCATCTAGTGTTATAGAAGAGCTAAGGGTGAATTAGACCATAGTGTCATCTAGTGTATAAGAGAGCTAAGGGTGAATTAGACCATAGTGTCATCTAGTGTTATATAGAAGACTAAGGGTGAATTAGACCATAGTGTCATCTAGTGTTATAGAAGAGCTAAGGGTGAATTAGACCATAGTGTCATCTAGTGTTATAGAAGAGCTAAGGGTGAATTAGACCATAGTGTCATCTAGTGTTATAGAAGAGCTAAGGGTGAATTAGACCATAGTGTCATCTAGTGTTATAGAAGAGCTAAGGGTGAATTAGACCATAGTGTCATCTAGTGTTATAGAAGAGCTAAGGGTGAATTAGACCATAGTGTCATCTAGTGTTATAAAGAGCTAAGGGTGAATTAGACCATAGTGTCATCTAGTGTTATAGAAGAGCTAAGGGTGAATTATACCATAGGTGTCCATCTAGTGTTATAGAAGAGCTAAGGGTGAATTAGACCATAGTGTCATCTAGTGTTATAGAAGAGCTAAGGGTGAATTAGACCATAGTGTCATCTAGTGTTATATAGAAGAGCTAAGGTGAATTAGACCATAGTGTCATCTAGTGTTATAGAGAGCTAAGGGTGAATTAGACCATAGTGTCATCTAGTGTTATAGAAGAGCTAAGGGTGAATTAGACCATAGTGTCATCTAGTGTTTATAGAAGAGCTAAGGGTAATTAGACCATAGTGTCATCTAGTGTTATAGAAGAGCTAAGGTGAATTAGACCATAGTGTCATCTAGTGTTATAGAAGACTAAGGTGAATTAGACCATAGTGTCATCTAGTGTTATAGAAGAGCTAAGGTGAATTAGACCATAGTGTCATCTAGTGTTATAGAAGAGCTAAGGTGAATTAGACCATAGTGTCATCTAGTGTTATAGAGAGCTAAGGTGAATTAGACCATAGTGGTGTCATCTAGTGTTATAGAAGAGCTAAGGGTGAATTAGACCATAGTGTCATCTAGTGTTATAGAAGAGCTAAGGGTGAATTAGACCATAGTGTCATCTAGTGTTATAGAAGAGCTAAGGGTGAATTAGACCATAGTGTCATCTAGTGTTATAGAAGAGCTAAGGGTGAATTAGACCATAGTGTCATCTAGTGTTATAGAAGAGCTAAGGGTGAATTAGACCATAGTGTCATCTAGTGTTATAGAAGAGCTAAGGGTGAATTAGACCATAGTGTCATCTAGTGTTATAGAAGAGCTAAGGGTGAATTAGACCATAGTGTCATCTAGTCTTATAGAGAGCTAAGGGTGAATTAGACCATAGTGTCATCTAGTGTTATAGAAAGCAAGGTGAATTAGACCAAGTGTCATCTAGTGTATAGAGAGCTAAGGGTGAATTAGACCATAGTGCCATCTAGTCTTATAGAAGAGCTAAGGGTGAATTAGACCATAGTGCCATCTAGTGTTATAGAGAGCTAAGGGTGAATTATACCATAGTGTCATCTAGTCTTATAGAAGAGCTAAGGGTGAATTAGACCATAGTGCCATCTAGTGTTATAGAAGAGCTAAGGGTGAATATACCATAGTGTAATCTAGTGTTATAGAGAGCTAAGGGTGAATTATACCATAGTGTAATCTAGTGTTATAGAGAGCTAAGGGTGAATTAGACCATAGTGTCATCTAGTGTTATAGAAGAACTAAGGGTGAATTAGACCATAGTGTCATCTAGTCTTATAGAAGAGCTAAGGGTGAATTAGACCATAGTGTATCTAGTGTTATAGAAGAGCTAAGGGTGAATTATACCATAGTGTAATCTAGTGTTATAGAGAGCTAAGGGTGAATTAGACCATAGTGTCATCTAGTGTTATAGAAGAACTAAGGGTGAATTAGACCATAGTGTCATCTAGTGTTATAGAAGAGCTAAGGGTGAATTAGACCATAGTGTCATCTAGTCTTATAGAAGAGCTAAGGGTGAATTAGACCATAGTGTCATCTAGTGTTATAGAGAGCTAAGGGTGAATTAGACCTGATACAGAGCTCCAGGTAAAAAGATAAACTTAACATTCGTCTTCTCTTGTTTCCTATTTCGCCCAACATGTATCCCAGCATGAGTACAGGACTGATGATGAGGTAGGCCAGACACACGCCATGTCCGAGGGTATCAGCGTCCACATTCAACTTGTGGAAACTTACAGGACTTCCTGTCTGGCCCAATCGAGCGACAAGCACTGTAGTAAGTAACATCACCTGGAACCAAAATACAGCATTTCGTAGCCAGAGTATTATTCAAATAAATATACTAACCAAGGCCGTAGCAAAGTCGCGTGGGCCGCAATCAAAGAAACCTTTTCAAATCTGGAATTAGTTTTGACGGTAAGAAAGTGAACGGATGAAATGAAATACAATAAGTGCAATTTAATTTGTTTAGTATATAGAAACTTTATAACGCCACATCCCTTCAGGTCTTAAAATTTAAATGGAGCACTTATTTAAATAAAAGCATATTCAATAGAATCAGAAATAGGGGAGTGGAGTTTTAGGAGGGAGTGTGTGTGATTCCAGAAGGGCCAACACACTTCCTTTTCTTGTAACATATTTACAAAAACAAAATTCAAATATATATATCTACTTTCTTATTTCACAACATCTAAGTACATAATATCTTCCTATATGTATAATATTTTTGACTTCTTATATTTTTCCATAATGGTCTTCTCTTATTTTATAATTAATTACATGTTAATTCTAATTCTAATATAAGTTTCCTTATTGTTTTAATATCTGGTAAATATGTTATTACATAATTATTATTTCTCGATATTATAATTTATTAACCTTCACTAACTTTGACGTTATACCTCATTGGCTAACGCATTGTGTTTTAACTATTATTTCCTTGGTGTGTTTCTTCTTTCATCAGACCTGAGGATGAGCTGTCGTAACATCGAAACATGTCGTATAAACAACGTTGTAGTACTTGTAGCAGTAACCAAGGAACAGGTAAATACAGATAAGGAAGAAATTCAATTTTTATATTTGTTTCAAAATGTAATATCTTGTTCTGTCAATTCTCAAAATAATACAGAAATACGAAATACATGATCACATCATCCTTTGTTCTTAGAACATAGTTTTAAGTATAATTTTGACTCAAATGTTTACAATTTTAATATCTACTGAATTTTTAGAGGTTTATTTTAATTTCAAGATATTCCTATTTTATAATGTATCGTAACTTGTAATTAATATTACCAATCTTTTTCAAATATCACTCAAATACTGTGCAGATATATATTATATTATATTACACATTTATGTCTTTCGCGTTAATTTAATATAACTTGTATAACCTAATTTCACTCAAAATTGAATTTTATTTATAAATAACACTTTTAGATTTATTTCACTGCCTTCTTTTATTCTCGAATATGATACGATTAAAATAGAAATCTAAATAGCTTCTAAATCTATGGAAATTGAATTAAAATTTTAAAAATCAGCTGAGGATATTTCTAAATAGCTTCTAACGGCATCAATATTTAAAAATAATGAATTAAGACCATTCCAAATATATTCTAAAGGAGTATGTTTTTTTATTGAGGATCCTTCTAATAATTTCAAGATAGCTAATTGTTAAAAGTTTGCTGGGAGGGCCTCAGAACTATTTAGGCTGTCGGTCCCGGCAAAGATTTATCTGATTGCCAAACCCTTCCTTCACCTCTGACAAGACATCTTGTGAATGTGGGGAATGCCAGGTCTCTACCGTGGTTCGGATTCCACGTTAAACTGTAGGTCCTCCATTTCATCTCACAATCACCCTACTATTACACATTAGCGTAAGTGCGTATAACCCGAACGGGTAGTAAGACGCGGTGCTAATAATAATAATAATAATAATAATAATAATATTTAGGCTGGATGAACGGAGATAAGTCCCTCAAAAACCACTTTTGGTTAGTTTTCCTCCCCCCCCCCCCCAACACAAATATAATTCTGTAATCAAATAGCTGAAGCTATTATTTATGCGTTTTAGTGAGGAATTCTCCATCCAGATATATTCTGAAAATTGACACCTGGACACGGGAATCGAACCCGAGACCCTTGGCTTAGTACGCCAATGCTCTACAACTGAGCTATCTAGGAGTTGTTCCATGCCCAGGGTCATTATTCACGCTTATTTTAAGGCAGAGTCTGTGATGGACCTGTGAAAATCATCGGCTACAAATGTGTGATTTTATTAAGATTCGGATGGACACCTACTATATAACGATAAAGTTGTATAGCCGTTTTCTCAAAAACTATACACAATAACAACATGTGTTTTATTGCATTATATTTAACTTGTAAATTTAATATGAACTATATTTATAAAAACTGTTAAAAATTAATATTTAATTAGTTAGATATATTAGTTAGACATATTTTTGATTAAATTCAAATTAAATCAAACATAAAATACAAGAATATAGTTTTTAAGTTATCATATTGTTATAGAGAATACACGATGAATATTTATAATATAATGATTTTAACAAAATTTGGTATTTTTGGGAAGAGAAGTTGATTACACAAGTTGCCTGGTGTGAAACCAGCCAAGAAGGAGTCTTCACACGGCAGTCAACTAGTTGAGAGTCAACCAGGCAACCTAGTTGATTCAACCAAACCACCTCGTCTGAAAGAGGCCTAATTGTCTTTCACTTTATTACTACTATTACCTCCAAACCTGAGTTATTGAAATGTTCACTGTGATATATTTGCATGATGTATGTCAAAAGTTTTTTTTATAGAGTATGCTTGATTCTGTTTAACTTATAAATAATTTGCATAAACATTGTTTCCTTGATTAGATAAAACCTATTTGTATAGCATTGGTTTTGTAAAAATAGGTGAAATTGCTAACACCCGCCTTTGTGGTGTAGTTAGCTCACGCCATATTTCGTGTAGAGCCAGACTGCCGGGGACGGGGAGATTGAAGTTCGAATCTCGGTCGGGTTAACTGGGGTGGTTTTTTCAAAAATTGTTTTCCTCCCTCCACGCAAATGTGGGTTCACTTCCTCTAAATTCAACCATATCAATCCCTAGCCCATCAACGTAATTAGTACGTAAGCGTATAACCCGAACGCGCAGTAAGACACAGTATAAAATAATTCTATAAATAGCTTTATTCGTGTTTTATGGACGAACAAGACCTTTTCTTACTTACAGCGGATTAATTTGGAAGATATTAAAATTCAGGGGCGCATCCAGGAATGTAATTTAGGGGAATGGGCCATGTGTGTCAAAGCTATTATTTCCCCCCTGAAAATTGTCATAAAATTATTTTAATTAAAATCTAATTAATTTTAAAAGAAGTTACACTCACATACACACACATATATATATATATATATATATATATATATATATATACAGGTTGTTAACATATTATGGATATTGTTGTGCATATTAAAATGAGCAATGGAATATTAATGAAGTTACCTGTGTCGATGCGTCAGTAAACTCCAATAATAATAATAATAATAATAATAATAATAATAATAATAATAATAATAATAATATAAAAGATCTTTAGAAAAAATAGGTCCACAAACCAACTCACATAAAGGTAAAGGTAATTTGGTATTTTTATAGTAAACAATTTCAAGGGGCACCTCACAGACTTTCTTTCACTTTTATCTTAAAAATATACAGTTACTAAACACTCATGAGAAGTGTGAAACAAAATAATAACTCTATACATTGTTGTAGAAACACCACACCAAAGATCATAAATGAAATAATATACATTGTTACATACTTTATGTTATTATTATTATTAGCACCGCGTCTTACTACCCATTCGGGTTATACGCACTTACGCTAATGTGTAAGTTAATGGAAGGGTGATATTGAGATGAAATGAAGGACCTACAGTTTAACGTGGAATCCGAACCACGGTGGAGACCTGGCATTCCCCACATTCGCAAGATGCATACTTATGGCATTAGGACCACTCTATGGCACTAGGAACTAGAAATACTGTTACAGAAAAATTGAGAAAAGAGAAACATCTTTGTCCTAAATGGAGCATAAGAATCAAATTCATTTTCAAATACCGGATTAAAAAGTATATTGTCTATATTTGTTAATAGCTCAGAACTTCCTAGTTTTATAAAAATATATGTTTACCTTTATTGGTACTTCAACATTACAACGATAAGTTATTATTTCAAATATTTGTGGGAAATGAGGAAAATTGGAAAGTCTATCTCGTGTATGGTCCCTCTATGAGAAAATGAGAATTTACATCCTGTTTATAATGATAAACAGTGTTCAGATATCAAATTAATTCAAACTCGTTAGAGTGAATTTTAATAAAATCGATTAATTCTCTTTTTGCCTTTCAATAAACTACCCTTAAATTTAGGGTTAAACATTTAATTCCAAAAATGCCTCGGGGAGACCTTCTTAAAACCCCAATACCAAGTTGTAGCCCAATCTGATTAATAGTTTCTACTCCAGACCGAGATACAAACAGACAAGACAGACAAACAAACAGACAGACAAACAAACAAACGAAACAGACAAAACAGAAAACAACAGCAGAACAAGACAACAACAGAAAAACAACAGATACACAAACAGACGACAAAAACAGACAAACAAACAGAACAGACAGACAGCAAACAGACAGACAATACAAAACAGACAACAAACAGACAGAAAACAAACAGACAGACAGACAAACAGACAGACAACGCAACAAACAAACAGACAGACAAACAAACAGACAGACAACAAACAGACAAACAAACAGACAGAAGACAAACACGACAGACAGACAAACAAACAGACAGACAAACAACAGACAGACAAACAAACAGACAAACAAACCAGACAGACAAACAAACAGATGACATCGCGAAAACAACTTTGTTGGTTGACATTTATCAAAATCTCGAGTTAGAATTTTTTGACGATCAAAATACTTTCTCTCCGAGGTGTCGCGATAATGTAAATATTTGTTCACAAAGCTTAGTTACTCGCAGATGTGTTCTAGACATATATATATATATATATATATATATATATCTACCCTTAACGGTTTTCCACAAGAGATTTATCACTCTAGTTTTCCCTTCTTAACTTCACGCTAATGCGGGTTCACTTTCTCTTAGCTACCTAACTCATCTCTACCCAATCAGATTGAGCCGTTAATAACCTGTGTGTTGAACGTAGCAACAAAAATGAAAAAACTTAGTTATAGATGGCTTATAATCATATAATAATAATTTCATGATTTTTAATGGAAACATGGTTTACAAAGTTTTTTAATTCAGATATATTTTTAGATTTTATTAGTATGGTGTTCAAAAAAGTTAATATTAGGGCCTATTTGTAAAGTGAACTAGGCCTGCAGTATGTAAATTCTATTTAATAGAAATAAAATTTAACAAATTGCAATTTTTCGCATAACTTTGAGTACCTTTTTTTAAAAGATATTTCCAATTTTCTAACAGCCTATCACGTGGAACAAAGTGTTGTTTTCACTTTGATTTTTCTAGCTTTTGTACAAACAAATTATGGTGCACTTATTTTAATTCTAGCTTCCATATACCATATTATATTTAAATAACTAGCGTAAGTAGCAACCGTAAAAATTATGTCACTGAAAAAAAACTAAAAAAAAAATGTTATAATTGTTTTAAATTTTGGAAAGAAAATATATCTATAAATATTTCTACAGTAATAGATAAACTAAATAAATATGTCACAATATACTGTAATTAATGATTTCCTACGGTAGCTCAGAAAAATTATACTTTGAAGGGGATTCAAGCCCTTGCCCTTTGACTTAAGTCTAAACAAAACTAAAACATGTAGAGTTTTTCTTATATATATTTTCTGTCGAAGCATATTTTTGTTTTCGTGTCTAATGGATAGTTTATTCATTTCAAGCTTTGTAGACTACAAGATGGAAGTTTTTCTGTTAATTGCTTAAATATCGTGTCCTGGAGCCTGAAGGGCAAGTCTCCCCTTTTGACTTGGTGTATCAGTTGAAGTTACTATGTCCCTGTGTCCTTATGATACAGTCTTTACTTCATCAGTCATGGGCTGAGAAAATAGTAATGCCATAAACTTGCAAAACTTCCACAAGTTTCATTAATCTATTTTGAAGCCAATGTTTCTCATGACGCCGTGTACGTCATGTGCATCTGTGTAATTTATGGATGGCTACAACCAGGCTGTCTGTCTTGTTTTCCATATCACTGTTGAGCTAATGAAAATCTATATTTTAGCTTGGCCAAGTACTCACGCTTTTCGTGCTGTATTAGCCTTGGTGTTCAAACCAGGGAGATGCACTAGTCATAATGGGGTCCGCGCAAATAATACCCTTTTTCTTTTGCCCGTTTTTTTGCTTCTATTGTTTTTTGGTTGCTCTTAGTGTAATTACTATTATAATTTTATGTACTATTGAATGCTCTGGCAGTACCAAAGAGGAAAGAGACCAGCCATCGTACTGTTTTGTTGACACCTGTTTATTAGCCATCGACCGCTGTTATCAACAGAGCTTACTGTTGCTTATCATTAGCCGAAATATTTAAAGGATATTATCTTAAGACCCATTCAATCAGACTGATCATAATTTATAGGTGTATCTTGTTTGATACCCTTTGCTAATAATCGTTTAACTGTTTTCTCCTTTAGAAACTTCTACCTGTTCAGCCCTTGTAGCTACAGTTAAAACTTCACACTTTGCAAAGTCAAATTGTTTGCATCAAACTTCAAAGTACAACCTATAATATTATTGTAAAACTTAATTTTGTTATTTCTGTTTTTTATTTAATAAATCTATTTTTTGTTTAACCTTAATTCTTTTCAATTTAAATTGTGTATCCTGTAAAAAGTAAAATCTTACAGTTTCAACCTGAGCTACACAAATACATCTTAAGTGGTACGTAGAGTTTAAAAATATTTACATAAACCTTTACACAATGAATGTTGTATATTTAAATAATAATTTTGTTTGTAATTTATTTAATTTATTTTATATGCAGATTATAGAATATGCATGACTTGCGTTATCCACCAACAACTTTGGAGGTACAAAGCTAGATAGGCCTAGTATTGTTTTAATCAGCCGAACGCTGGACGGGAGACAATATTTGTTCTGTTTGCAAATAATAATTTTCATGTTTGCAAACTTTTAGAAACATAGGGAAGATAGGAAATAAAGTTCAAACTGTTTGCAAACATGGGAAACAATATGTTTGCAAGCAGCTAAACATAGTTTCACGTCCAGACTTGAATGATGAAACCTTTGTTACCGTATATAGTTCAGTTGAGCCATGGCCATCTTTAGTTACACGCCAGAGTGTTAAATGTGGCAACTCTGCTTGTAGTGACGTCATGAGGATTATATGCTTATGCTATAGCATTGCTGGTCAGAAATAAAGAGGAGTTGCAGGAAATGATGGACTGGTTGGTAGAGATAGGGAGAAGATATGGCATAGATATCAACAGTGAGAAGTCAAAAGTGATGGTGAATTGAAAAAATGAAGAGCCACTGCAAATCAAAATTGGAAATCAGGAGTTAGAAAACATAGAGCAGTTCCAAGTCCCTGTTAAGTCATTTGACAAAGAATGGCTACTGCACTAAAGAAATTGGATCGAGGATCGCCATGGCAAAAGAAGCTTTCAAAAAGAAGAAATTACCGTTGACCAACAAGTTGAGTTTGGAACTAAAGAAGGAATTGATGAAATGCTCCATTTGGAGCATCGAACCGTGTGGAGCAGGAACTTGGATTCTTAGGAAGATGGGAAATAAATACTTGGTGAGCTTTGAAATATGGTGCTGGAGAAGACTTGAGAAGATCAGGTTGACAGACGGGGCTACAAATGAACAAGTCCTAAGAAGAGTGAATGGAAAGAGATCCATTTTGGATGTGATTCTTCGGCGCAAAGAAAATAGGATTGGACACATCCTTAGGAGGAGCTATCTTCTGCACGACGTCATAGAAGGAAAGGTTGAGAGAAAGAGGAACTTAGGAAGAAAGAGGATTCAAATATTAGATGACTTGAAAAAAAATAAAAAAATCAGGGTGCTGAAGGAAGAGGCAGAGGACAGGGTGAGGCCTAAGTTTCACTGGCCAAATGATTGGACCTGTCATAAGACAGAACACCTAATAAAAATAAAAATTACGTTACTTATATCACTACGCAAAAATAATTCTTTTGTTGAAAAATACAACAAATAAAAATTCAAATAATAATTTTAAAATAAAGTTGCTAGGTAAGGATTATGTAAAATAAAATAATTCACCCAAGAATTACCGCAGAAACAGTCGTTTTTAGTAAATTGATCTAAATCTGAATCCTTACAAATATATTTATAAATCAAACATAGGTGAAGGTTCTTTTAAGCACCGCATCTTAGTGCCCGCTCCAGTTATAAGCTTATCTACTAATTACGCTAATAGTTTTAACGATGATGGGATATATATTTACAGGAAGTGTATCCGCATTTTCGTGGAGGGAGAGTTGAAACCTATTTTGGAAAAAAAAACTTAATACACCAGACTGAGATTAGAGCCTTGATCTCCCAGTCATCGTAACTCTAGTCTACTACAGATGTAGCGCCTTAGACCATGCAGCCACCGAAGCAGGTACAAGGGAAAAGTTTTTTCTAAGTTTTCGGCAATGAAACGTATTGTTTAGCATTTCTATTAATACATTCTTCATTATTGTAAGTCCAATAACTTTAATCCTCAAAACAGCTGTTGATGGAATTGTTAGTCCTCCTCTGGTGAGATCATTGAAATAGTTAACATCTTTATCATGCCCAACTAGAAAATAAAAGCAACAACTGCATTCCAAACCAACAGACAATTAGTAACCACAAATGTAAAAACTCGAGGATTCTGGAATCATGTCAGCTGTTAGTTGAACTTAGTTAGTTAACTTATACAAAAAATGTTAATCCATTGTATGTTCTGCTATATGATCCAAAACATAATGCAATAATAGCTTGAACAAGGCAACATTTCAAAACAAGTAAATTACATGAGAAACATACAACCCGCACAGTAAAACAAACTGAACTAAAACGGCAACACCGCACGTGGCTGTGTTGTTGACCAGCCTTAATGCAGTGTTGCCAAACTTCTGTATTCCGGCCTGTAACTAAAGACGTCGAGTACAAGATTTCAGCAGAGGGTGCTGCTGTAGCTTGTGCTTTGTAAGTAACTGTGACTGTTCAAGAAAACAGAGAAGAATACAATGGTTGTGGGTCCGTACAGCGCCTCAAAATGGGTCGTACTTGGCAAATAAGCTTCGTACAGAACTATAGCTCGATGACTGTAGTGGTTTTAGGACTTCACTCAAATGTCTCTTACATATTTTGAAGTTATTTTACAAACGGTTGGTCCCAGGAGAGTGAACGTCTGGCCTAGCTCACGTTGTTTTTTTTTATCAACAATATAGACAACACGCAGATAATGTTTCTTGTAACACATTTGAAATGGACAGCGAGAAACTTTTTCTCCTCATGAAACACAAAAGAAGCACGAAAATATTTTGCAAACAATTTACAAACTTTTTCTGAATATACTAAAAACATTTCGGAAATAAACAACGTTTCCAGAAAAATGTTTCCAAATGCGTACTAAACTTAAAGAACTATCTCAAAAACAAGACGGTTCAGTGTAAAAACGTTAAACCCGGCAGGTTGGTACAGTAGTTCAAATACCGGCTGGGTGTTTTGGGAAGTTCATACCACTAAAGGGGTTTTCTATCCTCTCTCTTTCTCTGCTTAATCAATTGCTTATCTCTATTATTATTATTTATAGTAATGTTTGTGTTAAACGTAGCCATAAAACTAAAGGCAAGACACTGATTAAAATTCCTCGAGAGACCTAAGATAAATTAATATTGTAAAACTCTGACAATAAAAGGTTGTACTTACAATTTCAATGAATTTCAGGATAAATCCCGGTTGTTTGAGCTCCTTCAGCCCGACGGGTAGGATCTTATTCGCCATGGTGTTCGTACCGGCTGCTCAACATCCACTGCTAACGTCTTGCTACCCACTCTATCCGCATCAAGCAGCCCACGACGTCAAGTGATGAGGGAACCAATTGAGGGCGTAACGTCAGCTTCAACTGGACCAAACTTCTTACTTGGTGTGGAAACTGGAGATTGTAGGAGTCAATGGGTTGTCCGTCTCGAAATGGCCATATAAGTTCATTTTATTTGGTGATGAAGAATGATATGTTCCAAAGAGTTATATTTGTTCAACTATGCCATCAAATGTAACACTTTAAGAACTATAGCAATATGTTCAAATAAGTAACCTTTTTAAAGTTGATTTCATTTTTTAAAAGTATTCAATATCCTTTTAATTGGTTTAGTGTTTAGTTTAATAGAGATAACTATTTTATACTGAACATCAATGGCGTAGAAAAAAGGGGCTTTAGGGGTCTGGAACCCCCGGTGATTTGATGTACTCCCTTATGTGATACATAGGTATTGTGTATAAAAACTTTTATTGGTTAAGAATATGGTAAAATATTCTAGTGGATCCCCTTTGGAAACACTTTCTTTCTACGTCCTTGTTGAGCAGGATCAGTTGCATTTCTTTGTTCCAGTATTGAATGTTTACTTTCTAATCTAAAGATAAAGTATTGTAATCGTGAAAGTTATTGACCTTGACATTATGATTAATCTGTACCATACTCTTAAACCAGAAGAGTGAATTTTACAATTCTGTCTCCGTGTCTGCCTATCTGTCGGTCCCTGGCTAAATATCTCAAATGGTTTTGGTGTATTTTGTTCAAATTTGATATTTAGAGTCCATTTGCCGTAGGAGTGGTGGCGGCAGCGTAGAGCTAGCAGAAGATATAAGAATGATTAAAATAAAAACATAATTAAAAACAAATTGTTTGTTGTGAAATTTCTGATTGACAAACGTGGCAAGAAGTCAATACATGTTCTTGAAGATCATGTGGTTTGGCGAATGGATACATGAAAGTAGATCTGGTATATTTTGATAGCTGTCACTTACCACCACACACCTTAGCTGGGGTATGGATATATAGTTATACCTTGGGGCTTTTTATGATTTCGAACCTAAACCTTAAATTAAGGGTAGTTTACTAATGAGGGATTTTTTTAAATTCCAAGTTTTTCGAAAATGGCATCAACTATTTTATTAAAAATGGATGTATAGGAAGTGTTTGACCTTCAAAATAAAAACTGGTTTAAGGATAAGACTACTGCTGTGTGAATTTTGAAAATTTTAATTATTTTGAAAATGGATACAACAGTTTTGTTTAAAATGTATCTGTTGAGTGTTTGACATGACAAATAAAACTGTAAACTTCTTTTTCACAGAACATATTATTTAAGAAACATTTTACTTAGAAAAATTTGTAATATTTTTAAAATGGCTCTGACTATTTGTCTAAAACTCGGTATCTGGTAAGTTTTTAATAATGTACATAATTTTATATATTCCTTACCCATTTCGGTAGCCGCATGATCTAAAGCGCTACTTTCACGATAATCTATAGGTCGAAAATGCAAAGGTAGTAGATCAATGCTATTTGGGTGTATTGATCGTGGTTTTTCCTCAATTGTTTCTCACTAAAATATATATCTCCACACGCAAATGTGGCTACACCGTACACTTCCTCTAATATCACCTTTCCTCATCCCTAGCCTATTAGCATAACTAGTACATAACCGAACAGCCTGATTGGTTAGTAAGACGTGATACAATATTTTTGTGATTGTTAAAAAAAAATTATAGCCCTGAACGCCTGGTTGTTTAATGATGAATGATTTTTGAAAAAACGATCTAACGATTTTGTTAAAAGTCTGTATCTGATTATGAAGAGGAGGGAGGAGGAATAATACCTCCTCCTACTACCTCCTAAAAACACAATATAAAGTGTTGCTATACCTGAAACTGCTCTACAGCGGTCGCATAGCGCATTGCTACTAATACACAGTAAAAATGACTGATTTGCGACCGAAATTCCAGACAAACCAATAATGATATATCTTTTATTTTTTTATTATGACTGTATGGACACTTTTTTAAATTGATATTGAATTATATATTTTATTTTATATGGATATATTTTAAAAATTAACTCAAAAAACGCATTTTTAAAAATGGTTGGATTAAAAAAAACATACCATCTTAAGTTTTGTACGTAATTTACATATATAATATTTTTAATCACGTAAACCTATTCCCTGGGCTAGAAATCGGTCATTAGTTACATAAATGTAGGTTTATTACAAGATAGGGGTGTAAACCCCCACCACACCTACTCAAACCAAGACTCAGTGGCAGTAATCCTCTTGTTCGCCTGACAGGACAACACTAATAGCTTTGAAACTTGTCCAGAGGACCAGTTCAACGGTTAGAATATTTCAGATGTATTTTCTGGTTCTTAAAAAAAATCTTTGCAAGCTATAAAGTGAACCTACATCAGCATTATTTCATAAAATATATAATTTAAATTATTTTTTTCAATGGGGATTTTAACGTGCAATTTATGAAAACAAGGATTATATCTGCACATGACTTACAAACTAGCTCTTAGCTATGACATACATAACAGTTTACTAAAGTTAAATTAACGTCTCTATCTGATATCGAAACCGGGACCCTTAGCATAGTAATTACAAGTGCTATCGACATAGCTAAAGTGTCGTTAAAAATAAAGAGAAATGTTTTAAGTTATATATGATAAACCACTTTAATTAAAGGATAAAAAATAATATAACGATAAAAGTATAGCTGTGGTAAAATAATATTCAATACCAAAACTGGATTAAATTGGAATGTTGTGCAAGTTGACGCATTTTATGACGACTCTTGACACACAAAGTATTAAATTATTTACATTTATTTTGTATTTAGTATTGAATATTTTTCTAAAACACACAAGTAATTTTATGCTTCAATAGTAATTTACTGTTTGGGTCAGCGTAGCCTTTAGAATTTTTCGGAAACTATGTGCTATTCGTCATTTAGACCAGGGTTGGACTGGGCCTCCAAAAGGGCGTGAAACTTGTATTTTTAGAGGACGTAAAATATTTTGAAGAGCCCAATTTTTTTTTTACCTATTTACTTTAAAATAACTATACGAGTGCTGGTAGAATTCAATATTATTAATTAATAATAAAAAAAATTGGTAGTTCCAGCAAGGATGCTCAAAATATTATTTTATTTTTTCCCCCCCGTGTGTCTCAAAGCATTGTTTAATATTGTGAATTGCATATGTTATGTTCAATGAATATAGTATAAATTCATGGATTAGATTAATTTTATTTTACAAAAGTGAAAAAAACATCAATCATTTAAGACAAATTGTACAAGATTAGCTAAATGTTGCAAGAATCTCGTACATTGATACAGCTTGCTCAACAATCCCTCTGAGCGAAGGCTCCTCGTAAATAAGAATTACACCTAATTACCTCACTAACTGCTTAATCACGCAAACAAGTCCCTTCAATACTGAGATCGAACACAACTGCTCCCCTCCATGGAATAAGACATCACACACCCCTAATTACCTCAACTAAACCTGACTTGAATCAGCGCTGAATACAAGTCCCTTCAAATACTGAGATCGTAACACAACTCCCTCCCCCTCCATGGAATAAGTTTTGATCACAACGTTCTCTCTATCACCCTTTTCCATTTCTAATTTGACTAATTATTAACTTAATGTGACTAATAATATTAAATGGACATTACACATATTATTATGATATGAATGGGATCTATTTAGCCTCCTTTCATTAACATAATTAGTATTATCATCTTCACATCAACCAATGAAAATACTGTTTACTTGTCGTATGGACAGAAAAAAAATGTATGGTGGTCGAAAGTTTAGAAAAAGATGATGATTTTTGGAAAATTGATATGGAATCAAAATAGCCATATTTTATTAAAATTTCATATTTCCAAGCCAATAGCACACTAGAGCAATGAAAATAAGAAATCCAGAATATATTTTGAATGCACAAAATACTAAAACAAAGTAGCCAAAGATTTTGGAAGCAAAGTATTATATAGATTTGTATTCTTTATTTCAGAAACTGTTGCTAAAAATCATTATTGATTAAAAATGTATTATATTGTGATATTGAAAAAATGTATTTTATTGTAATGGCTACTAGATATTTATATATAGTATTATGTTCATGCAGTAAAAGTCAAAACTCCAAATTGTTCATAGTAGAAGTTGGCTGTTATATCCACGTTCCTCATCTTGTTAGAACCAATTGCAGAGGCAACGGCACATCAAACAAGAGTTAGTAAGCTCAGAATCGATGTGGGACTTTCAAAAATAGGTTTTTTTTTGTCACAGAAATTAATCTATTCATTTGTAAGAACTGGACTCTAATGTATTCCACAACACGACGTAGTCCATGAGCCAAACTTGTAAGATGGATCAAATCAGGATAGAACAACTTCAGAGAACTTGCGATTTTCATTATATACGCCGTGGCATTCAAATACAACACCAGGACCTTTCTTTACGTGAGGTTATCTAGACCACAACACTTTCAATTCATCAGTCACGAATCTTACAACATGATACGTATGTTCCAGCCCTTCTCAGTAAATCAAATATGGTTTGGAAATATCCTTAGGATCTATATTACCTACCACAAGGTTCACAACAAAATTACCCTGAACAATCGTGATTTCATCCACAGCGACCCATATGAAGGAATCTCCCATGTATTGGGTTCCCCCTGTTGCCCCAACCTCCCCACTTGCCAATAGTGACATTGACAAGCATTGGGAAGTTTTGGCTGATTTGATATGCGAGTTACAGGTTGTTTTCACAGACCCTTATCCTCGTTGCATGAACTTAATATTAAATGACTTGGTACCTATGATTTAATTGTACAAAGTACACGGTTTGAGTTGGTTTGTAGCCCGACACAAGATATCCACCTTGGCAGAAGCGCCAAGCTAGGCCCACCTGTGAAAGGGCTGTATTGCTTTGTGTTACAGGCAGCATACGCTAGCCCTTATCCTCATGGAATGAGGGTGAAAAATATGAATTTGTGAAAATATATATCTAGTGAAAGATGGGTTGATTGATTGTGAGTTTGTGATGATTATCTGAAAAGGAAACGCATGTTTGATTAGTCAAAATATACACTTGATGAAGGATGAAAATTGAATGTGAAGGTGTGGATGATATTGCTCCTTCCTCTTATCCACTCTACTCCAGCCTTGGGCGTTTGTATGGTCTTTGGTCGTGAGGATTGTAGTTACCAAGTGCACGTATCAATGGATTTTTGTGTGCTACACTTTGTGTGTAGAATTTTTCCCTTCTTTCTTTGAATAAACACATCGAGTGGTTTGCTCTTGGCTATATCATGGAGGTGGTCTATTCTTGTTCTAATGTCTGTTCCGGTTATGAGCCTTATATCTTGTTCTGCACTGTTTGTAGCTTCTTGATGTGTGTTTTGGCTGCGTATCCCCAACCTACGCAGCCGTAGAGGATGATGGGCTGGATAATACATTTGTAAATGGTTATCTTGGATTGCTGACTCAGTTGACGCCCTTTGAAGAGAGGATAAAGCTGTATGAAAAGCGCGGTTGCAGTTTTCTTTGTTCTGTCAATATGTTTCGCCCAGGTGAGCTTCCTATCTATGGTTATTCCAAGATATTTTGCCTCGTTTTCGAATGGTATGTCCTCTTGAAAAAATAGTGAGGTTCTCTGGTGGTAATTGTCTCCTTTTAGCCACTACCATAGCTGTGGACTTTGCAGTGTTGACTTTCACTCGCCATTTTGTGAGCCAGGTCTCTAGTGTTGTTAGGTATCGTTGTAGTGCTAGTGTCGCGTAGTATATATTCCGGTCTCTTGTATAAATTAGTGTATCGTCCGCGAATAATCTCACTGTCATTTTAGGGTGTGTTGGTATATCAGAAACATAAAGATTGAAAAGGTAGGGAGCCAAGACCGACCCTTGTGGTACCCCTGATTTTACTTTCACCCTCTCGGAAAGTGAGCCCCCAATAGCGACCTGAAACTCTCTGTCTTCCAAGAAGCTTTTAATGGTATAATGTCTCTTGGTGGAAGTCGTATTGTATCAGTTTGTATAGTAGGCCATAGTGCCACACCTTGTCAAAGGCCTTCTCGACGTCCAAGAATATGGCGAGCATGTATTCGCGTTTATTGAAGCTATCGGTGGCATCCTCTATGAAGTTCAGTACAGGATGGATTGTGGAGTGAAGTTTCTTGAAGCCAAACTGTAGATCGGGATTTTCGTTCATCTCTGTGTGTTGTTGCAGTCTATTTAGTATCAGGGATTCATAAAGTTTGCTGGTTGTATTGAGCAAGATGAGTGGCCGTCTGTTCTGTGGGAAGTGCTATTTTTTGCCTGGTTTCGGGATGCTGATGACTTTGGCCCTTTTCCAAAATTTTGGGAAGTAGTGTAATTTAAGGGTCGTGTTGAATATTTGGGTAAGCAGTGCTGTTGCATTGTGAGGTAGGTTTTTTAGCTCTTAATTCTTGATGCCGTCTATACCGGTGCCTTATTTGACCGAAGGTCCTTTGATAGCTTGTTGAAGTTCCTCTACTGTGATAGGGGCTGGTATGTCGGCTATTTGTCTGTCAAAGTAGGCGTTTACCCCCCTGATAATGTCTCTGTTTAAGTTTTCTTCCTGCACTGGATTGGGTCTGAATTGTTGTTCTAGTGTTGCCGCTATCGCGTTAGCCTTGTCGATGTTAGTATAGGCCATTCCTTGCTGCCCATGTATGGCTGGAGTTCCCGTCCTTCTCGCAGTTCCTTTTAAAATTTTTGTCAAAGTCCACGGTTTCTGATGGTTGGCTGTAGTGTCTATGACAAAGTCGTTCCATCTGGTTCTTCTAATGTTGTTGACAGTCCTTCTAACCTGCGCCTTTAGTCTGTTGTACCTAGTTCTTTCTTGTGGAGTCCGTAGCCTCTGCCAATCCCTACGTGCTTCTCTTTTTTGCGCTATCAGTAGGTTGAGGTTGGGCTGGTCAATCCTTACGTTTTGCTGTTTTCGGGAGGTCACTGTGTTTTGTTTGTAGCTTCTTGTATTGTATTTGTTAGTATGTCAATGGCGGCGTCAACGTCCTCTTCTGTTTCTATTTCTAGGTTTCCTGGGACGGTTTCCTGAAGTTCTTCTTTGAACTTCTTCCAGTCTGTTGTCTTAGTACTCGGCCTGTGCCAGCTGGTCTGATGTTCAGTGTCGATGTCCCATTCGCAGAGTACCGGGTTATGGTCGGAATCGAGTTCTTGTAATACCGTTAAGGTTTCCGATGTTATTTTTAAGTTAGTTAGTAATAAGTCCAGGACGTCCGGTTATGAAGGTGATTGCCAGGATAAAATGTCGGTGATTCTGGAGCTATTATGTTGTAGTCCGTCTCTATTGCGTGCTCTTCTAGTATTCACCCATTTCTATTTGTCAGCCTGCTATTCCATAGTGTATTTTTGCTGTTGAGATCCCCCCCTATTAGGAAGTTGTTATCTGCAGTGATGATATCCAGGTCGGTTTTGAGTAATATTTTGGTTGGAGGGTTGTAGGTGGCCACAAAGTTTATGTGTCCGTTTTTGGTGTTGACAGTCACTGATGTGGCCTCCAGGTTTTCTGAGTCTTCGACGTTGTTTCTATAGTGTGGTAGGTAGCTCTTTATAAAAACTGCTGTACCCCCCCCTCTCTGTTGTACCCTGTCTGTCCTGTATATATCATATCCTGTTATGTTAAGTCGTTTGTCTGGTTTCAGGTGGTTTTCGCATACAAGTGCCAGGTCTATTCCATATGTTTGCATTAGGTCTTCAAATTCTTGTGTTTGTTGTAGGATTCCATTAGCATTCCATATAAGGATTCTGAGTTGATTTGGTTCTATTACTTGTGTTTTAGTCATCATTGGCACCAAAGTAAAAGTCAGTGGCCGCTTCAAGTATTATCATAAGTTTGGACATTTTATCCTCTGCCTGTTTAATTCTTGTTAGGAAAGTTTTTAGATGTTTGAGCAAACCACATATATTCATCTCTTTAAAGATTGTCAATATCTCTTTGAAGTCAAAAGGGGTCGTCTGTTCTTCTTCCTTCTGTTGTTGTGGGTCGTTTCCGTGTGCTAAGTAGGGTGTCTCTGTATGATCGTGATGAACCACTGGGTTTGGTTGATGGCGTAGTTTTGCTTGGTAGTTGCGGGAAGTCAGTTTTTGTTGGCGTCAGTTTTTGTGTGGAGGTAGATATCTTTACATTTTTATTCTGTCTTTGTTCGATCTTTATTTCTATCATTTTCAGTATTCGGGGCACTTGGAATAGTTTGCGGTGTGGTCCCCTCCGCAGTTCACACATTTGGCAGAGTTGTGGGGTCTTTCTTTTTGGCAGTCAGAGGTCAAATGCGGCATCAGGCATTTGACACATCGAGGGTTGTTGGCACAGTTGTTTTTGGAATGTCCAAATTTTTGACATCTGTGACACTGCAAAACGTAGTTTTGTGCTTGCACGTAATGTTCTATTTTGATTCTGGTGTTGTTAATGTATTTTCCTGAAAGAGTTTGTAGTTTTGGTCAGCTCTTGTGAGAGTGCAAATGAAAATTAGCAGTAATTTGATGTTATCTTGTGTGCTATTTTCTGTCTGTGATCTTGATGTAAATTGTCTGACGTCAGATACTGTGTACCCCATTGTAAAGTAGCTCCTCTTTTATCTCGTCGGTGGGCATGTTGGGTGGGAGCCCTTTGATGACAATTTTTATGGGTTTGTCTCTCGGGAGCGTAAATGTATGGTACTGTTGTCCGGCTTGTTTTGAGAAAGGTTTGGAGAGCCTTGAAGTCCTCTAGGTTTGAAGTTTGAATTTTAAGCCCGTCTTTTATGTAAAATATCTTGAAAGTTCCTGTCATATTCGTCTTCATCGTCTTTGAAATTTTGGAGTAGTTTGTCGTCCCTGATACGACAATAGGTGGTATTTTTTGTTTTTGAGTATTGGAGTTGTCGTCCTTCACGCTTTTGTTTGGTACTTCTATGATATCCATAGGCTCTTCTTGAACTGTCAGTACCTGATATTGGTTGGTCACTTTAATTGCTTTGGTGGTTTATCCTCTATAGCTTTAAAAAGTAATTTCCTTTTTAGAATAGTTGCTTCCGTGAATTCACTGTCCTGCGTCTCATCGTCCGTCAGTTCCACATCAATGTCTTCATCATTAAGATCCCTAGACCAGTCCTGGGTTTGGTGTCGTTTATGTTGTGCGCGACCAGCTCTGCTAGCTTGTCCATTTTTTAAGTATGTTGTTGGCCCTGAGAAGGCCTACAACAGTTTAGTCGGTTTTTGTTATTTTATATTTGTCAGTTGTTTGTCCGTGGTACGACCACTTGATGATATGCTTACCTTCCTGCCGTCGTACACAGATGATTTAGAATATTTGAAGTAAATTTCCAATATTAAGCTTCTATTTAGACGTTTGAATTTAACCAGATTAGCCGCCTATTCCGGATAGGCCGGAACCTCAGCCGTCAATCGACCTTTCAAACTCCGCTATCACTATTTGTTGAACACGCGGAGTGAAGTCAACCTTCCAACTCCAAATATTCAATTCAAGTCCCGTCCTCTCCTCGTCTCGTCCGTCTCGTCTCTCCCATGTAGTTTATTATCATTTCCATTTCTTCATATTATATATGCAGATAATTCTTTCTGGGTATTGATTTATCAGGAATTTGTCGCTTTCATTAATGGCATAAAAGGATGCAAATTCAGGCCCTTGGTATGTTCTCAGTGATCAATCCACCACACAAGTCCTTAAAGAATTAGTTTCTTTAACTAGAAGGAAGACACCTGCATCTTTGTTTAAAAAAAAAGGATTCTTCGAATATCTCATATTTTTTCTACGTACGAAGTGTGCACCACATATGTTGCTCCAACTGTGGTTTTAATGGAACGTCCCATATTTTTGTTGCAAGTTTGACTCATTATAACTTTAGTGTCGGTTTTGAAGGAGTCGTTGATCCCAGCCCATTATTTTAATTTTGTATTCAGCAAGACTCACCTGGTGTCATGGTGAACAAAATAAAATATCTTATGGTAGCTATTGTTAGACTTTCACTTTCAACGGCTCATGTGAAACTAAAATCACTCGGAGTTATTACAAAATAGGAATGTAGTTCGTTGGACTGGGAGGTTCCAGACCAAAAATACTTATTTGTTTGCTAAATTCTTAAAAAATACATTAAAAGGTTAATTGTGAGGGGAGAAGGCCTGTACCTAGTGGAAAAACACTTTACTACCCGAGTTGGATTTTACTCTGTTCAATAGTGCATTGAAAAATTCCTTTCAGCTGATTTATGCAAGCCAAACCAAATCAAACAATGTTTAAAAAACTCAACAAATTTTCAATAATTATTATTAAAAAATATGTTAAATAATCACAAAGTAGATAGCTTTATGTAAAATCACTTGAAATATATAATCATGTCAAAATATGTCAAAATATATAAAATGAAACTCAAATAAATTTATTTTTATTTTATATATTATATTAACCAAATGTCGTTGGCTTGCTGGAAAAACTCACCAAGTCATTTTTTCATGTTTTTAGATTTTGGTACCATTATACAGGTAAATAATTGCTCCTCATTTTGGAACAACTCACTAAGTTATTTGTTGTTATTTGAACTAACAATGAAATATTCTGTTATTCTCACCAAGTCAACAGAAACATTTTATTGTCAAGAAATCTCACTAAGTCATGTCAACTGATATAGTGAGTTTTCCTTAGCATTGTTTTGTTCAATAATTTAAAAGATGATAAGAAATCTTACTAACCACACAGTTGGTTAGTTAAATCTATCCTGTAAACACTTGCTCATTCGACATTATCATTGACAACAATAGTTAGGAAACAGTGTTTTCTTACTTCTTAGCTATTTTGTTTGTTTTATTTCTCACGTGTATAATGTAAACATATATGAATCGGCCTCCCCTGATAATGCATACTGTCATGCATGGACAGAACTAGACGAAAAAGAGGAAGCTGGGAAATAGGTTCAGGCTTGCTACAAATATATAAGTGCCTTTATGCTATACATTGTACAGAACACACATATAGACATAGTTGAGCATAACTTTATGGGCGTGGCCACTCATACATGGAGGTGGTCAGGTGGACTCGGTTCATAGTGCAATAGAAAACACCAGAAAGTATGTTCCAGTATATTCACCTCTTGATGGTCTGACAGTTCTTAGAACAGCGAGATCAATGAACAGAAACAAAAAGAGTGGACATTATCAAGTCAAGGAATTGAAATTCACCGATTTTTTATCTAAAGAACCTGGCATCATAGAATGTTAGGGATAGCACTGTTGATAGTGCTGGTAATAAAGTTTGTTGGTTAAAGGTTAAAGGCTTTCGTTTCTCAAAATACTGTCCAAATATAATAAAATACAGGTATGATTACTTTGAACAATATCAGGAAATATATGTAGGGAAACGTGGCAGAAATCAACTAGATACTGAATGCACTGTACAAAATCTTTATAAATAACAACTTCATATAAGCAAGGAGAAGAAATAAGAACTATTCTCTGTGCCGAAAGAAAGTTATTCCAGAAATATTCCATGCTTGGTATAGTTCCATCCCAGATTGCAAAATGAATGAGGGGGTCCCAGAACCAGGGATTCTAGATTCTGAAAATGAAGAAGATTCTTGGATAAGTTTAGCCTTTAAACATGCACTTTGTAACCTCACGCTATTGTTTATGGATTTTCAATGTAACTTTTTATCTATTCAATTATAATTGTAAGTCAAATTAATTTTCTTTCCTATTTTGACATTTAAAATAGTAGGCATTATGCCATGTACAATCACAGAGTGTTTTTTAAAGTGATTGATTAATAGTATTATTTATTTTCTAATTGAATGACTGTCAAAATGTCTTTTTATTTTTGAAATTCAACAAACAGATTTTATGTAATGAACATGAGAAAAATTGTGTTCCTTTTGTTGGTTTTTAATTGTACTCCAATTTTAATGCCATTTATTAGACATTTGAATAAGTAAACACTAAAATGTATTTTAAGTGGATATAATTTGTTTAAATCAGTAATGAATCTTTAGTTATGATTCAAGACCTTTAAAAATAAATGCATTTAAATGATTATTAAAATAAATAGTTTAACCAGTAGTTATCATGATTCTAAAATATTGACTGTCACTCAATCACCTTCTATAACACATCAGGAAAATCTCACTAAGTCATAATCAGATCACTAAGTCAAACTGTTATAGTATATTTGCTTATTAGTGAAAACTCACTAAGTAATGTGAAAGTAATTAATTTATTAAATAATTATATTTAATCAAGACAATAGATTATGATAAGTTTTGAAAATAATGTTTTAAAGTATGCTTCTATTATTATGAAAAAATTGTTTAAGCTGGATTTATAATTAAAATAAAAAAGTAAAAGTATCATTTACTCATAAACAGCTAAAAATTGCATTTCTCACAAATTAAGAATTTTGACGAGTTTCTCCAGCTAGCCCAAGATATGGTGTTTCGTTGAGATTTCTATTTTCTGAACATCTGAATGGTGAGGAATAGAATATGTATTTACATAGAAATCCCAGCTCTAGTAATGACACTCAGAATTTTGCAGCTTTACACTTTTCCTACAGTACAACTATTAAAAAATATATTTTATTGTAATGACTTCTAGATATTTCTATATAATTTTGATATGTTTCTGTGATCTAGTGAATTAAGAGACAAACGTGACTACCTAGCGGGGCGTATAATTCCAGCTTGACCTGTGACCTTTGACCCCGATGTGGAGAGTGTGTGTGTTGTGATGATAACGCAATGTTGTTGTCGCTCTCTGATTGGTTGTTACGTAATGTTGTGTCACTCGATGATTGGTTTACCCCCTCCTCCTGACCTCCTTTCCAGTGTTCCAAACTTTTTATTCTTGTCCAAACTTGTTTTTAATTTGTGCTCATTGGTTATTTAGGTATGTTCATTGCTTTTTTTATGTGTGTCAATGGTTATATATGTATGCTCATTACTTTTTTATTTGTACTCATTGGTTATTTATTCAGTGTTTTTTTTTGTCTGGATAGGATTGGGATGGGGTGTTGGAGATTTTTTATTTATTTATTGAAGTGCAGTCCACGGTGCTGGGCGCTCTTCTTTCGGCATAAATAGTGAGCACTGGAAGCATTTTCTCTGGCCGGCCGCTTAGTGAACTGTATGACCACCGAGTAGCTGACAGATTATCACGGCCGTAAGGCCCCTTTCAATTTTCCCTCACTTCCCCCACCTTCCTTAAATCGCCACGAATGAACTAAGTTACACTGACTGCTTCCTCTCGCAAGAGTCTGTTGGACTTCCTTTCACATACAGCCCCCCTCCCCAAACTTCGTCATACCCATTCTCAGTGGGGGTTCCCGTTCTCAGTGGGGGTTGCCAGATGTCACAACAAGAGTTATAATTTTTTTAATGAGGTGGCAACAACCTTGTTTAAGAATCATGAACCCCAAGGCCGCTTGGTTTTTCCTGGTGTCATCATCGCAATGTCGCAACCCTCTATGTGGTAATGTTTATTCCCGTGTCGTCATCGCAGTGTCACAACCCTCTATGTGTAATGGTTTATTCCCGGTGTCGTCATCGCAGTGTCACAACCCTCTATGTGGTAATGGTTTATTCCCGGTGTCGTCATCGCAGTGTCACAACCCTCTATGTGGTAATGGTTTTTTTCGCAACCAGATAGCATTGACACAGCTCTGATTGTGCACAATCAGAAGCATCGGAAGCTTACGGTGATTTATAATCCTCAGTTAAGGGCCGCTATCCCCGCCCCAAAAGTCTAATAAAATTGTTTTTTGGTATCATCCGTCGACATGCGTGGCTATAGGTATCCGTCATGGACAGGAGGAATAAGGTAGTAATGTTCCAAAGTTAGCTTGAAGTAAGGGAGAGTATAAAACTACCCCAGTTCACCAGAGCAAGATTCGAATCCACGACCTCCCTCACCATAACTATACGAGTGACACGTACCATTTCTTGCAAAAACGTGAGGTAAGAATGATTAAGAAAATGTTCCGGAGGAGAATTACCTACAGTGCACATAGTGGGGATTCAATCTCACCCCGCCAGAATAAAATGATCCCGACATTTAGATGGCGTGCACACCGGGATTTGAACCTCGATATATTTAAGATGCTAATGTCTGTTATAACGGTCGTACTTCCTTCCGAGTGCACCACCACTATTTTCGAAAGAGACTTTGCTGGCTGACCAAGTAAATTTGTACTTGCATTTGATTGTAGTGAGAAAATCAAACGTTGACCACTCTGTCATCGGCTGTCTAGTGACGCCTTAGACCATGCGACCATTTATGCAAGTATACAAATTCAGATGGTGCGCACACACGGATTCAAACATTTAGCACAGCTAATGTCTGTTAGAACAGTCTTACTTCCTTCAGAGTGCACCCCCACCATTTTCGATAGAGTTTTGCTGGTCAACCAGCTTTTCCTAGACCATGTAGAATGTGTACCTGAATTTGCTTGGAGTGAGAAAATTAAACGTTGCTCACTCTATCGTCGGCCGTCTAGTGACATCTAAAATCATGTGACCATCGATGCATGTATACAAAAATTATTATAAAATGCATTGTGACGGTAGATTGCTATCCAAGGACTTAGTATTTTTTTGCCAGTGATGGGATTCAAATATTGTCGGGTGAATATATGGGGTTATTTTCCAAATGGTTTCATTATCTACCTTCAGGCAAATTAAGGAACACGTAGCTTTTAAATTATTCATAACTAGCAATCCCACACAGCGTTTCTCGTGATACAATGTGGTATTGTGTTAAAAATAGCCTAATTAAAAAGATAATTAAAATTCTGCTTCAAGGTACATTTGGACCCCTTCCGTACACCCATGTTAAAAATTTCAGCTATCTGCGTGCCGTAGATTTGGCTGGGTTTTGCACACAACAAAAAACAACAAAACACACAAACAAACACTGCCTTTTATTATTATAGATTCCTGTTCTATTAGTATAAAGATAGTTTTTTAACTCTCCTGCTACGCAAATTCAGGTTAAAACTTCCCAATTCCTGATTCATTATTGTAACTAGTACTTAAACACATTACCCGAACAAGTAGTAAGATGCGGTGCTAAAATGTGTCAAGTTCGTATGATCTATAAATAATATGTGTGCCAGATCACGTTTGAGTTTCGATTGTAGAAACAAGCTGTGGGAAGGTCGGGGTTTGATCTAGCAGAAATTAATTTTTGGGATACATTTTCATAAATCGTTTTCCACTTCCAGCTTTGTAAAATTGAGAGATATTCCCGTAGTAAATCTAATTTATTCAGCCTTGTTTCTTTCTTGTGTTGAATATTAAACATATAGAATGATGGGAGGCTGGGTTTGTGTATTGTAAATGGACATTAAAAGTTTAATAAATATGCAGGTTAAGCTATCCAAATCCATGGCATAGTATTCAATATTATAGATTCCTTCATCAGCGTCGAGCGTATTTAGGGAGGTTTTTCTAATATACTTTACACTCCCTCCTTGCAAAATGTGGGTGCACTTCCTCTAATTTGGGCTTGCGGTTTAAGTAGCTAACGTGTTTTTTGTGAATGTAATTTATTATGTAAACAAAATGTAGTTTAGAACATTAAATGATATTTAAAATTGTATTTAATATTACTTTTGAATTTTTGTAAAAGTGATATATTATTTCAACAAAATATAGTTTCGAGCATTAAACAATATTTAAAATTGTATTTAATAAAACTGTTGTTTCTAAAATAATTTACCTCGGTGGCGTAGTTGACTAACGCGCTTGTTTCGTGTAGTGGCAGACGGTCGAGGACGGGAGAGTAAAAGGTTCGAATCTCGGTAGGTGGACTAGGGGTGTTTTCTACTCTACCTCTACGCCAATGTGGATTCAACCTTCCCAATTACTAATCCTGTTGGACTCGTGGTTCTGCTTCTTCTTTCAATGTGTTGTAATATTTTGTTTGGTTGAAGTGTACATAGAGAATAGCCAGCCTCTTAAAGATTGTAAGCTCTCTTAAAAAGAGTGCAGCGTGATAGATACCCGCCTTGGTGGCACAGTTGGCCAACGTGGCAGATTCTGACAGAACTAGACTACTGTGACGGGGGGAGTGGGTGGGGGTGAGGGATATCGAGGTTCTAATCTTGGTTGGGTGAACTGGGGGGTTTTTTCACTTTCTTTCCCCGCGCAAATGCAGGTAAAACCTTCCCAATTCCTATTCCATTAGCTTAAATAGTACTTAATCGTATTATAACCCGAAAGGTTAGCAAGAAGTGGTGCTAAAAAGAGTAATAGATAGCAAACTGGTCTACACTAGAGGACAAGTGGTAATCACCGCTTCGGTGGCCGCATGGTTTAACGCTCTACTCTCGCATTAGGATATATACTGCTGATGATGGAGAGATTTAGTTTGTAATCTCGGCCGAGTGTACTTAGGGAGGTAGTTTGAGTCCATACAAACACTTGAGAAGTTTTAATTTGACTACTTTGTTTATGATTTAACCCTCTTATAGTACAATAAGTACAGTAACACTAATATTTTATGCATCGGTGGTCACGGGGCTACAAGTCGTCAGGCTTGCACTAGATTAACTTGACGGGGGAATAAGTGTAGTAAAGCCCAAACCGGTAGTAAAAAAACGCTGTGGAAAAACAACTTCATATATGTAGATTCCAATTTTTATACAAAGAGTATTTTAGGAAACACAAACTTTTTTCAGCCAACATTTATAAAATAATACTACAGTATCGGTAATATTTTATAGGTATTAATAGTATATCAAAATAGGTTGCTGCAGATCACTTGTCTTGACGTATGAATACGTGAAATTAGTTCTAGTGGCTTTTCTATTTGTTCCTATGAAAATGAGACTCTAGTTCGGTGAGACAGTGTAATGATATGAAATTATACATATCAATATGTTATTATTCAAATCTATATTCAAAATCACGATATTTAATAGTCGAGCGGGTAGTAAGATTTATTTGTGTAGAACTGTCGAGTTGCAAGGTGTGGTGAAATCCTTCTACGTCTCTATTTAAAAAGACAACGCACTTTCCGTGGAAAGAGACGCACCTGGATGACCTCACCCCTTTTCTTTCTAGGAAGCTTCGAGAAGGAAATGTCGCTTGATATACCCCTTGAAATGCGCACATCTCCTCACTGCTGGTGATCCTTCCTTCTCGACAAGAACACGTATAGCTAAGATTCATTTAACGCAATAGTCGGGCTTTTATCAAAATATAAAATGCGTGTGATATCTAGCTAAAAGTAAATAGTTCATTCATTTAAAATTAAAATAAAAGACTATAAAAAAGAAATATCAGAACTTTTAATTTATAAAATAATACCATTAATTATTGCAATAATATCACCCTTACGATGGCGTATAGACATTTCTTATCAGGCTAGCGTTTTAATTATTACAATAATGGCTTCCCAACGTGGAGGGCCTGATAAGCTGAGTTAAAAAAAATACATAAATTCAGTTCACAACCCGAGAAAGTGAAAGTGAGTGCTCAAAGAACAGTGAAAGTGCCACAAAAAGCTGAAGTACTTTAAAAACAAAAAACAACAACAACAAACCAGGTGAATTAAGAAGAAGAATTTCCAAAGCAGGTGACCTCAAAGGGAGAACTTCCAAATCAGGTAGCTTCACAAGAAGGTCAATGCTTCTAGACTTCAGGTGAGGTACGAAGGGAGAATCTCACGTAAGTCATCAACAACAAAAAATTGCATTAAATATGGAAGAGACAGACAGTAGTAGCAATGAAGATAACCTTCCCCTAGCACAATATTCCCAACAAATAGTAAAAGAAAATTCTTGTTTAGAACTATCTGATCAGGAACAAAGTGAACAACAAATTAAGAAGGTAGCTTAACCAATAGCTCATAAAGAAGAATACTTAAGGGGGGTGGAGAATGTTTCAAAGGTAGAAGGTATAGCTCAACAAACCACCTCAGCAAATGACCTCAATGTAATATTAATGCAGTCAATGCAGCAAATGAAAGAGAGTAGTGAAAAGTTGAGTCAGAAAATAGATGAAAGGTTCGACAAAACTAGTCAGGAGCTACAAAAAAACTAGTCAGGAGCTACAAGAAATAAAAATAAAGGTTGATGAAAAATTTAAGAATGTAAATGAACAATTCAACAGGTTAGAAAAAGAATTACAGAGTAAATTTCAAGAAGTACAACACGACTTTTACAAAAAATTACAGAAAGTACAACAACAGACTAAAAGTGACCAAATGCAGGTAAGGGACAAGCTATAGACGCTTAGGGAAGACTGAAGTAAGTCAGAAAAGCAGACGAATGAGCAGATAAAAGAACTCAAAAATGCAAAGGAAAACTTGAAGTTTAGACAAGACTCTTTAAATTCTAAGGTAGAAACTACTCAGGAAAGTTTCGAAAAATATAAAAATGAAATTCTAGAACAGGTGCAAAATTTAAAAGAACGGTTTGCGACTGTTGAAAAAGAGCAACAAATATATAGTAATAACCTTAAATTTCAAAATGACCTCTTTGATGGACACACTGTACCAGATGTGTACATAAAGGAAATAGTTGACCACCAATTGGACAAATTTAAGGACAACCTGACTGAGACTGTGGACAAGACTTCACAAACAGTCAAACAAATGAAACAACAATTAGAACAGGCTAAGTCAAAATATGACGAGGTAGTAGAAAAAGGTACGCTAATTACCACTGGTGCCTTAGTATTACCCAGTACAGGCATACAGAATCAACTAATGGAATCTGTACCCACCTTCAGTGGAAATAATGATAGGGTGCATGCTGTACAAAATTTGAAAAAGATGGATAGACTTTTTGAAAATAGTAAACTCACCGAAGCACAAAAAATAGCATTTTTTAATTCAAAGTTAGTAGGTGACGCTGAAGCGTGGCTGAATAATCATGAGGCTGAATATACATCATATGAAGCAATAAAGATACCTTTTCGTAAAAGATTTTGGTCCGTGTATAAGCAGGACAAATTAGTAAATGATATTTTTACAGGCCGGTATGATCCACATCGAGGGCCTATGTGTGACTATTACAATAGATATGCCATGCAGGCAGGAATTTGGACATCCCTATTGACGGGGAAAGATTAGTAAATCAGTTATTGCATCACTTCCCACGTGAAATACAAGATTCTCTTATAGCTGCTAGAGTAAAAACTAGCGTTGAAATGAGAGAAATTCTAGAAATATTTGACGAGCGCTCTAGGAGAGAAAGGTCGAGGCCAAACATGCTAGATAGCTCATTTCAAAATGGAGGAAACCATTTAAATAGGGAGAATAGACATAACCAGGCACGACCTATCCAGATATCGAACCAGGAGTCGAGAAATCGAACTTGGGAAAATTCCAATAATCAGGGAAACAATTCTAATCCTAATTACACTAATCCTAATCAAAAGGGAAATAATTCTAATCCTAATTACAAGGGAGATTTTTCTAGACCACCGGGGGATATAATACACTTAATCCAAAGAAAAGAACTCAGGGTTAATGTTAGTCAACAAAGAAATCAGCTGATGGACATAGACCTTGAAAAAATAGAACCACACCCACTAAAAACCCAAGTCATTGTTCATGAAGAACCGGGACAAAACTTTCAAAAAAACGTTCAGACAAGTTATTGAGTTGCCCGACAATGACATCCACTCAAGTTAGAGAAAGGGCCGCTACTTTAGAAAACTGTCCAAAAAAATTTGTGGAAAAAAAGATGGGGGGTTAGGCTATGTTTAGACGCTAGACGAGCAAATCAATATTAATATATATATATATATATATAATATATATATATATATATATATATATATATATATATATATATATATATATATATATATTATATATATATATATGTTGTCCGATGATTCCACAATCGCCTGGCAAATTTCATTGTTATGTCAAAATAAAGAGAGTTTCATATCATATAATTTTAATATGTAATAGGTGTTCAGAATCGAACCCGAGGTCCGTACACAAAGAAGAAATGCATTTACCTTGTAACTAAATGTGATTAAGGTTTGTAGTTACTAGAAATCCTACGCAGGTTAGTAGTTACTAAAAAATACGACGAATATTTTCTAATAAAATATATTGTTAAAAAAAATAGATGGAGAATAACCCTTGTCCATCATATTCAATTCTCAGAGAAAAGGATTTCTTTGATAAAGAAATGTTTAGAGTAAACAACTATAATGGCCAGTAAGGCAGGTAGCTTTTTTCTACATGAACGTAACAATAATAAACTTTCTCTTTTTTCCTATCTCACACTATCTCTTTCTCTAACTATATTATAATAGAAAATAGTTTTTTCTATGTACATGTCTTAAATTATGTCATAAATTTGGTAAAACTTTAAGTATAATTTTAATGAGATAAGGATAATAAATAAATTAGTTCAAGGTTCTATGAATATTAAATTCTATGTATTCTGTATATTATATTAAGCAAAGATGATTAATATTGAATTATGTGTTGTACTACCAATGTGTTAAGCAAGAATGATTAAAATGGAATTATTTGTGTTGTATTAATAATGTATTAACAAGGAAGCATTTCGATGTTACTATATTAAGTGTGTCATCTTTATTAGACAAGCTATGTTTAGATAAATAATAATAATTTATCAAGGGTTTATCATGGAAAAGTAGTGTATGTAATTCATTAAAAGTGCCTTAAATGTAATGATATTCAAAAGATCAACTCATCAGTAACAGTCGGGAAATTTTAAAGATTGAATTTAAATGCAGTATCAAACAAGGGTCAAGGTATGAACCTATTACAAAACAATAAAAATGTTGAAGTTTGTAAGAAATTTTATAGGCCAAAGAAATGAACGAGTATTAAGAATCTTTGATACAGAGTTAAAAAAAATATTTTTTTTTGACCGATCTAAATGATCGATATGAATTAAATATATTTGTTTACGACATCCAGTAATGATCGTTCATGGTAAAGTACCATCATAAATGCAAGATGTCTAAAGAAAAGGAGGGTATGTTTTAAATTCGCTTGGTATGGATAGGTAGTTATGCAATCATATGAATTATAGTCGTAGGTTTAATATCTAGTCTTCGTGGAAGATACACCAGTTGAAGGTGAAGAACTCGTCGTTGATCCTAATTGCACCAAATAAGGTGAGCTCCGTCGTTGATCCAATATGCATTAAGGTGAGTTAAATCGTTCAAATAAAAAAAAAATATATAGGAGGAATTGACCCATAAAATCTATTTATGTGAGTCTACATTGTTGAAGAAAGGTAAGATAATAGTCGACGTAGTTCATTTTGTTTAAACCTATACCAGGGAAGGAATTAAAGTTGTCTGATAAGATTTTCTGGTGTGTTTCGTAAACAAATTAAAACAATATAGTTAATAACAAAACTAGATAAAAGTATTCAACGGTAAAGTAAAGGAAAATGTCAAATAGTTTGTCTTGTGCCTATAAAATAAAAAAATAGTTGGAGCAAAGGCTGATTTAATTAAAGTCCTACTAAAAAAATAAAATAAAGCTAACTTAATTAACATCAAAAAGATTTGATTAAAACATTGTTAAAGAACAATGGATAATAACCATGATATTAAGGAGGATCGATCAATGAATATTGAGATAGATAATTTAAAACGTTGTGTATTAATAAAATGTTTAATATAATGGCATTGTATTAAAACAATTAAATTAAGTGTTATCTACATTGTATAACATATTATATTAAATATGTCAAATAGATTGTATTAGGTTAATAAAATATAATTTTAGTTAAATATTTTAAAACTAAGATTTTCTGAATAATGATATAAAAAAATATATCCTTTTCTATTTGTTGTATGTAACAAAGAATTTAAAGAGAGTAAGTATGGTTGAGGACAAACCTTAACTCAACAATTGTACTTAAAAATAATTTTGTTCTGTATATTGAATTTTAATAATAAGATTTATTTGTGTAGAACTGTCGAGTTGTAAGGTGTGGTGAGATCCTTCTACGTCTCTATTTTAAAAGACAACGCACTTTCCGTGGAAAGAGACGCACCTGGATGACCTCACCCCTTTTCTTTTAGGAAGCTTCAAGAAGGAAATATCGCTTGATATACCCCTTGAAATGCGCACATCTCCTCACTGCTGGTGATCCTTCCTTCTCGACAAGAACACGTATAGCTAAGATTCATTTAACGCAATAGTCGGGCTTTTATCAAAATATAAAATGCGTGTGATATCTAGCTAAAAGTAAATAGTTCATTCATTTAAAATTAAAATAAAAGACTATAAAAAAGAAACACCAGAACTTTTAATTTATAAAATAATACCATTAATAATTACAATAATGTCACCGTTACTGTAGCGTGTCAATCAGATTGATTGAACACCTACAAGTAAAAAGTTCACTATTTCTGTAATTGGGTGCAACATTGGAATTATATCAAGATATTGAATATAAACTACCTCAAAGTTTATACTCTCCCGTAAACTGAAACTACGTATTGCCCTACGTTCAAACACGTGGTTAGTCAAAAATAATTGTCTTTTGATCATTGCTGTTCTAAATATCAAAGAAGAGGACTAATATTATTATAGTTATGAATAAGATATGTGAATGCATACCCTTTGTTATAAGATGGGGTCAGATGAAGAAACTTACAGCTGGCCATGCGGTCCTCAAGAAGGTGGAAAATATAAATTTATATTATTTCTTTGCATATAAATAACAGTGGAAATTAAATAACTAAATTAATACAGATACATTTTGATATAGGATATGTGTGTATAAACTCACCACGGCCAGATGTCTGCAGATATCATTAACTCACTTCTAAAACACAGGATTATCTATAATGGCGGATCCACGTGGCACAAGACTCGCCAGTTCAGTTGGGGAGATAGACTGAAAATGGAGATCGGCGCTTCGACCTCTTGCGCAACTGCGACCCTGGTGGCCGGCAGAAGAAACTCGTCAGTTTGTGTCTCTTCTCCTTTCCTCTCCTCATTTATCCTTCCTTATTTTTAAGTACGCTTCTCAATTCTTTCTCCCTTTTTTCTCCTCCCTGTTCATGTCTGGTTGTGAGTATATATGGGACGCGCGCGGGTTCAACACTGGAGAGCGGTTCTACACAGCCAAGGATCAACAAAGAACCTCTGCCGGTGAATAACCAAGACGGGTCATGGAGTCTGGGTCGTCAGAATCGCCTCCATAGTGGCATTCAAGAAAGATGAATCGTCCTATTCAACGCGGTGGTTAAGAGGACGCCGTAACTATGGTATTGGTATCCAGCCGTCGTCATTTAGTCCCTAGGATTTAGTTACTAAGTTAGGAGAAAACTTTATTTCCAAAATGGTTTAACGTAATGTAAATAGTTATTCAGAAGTCCTTTTTTTTAGACAAAGAATATGTTTTCGGAATCTTGTGTCATGTTCAGGAATAGTTAACTTCAATATGGAAGAAGTACTTTGGTTATATTATGCCTTTTTAGTCTGATGGACAAGTCAGATTTTAATGACTCTTTAAGTCAATTGCTGAGTGCATTATAGTGTGTTTGGACACTGTCCTAACGTTAAAGCCTCCGGCTTAGAAAAATGTGGAGTTTTAGTGTTACTGATTTACACTAACTCACAAGTTCCGATAAATCTTGAAGAGTAAAGTATTCATGACACCCTAAACGTCATGAACATCAGTTCTTTGTTATTGATGGTTACCGCCAGGAAGTCTATTTCTTTCTTTTGCCTTACGCAGTTCAGTTGTTAATGATAGAGATTTGGTTATGCGGTCATTGTCCATGGAAAGTATTAGCTTGGGTGAGCAACCCGTGGAAATTGCCCTAGTGTCATAGTGGGGTCCACGCAAATAATACTGTTTTGTTTTGGCCTGTAAATAGGCTCCTAATTTTGTATTAATTCTAAAGGATATAAATGTACTATTGAATGCTCTGGCAGTACCGTAAGGGAATGTGTCCAGCCATAGTACCTTAATGACGCCTGGTTCTTAGCCATCAATCAGCTGGATTCATCAGCCAATTATCCAACAAATTTAGTGGATCCCTGTTAATATTCAACCCTGCCAAGTGAGATTGTATAAATGTTATCTTCTAAATTTGCTCTATATTTTGCTTTAACTAATTCTCAAATTACTCTCCTTTTAGAAATTCTACAGCCTGTTGCCTGGCCACTGTACTGTCCAGGTAGCCACAAGTAATCAAGTAATCCCTCAAGTTTATTTGCCTTGTGAAGAAATTTAATACACTCTAAAAGTTTCTATCTAATTGTAAAACTTGTATTTTTCTTATGCATTTATTGTTTACTAAATAAAACTATATTGTCAAATTGATATGTTGAGTTTTCTAATTTAGTACAAATGTACTATTGTGTGAATAGTACATTACGATGGCGTATAGACATTTCTTATCAGGCTAGCGTTTTAATTATTACAACAGTGCTCAGCTGTCATGTTCATCTCTAGGATTCGGTTAGAATCTCGTTGGGATGCATGGAAATAAATCTCGATATTGAGATTTTCGATCTTGTTTTCTCTCTTGCATGCTGGACCGGCCGTTTGGGCTATCCGAGTATTTATATTAATGGAACAGGAGTCTATAATAATAAAAGGAAGTGTTTGTCTGTGTGTGTGTGTTTTTTTTTTGTGTGCGATGCCCAGCCAAAACTATGGCACGCAGAGATCTGAAATTTTTAATATAGGTGTACGGGAATAGTTCCGAATGAACCTCAAAACAGTATTTTTAATTAGCTTTTTAATTAGGCTATTTTTAACACAATACCACCGTTGGTAACGGGCAACACCATGTGTGATTACTAGTTATGAATAATTTAAAAGCTAAGTGTACCCTAATTTGCGTTAAGGTAGATAATGAAACCATTTGGAAAAAAACATCAATTCATCCGAACATATTTAAACCCTATTTCTGACCACAAAAAAAAAAGACTAGGTTCTTGAGTAGCAATCTACCGTCACTATGCATTTTATAATAATTTTTGTATACATGTATCAATGGTCGCATGGTCTAAAGCGTCACTAGACGGCTGATGACAGAGTGATCGACGTTTGATTTTCTCACTCAAAGCAAATTCAGGTACACATTCTACCTGGTCTAGGAAAAGCTGGTCAACCAGTAAAAAAAAAACCTTTCGAAAATAGTGGAGGTGCACTCGGAAGGACGCAAGACCGTACTAACAGATATTATCTGTGCTAAAGTTTTAAATCCCGGTGTGCACGCCATCTAAATTTGTATACTTTCATCGATGGTCGTATGGTCTAAGGCCTCACTAAACAATTATTTACTGAAAAATACCGAGGATTTTTTCCGTACTTCAAAAAGTTTAATTCCGAAATATGCTTAGCTAATAACACCTTTGTGAATAATAAAATATACCGGTAGCTCTATAAGATTTTTTTAATGACATAAAGAAAATGAAAGTAGTTTTTCCTATCTTTTCAAAACTTAAAACCCTCTTACTAATGTTACCTTTCTACGCAACAGCTTGTGAAATATGTTTTTCAGCCATGAAAAGGGTTAAAATTTATTTGAGATCGGAAATGACAAGTAAAAGACTATCTAGGCTAGCTATACTATCAATAGAAAGGGAGTTAAGTGAACGTCTGTTCCAAGATCCAACAGAAGTTATACAAAAATTTGCTGAATTTGGAAATTGTAGAATTCATTTTTAAATAAGCCAGCATTTCACTGATACTAAAATATACTATATATATATATAAGAGGAGGAGAATCGGTAAATTTGGAAGAGGAAAGAATGTGGTCAGATAGAAGAAGTTGGAGAGGCGTGTTTCTCAATAGACTTGGCCGAATGCTGGGTGATATTGATGATGATGATGATGATGATGATTATGATTGTGATTAACAGTCCAGGGCCTACACTATAAAAAAATTGCTATCAATATTTAAACCAAAGTGTATATGGATGTTTTTGTATTTTATGTTTTGGATTTATGTGTGTGTATATACAAAATATTACATATGAATTTTAATTAATTACCGGCTACATCAAGTATTTTGTGCCCCCAAATCGGCTTTTGTCCAAGACTGCCATTTTTAGTTTAGAATGGGGTGAAATGTGTTTCAATATAGCTTGGTTTTCTTCCTATTTACATAGTATAAGTCAGGTAGTTACATAAATTACAAAAGGGCTACAGGCTCGTACATAAACACATGTTGTTACTCAAATCTCAAACACTACCAAAAAAGACTATTATTCACAAAATACTGTTGGATAGTGTGTTTGTAAAAAATAGAGTGAAGCAGGTAAATTCCCTTTCACCATTACTATTTGTAATGATAATGGAAATGATCATGAACAAATTGGCAGAAAAACTCTGGGAGGAAAGAATGAAAGCCATGGTGTTTGCTGATGATATGATGGTATGGGGGAAGAAGAAAGATAATGAAATGTAACACGGTAAAGTGTGATGTGATGGTAATGATAATGAAGCCTAATAAACCTATAAGAGTGGATGGAGTAGAGCTGAGAAAAATACGGAACGTAGAATATCTTGAAAGCGTGATTGAGGAGATAGGTGGAAGGAAGTAGAGAGGATTTAATGAGAAGAGGACAGCAGGGAGAAATTGTTCTATAGGTGCATAAGAGACCTGCTTTGGAGAATAGTGCCCTTGAAGTGTATGGAAGTGTTATACAGGGCGTACCTTGTACCTATTGTCACACATGCAGCAGAAACATGGACATTGAATGTAAGAGACAATAGAAAAGTGGAGGCCATGGGAATGAAATTTGTGAGGAGCATGTTAGCTGTCACGAGGAGAATTAAGAATATGATTGAAGTTATCCGGTAAAGAGTGGGAGTTCAGAGAGAACATTAGATAGTAGAGGAAGCAAGACTGAGATAGTTCATAATAATGAAAATAATTTAGAGATAATAATTGAATCAAAACAAACTTAAATCGCGAGTTGATTCTTAAAATGTTAGGTTCTGTTAGTTTTAAATAGTTTAGGATAATAAAACAGATAACTATTGCATGTAATAATATTTTATTATCACAATACTTACAAATAACTTAACCTAACCTTTAATTAGTTGGTTAGTAATCAAATAAACAATATAATGGTGATACGAAAAGATGATGTCATATTAACATTTAAATAATCATCAGTAAAACCAAATTTCTGTAACTAAAATTTTAGCCAGTTGTTTGGATGTTTAAAAAACAAACAAAAGATTTTAAATGCCTACCAAATTTAAAAATTATAATTTTAGTAACGATTTGATTGATTATCTTTGTTACACTCTCGCTATCTTACAGGTAGAAAAAATATTATGATCATCAAAAAAATTGAACTCGAGATTTTGATGAATCTCGACGTTTCATGACCCCCCCGATTCCGAAAAAGTTGTTTTTGGACTTCCATTTGTCTGTCTATCTGTCTAAACCTCTAACTAGAGCCTAAACTATTTTACCGGTCGGGCTAAGACTTGGTATCTCAGGTTTAAATAGGCTTGCCCCGAGGGATTTTTGGAAATGGATATCTAACCCTAAAATTAAGGGTAGTTTAGTGAAGGCCTAAAAGAGAAAAAGTCGATTTCCTCAAAAAGAGCTCAACGATTTGGATTAAAATTCGTATCTAGAAGGTTATTAAGATTAAAAATAAACTGGTTATTTTCATTTTCCCATGAAAATGACTTTTAGGGTAACTTACAGAAGCGGAAATTTCCGTAACTCCACAACTATTTGAGATACTAAATAACTTATCATTGGAATATTGTAGTAGTATTGAAAATAAAAATTTTAAATTAAATATATTTTTTATAAAACCAACAGTATCTGAGATATTGGTAAATATATTAATACAATTTTGTGAGCTTTAGTTGTAAAGAAATACTACTTAAGTTTTAAGGCATTAATTCTCTAATGCCATAAAATAATTAGCCATAAGCAAGTCTCTCTAAAAGTGTATGTTAGTTTTCCTTAAACCTCCTAGGATAAATGTTTGTACAACAATGATATATCTCCATTTTAGACTCATTTGTCAATATTTACATTTTTTATTGGTCAAAATTTATAAATGGGGAATTTAATAGCAATGCGATGACATAAAGATGTGCAGTACCCAATAAAATATTGAAAATTTTAATCAGAAGTTGAAATTTTAATACGAAGTGTTGACCCTTGTGGACCCAATAATGATCTTTTTTATCCGACCAAACATACAAATAAGGACATTAATTCTGTAAAACTAAAATAATAAAATTTAAAACCGGGACTCAAAAAATGTTTTACATAAATATAGTAAAATTTATGCGTGGGTTTGCTAGTGTATATTATTTCGTTTCACATATATTACGAGTTTTGAGTAAATATCTCAATTTTTAAACAATAGAGCAAGAAAGTCAGTGTTAATTTCCGTAAAAAGAATTTTAGTGGTATAAAGGGGTGACAAATTAAATACCATGTTATTTATTTTCTATAAAAAATATGATTTACATATTGTTTTTCTGCGAATGACAAATAATAATCAACCTAGGCGATGACGATTATTGATATGAGTCCAACTCTGGTGATGTTGCGGAAGAAGTTCTTGCTACACCTTGAGACAATACTTTAATGGTTCTAGTCCAGGGGTAATAGTAACTAACTCCTAAAGGTTCTAGTCCAGGGGTGATAGTAACTAACTCCTAAAGGTTCTAGTCCAGGGGTAATAGTAACTAACTCCTAAAGGTTCTAGTCCAGGGGTAATAGTAACTAACTCCTAAAGGTTCTAGTCCAGGGTAATAGTAACTAACTCCTAAAGGTTCTAGTCCAGGGGTAATAGTAACTAACTCCTAAAGGTTCTAGTCCAGGGGTGATAGTAACTAACTCCTAAAGGTTCTAGTCCAGGGGTAATAGTAACTAACTCCTAAAGGTTCTAGTCCAGGGGTAATAGTAACTAACTCCTAAAGGTTCTAGTCCAGGGGTAATAGTAACTAACTCCTAAAGGTTCTAGTCCAGGGGTAATAGTAACTAACTCCTAAAGGTTCTAGTCCAGGGGTAATAGTAACTAACTCCTAAAGGTTCTAGTCCAGGGGTAATAGTAACTAACTCCTAAAGGTTCTAGTCCAGGGGTAATAGTAACTAACTCCTAAAGGTTCTAGTCCAGGGGTAATAGTAACTAACTCCTAAAGGTTCTAGTCCAGGGGTAATAGTAACTAACTCCTAAAGGTTCTAGTCCAGGGGTAATAGTAACTAACTCCTAAAGGTTCTAGTCCAGGGGTGATAGTAACTAACTCCTAAAGGTTCTAGTCCAGGGGTGATAGTAACTAACTCCTAAAGGTTCTAGTCCAGGGGTAATAGTAACTAACTCCTAAAGGTTCTAGTCCAGGGGTAATAGTAACTAACTCCTAAAGGTTCTAGTCCAGGGGTAATAGTAACTAACTCCTAAAGGTTCTAGTCCAGGGGTAATAGTAACTAACTCCTAAAGGTTCTAGTCCAGGGGTAATAGTAACTAACTCCTAAAGGTTCTAGTCCAGGGGTGATAGTAACTAACTCCTAAAGGTTCTAGTCCAGGGGTAATAGTAACTAACTCCTAAAGGTTCTAGTCCAGGGTGATAGTAACTAACTCCTAAAGGTTCTAGTCCAGGGGTAATAGTAACTAACTCCTAAAGGTTCTAGTCCAGGGGTAATAGTAACTAACTCCTAAAGGTTCTAGTCCAGGGGTAATAGTAACTAACTCCTAAAGGTTCTAGTCCAGGGGTAATAGTAACTAACTCCTAAAGGTTCTAGTCCAGGGGTAATAGTAACTAACTCCTAAAGGTTCTAGTCCAGGGTAATAGTAACTAACTCCTAAAGGTTCTAGTCCAGGGGTAATAGTAGCTAACCCTAAAGGTTCTAGTCCAGGGGTAATAGTAACTAACTCCTAAAGGTTCTAGTCCAGGAGTAATAGTAACTAACTCCTAAAGGTTCTAGTCCAGGGGTAATAGTAACTAACTCCTAAAGGTTCTAGTCCAGGGGTAATAGTAACTAACTCCTAAAGGTTCTAGTCCAGGGGTAATAGTAGCTAACTCCTAAAGGTTCTAGTCCAGGGGTAATAGTAACTAACTCCTAAAGGTTCTAGTCCAGGGGTGATAGTAACTAACTCCTAAAGGTTCTAGTCCAGGGGTAATAGTAACTAACTCCTAAAGGTTCTAGTCCAGGGGTGATAGTAACTAACTCCTAAAGGTTCTAGTCCAGGGGTAATAGTAACTAACTCCTAAAGGTTCTAGTCCAGGGTGATAGTAACTAACTCCTAAAGGTTCTAGTCCAGGAGTAATAGTAACTAACTCCTAAAGGTTCTAGTCCAGGGGTAATAGTAACTAACTCCTAAAGGTTCTAGTCCAGGGGTAATAGTAACTAACTCCTAAAGGTTCTAGTCCAGGGGTAATAGTAACTAACTCCTAAAGGTTCTAGTCCAGGGGTAATAGTAACTAACTCCTAAAGGTTCTAGTCCAGGGGTAATAGTAACTAACTCCTAAAGGTTCTAGTCCAGGGGTGATAGTAACTAACTCCTAAAGGTTCTAGTCCAGGGGTAATAGTAACTAACTCCTAAAGGTTCTAGTCCAGGGGTAATAGTAACTAACTCCTAAAGGTTCTAGTCCAGGGGTAATAGTAACTAACTCCTAAAGGTTCTAGTCCAGGGGTAATAGTAACTAACTCCTAAAGGTTCTAGTCCAGTGGTGATAGTAACTAACTCCTAAAGGTTCTAGTCCAGGGGTAATAGTAACTAACTCCTAAAGGTTCTAGTCCAGGGGTAATAGTAGCTAACTCCTAAAGGTTCTAGTCCAGGGGTAATAGTAACTAACTCCTAAAGGTTCTAGTCCAGGGGTGATAGTAACTAACTCCTAAAGGTTCTAGTCCAGGGGTAATAGTAACTAACTCCTAAAGGTTCTAGTCCAGGGGTGATAGTAACTAACTCCTAAAGGTTCTAGTCCAGGGGTAATAGTAACTAACTCCTAAAGGTTCTAGTCCAGGGTAATAGTAACTAACTCCTAAAGGTTCTAGTCCAGGGGTGATAGTAACTAACTCCTAAAGGTTCTAGTCCAGGGTAATAGTAACTAACTCCTAAAGGTTCTAGTCCAGGGGTAATAGTAACTAACTCCTAAAGGTTCTAGTCCAGGGGTAATAGTAACTAACTCCTAAAGGTTCTAGTCCAGGGGTAATAGTAACTAACTCCTAAAGGTTCTAGTCCAGGGGTGATAGTAACTAACTCCTAAAAGTTCTAGTCCAGGAGTAATAGTAACTAACTCCTAAAGGTTCTAGTCCAGGGGTAATAGTAACTAACTCCTAAAGGTTCTAGTCCAGGGGTAATAGTAACTAACTCCTAAAGGTTCTAGTCCAGGGGTAATAGTAATGTAACGGATAGCTGTAGGGACCATTTTGGAATTTTGTAATAGGGGTGCGGCACCCAGGTACAAATATTAGCCAGGTAATAGGATAATCTTCTTGTGGGTGCGTTTCGGACTGGTCGTGTCAAACTAAAGCCGTAGATACAGAAACCAAGGAGCCTCTACGTGTAATGTGTATATATTGATGTGTAGTAGATACACTAATGTTTGTACCTTAAGTGTATATATATATATAATTTGTGAATAGTAAAACACGCTACACTTGGTGGCAGTGGCAGTTATTGTGAGCTCAAATTAAAATTGCAGAAATGTTTGCAAAACCAACCCTATACACTGGTTCTAGTGATTGGTGTGAGTGACTATTTCAATTCCAACTTGCGGCTAAAATCAATGGTTGGAGTGATGAAAAAAATGTTTGTTTATGGGTATGTTTATCTCGGGGGTATCTCTGAGTGTGTATAGAGACCTGCCAGATAGCAAGAGAAAAGTAGGGGCAACATCAGTGGAGCGGTCAGGGGACAAATTTAATTCACGTGAAGGAACAGAGCTTGATAAATTACTGTTCCAAAATCCAACTAGGCAGATTAATGAACCGCTAGTGGAACTAACGACGAGTTTAAGAACCCTCGCAACTTGAGCATACCTGACTGTAAATAGCGAGGCTAGGACTAACTATTACAGGACAGGTTCTTGGCAGCTATTAGGAGTGATATAAGAATTTGTGTGCGGCAAGGGCGGCCTAAGACGCTGTCGGGAGTTTGGCTCTTGAGTTGGAAGCTATAGGTCAAGTGGAGGCAGACGATCGTGTGTCTCAAGTATTCGCAGATGATGAGATATTGACTGATAAAGACAAGTGATGTGTGTACTTAAATTCAAGATCAGCACAACACAGAACAATTTATGGACATAATGTGGTAGACAATGGATGCCATTTACAATGTTTGTGAATCAATGAAAAGGGTTGCAGATTTTATTCAGACAATGAAGCAATGTCAACACAGATGAGAAATAAAATGCTACCAATGCGGTGAACTGGGCCATGTTCGGGAAAAGTGGAGTAAGGAAAATAAATTAAAAAATACTAGTGCGTGCCGGTGTGCCCAAAACCACGCCAGCAATAAATTCCAATTCAAAACAGTACCATGTTGTAATAGGAAGTGTGGAGCCAAGCCTATAGATATACTGAAGACACTGGAGCGGATGTTTCCCTTTAGATGGAGAAAGTTAGGCGACGCGCACCAAATGGTAAACTTCAGCCAACGAACGGGTCAGTAATAAATGCAAGGGGTGATCATATGGCTGTGCTTGGTACAGTGAGTGTACCGATTAGAATAGGAAGCTATTTTGTAATACCGGAAATTATTTCTGCAAAGGAGCTGACACAGACGTGCCTTAAAGGCATTGATTTCTTAGGCAGAAACCAATGCGATGTTTTGCTTTCGAGAGGAATAATGCGTGTGATTAAAGTCGAAGTATCATTAAATAAAACACTAGGGGAAGCACATCCAGGGGTGTGCTGAGTGACTTTGAAAGATACAATCGTGATACCGAGTGGACATGAGGTGGTGCTCCAAGCAGCAGTCAGTGAGGACATGGGGATGGGGTACTAGAAACAAACAGTCACCTTTCTGAGAAGCATGGAGTTATCGTGGTTTGCATTTTAGTATTTTCCAAGAAAATATCTATTCCAGAAAGATTGCTAGGACCACACCACAACCTGTGGATCTATATAGTGGGACAAATATCGGATCACTAATATCATGCATCATGGCAGTGATGATAGGGACTGGAGATAAAACTACCCGGGGCGAGAAGGAATCTAACTTATTTGATTTAGACTCAGCCAAGCTATCACTTACCCAAAGTGTCATAGCAGAAGCCATGTTGAACGATTTTCCAGATGTCTGTTCTTAGGGACCAAACGACCTTGGTCGTACTAATCTAGTTTATCATGAAATTGATACCAGTGGAAGTACACCCATCCACCAACAACCAAGAAGAGTACCATTACACGATAGGGAGGAAATGAGAAGTGTTGTGAAAGAGATAAGTAATAATGACGTCATTCAACCCTCAACCTCCCCATGGAGCTCACCCGTTGTTATGGTGAAGAAGAAAGATGGCGGAACTAGGTTTTGTATAGATTATCGGCGGCTGAATGATGTTACAAAGAAAGACGCGTATCCCCTCCTTCGTATAGACGATCTACTGGACTCTCTAGGAGGTGTGAAGCTATTTTCCACAATCGATATGGTGAGTGGCTACTGGCAACTTGAGGTTGCTCCTCAGGATCGTGAGAAGACCGCATTCACAATAGGAGATGGGCTGTGGGAGTTTAAGGTGCTTCCCTTTGGAGTTTGTAATGGCCCAAGCACGTACCAAAGATTGATGGATCTAGTTCTATCGGGCCTCCAGTGGGATACGGCATTGGTGTACATGGATGATGTAATCGTGATTGAAAGAACCTTTGAAGAGCATATCAGTAGACTACGTAAGGTGTTAAAGAGGTTACGGGAAGCTGGCCTAAAAGTGAAACCATCGAAATGTAATCTATTTCGAACAACTGTGAAGTTTCTGGGACACGTTATCTCAAAGAAAGGTGTGGCCACAGATTCGGAAAAAGTTCGTGCAGTGGTGCACTCAGGGCAATTCCGGGGCTATTTTAATATTACAGACGTTATGTAGAGAGATTTTCAAACATCGCGGCACCCCTGTACCTGCTCACACAAAAAGGAGAGAGGTTTAAGTGAAGTGAACAGTGTGATTGTGCCTTTAAACAGCTGAAACGTCTCACATCTGCTCCAATTCTTGCCTATCCAAGGATGGACAATGAGTTTATCTTGGATACAGATGCGAGTGGGACAGGCATTGAAGCTGTTTTAAGTCAAGTACAGGAGGGAGAAGAACGCGTAGTATCCTACCTTAGTCGAGCGCTAACAAAGGCTGAGCGTTGCTATTGTGTAACTAGAAGAGAGATGTTGGGTTTGGTGTATGCAACTCGACACTTCCGGAGTTATTCATACGGCCAGAAGTTTAAAGTACGCACGGACCACAACTCTCTTCGCTGGATGCAGCAGTTTAAAGAACCTGAAGGGCAGGTGGCCCAGTGGCTAGATAAATTGGCTGAATTTGAGTTAATGGAAGAGCATCGTCCTAGCAAGAGTCACGGAAATGCTGATGGATTATCACGTTTGACATGTAAACAATGTGGGCAGGAGGAGCTTCCGGTATCCGCTATATCTCAATATGAATCAAGTTGTGCACTTCATTGGTCAGACATGGACATCAGATTGCTACAGGACGCTGATGAAGCAATCGGACACATTGCTAAACTGAATCGGGAAGACAAGGAGAGGCCAACCGCCTGTGAATCATCCAGCAAAGGAGAGAACTACATGAGCTTGTGGGCACAGTGGAAACGACTAGAATTACATCGGGGCGTTCTGTACCGTCACTGGCTGGAAGAAAATAAACCGGATATATTTCAGATTGTAGGACCGCTTCACCTATCTACCGATATTTTAAGATCGTTGCATGATGCGGTTACTGGTGGCCACTTAGGTGAAAATCCGACATAGGTTATATTGGCCCGGGATGACCAATGATATAGAGCTGTGGTGTAGAGAATGTCCTGAGTGCGCGAGAAGGAAATCACCGACCACCAAGATGAGAGCACCCCCTTGGGACTTACCTCGCAGGATTTTCCCACTAGCGTGTAGCTGTGGATATTCTGGGAACCTTGCCAAAGATAGTTCAAGGAAACAAATACATTCTTGTAGTGACTGACCACTTCACCAAATGGACGGAGGCCTATGCTATGCCAGATATGTAAGCGTCAACAGTAGCTAAGCTCATTGTGGAAGAGTTCATCTGCCAGTTTAGTGTGCCAGTGGAACTTCATACAGATCAACGATGTCAGTTTGAGTCTAAGCTATTACAAGAAATGTGCCAACATCTTGGGATAGATAAAACTCGCACAATCCCATATCTCCCACAGTCAGATGGCCTGGTAGAGAGATTCAATAGAACTCTATGCGCAATGCTTTCGCAGTATGTCAACAAATCTCAGAACAACTTGGACAAGGTGCCTTGATACCAGCTAGGGAGTACAAAAGAACAGCATCTTCAGACAGGAGAATCAACCCCTCACTCATAGGGTCCAGCCCACTTGGTGACAAGTGTGTGATGCTTGGTTGGAGCTTTTGGGCATCTGGCCCGTCCAACAATCCATCGAATGGGTGCTCTCAGTTTAGAAAATGTATCGGCGATAGCAACTTAAAGACCCTGCAGCCAATTATGAGAAGGACTTGTATTTAGATTAAGTTAGTATTAAATATTTTTATAAATATTTAGGTTAAGTTAGCTGTAATTCCATATGGTGATATTGTGGGTAGTAAGTGGAGCGAAATCTCTGGTAGGGAACCTCCCCAGGTGGCGGGAGGGGGATGCCCGCCCCCACTGGGGCTCTCGCCGATCTGAGGACCATTAGATCCAGAGTGCTGTGGGACACCCAGTGGGGCAGGGTATTGGGGAAGTAATATACCGGGGGTGGACCAACTAGTAGGTTAGGTATAGGAAAGAAGGATAAATAGGACTTTTAGTTTTAAGTTTTTATTCTAAATTCATTATTGTATTTTTTTTTTTAGAAGAATATAGCTAAAAGATGTCATGTAAATTCAATATGTAGATCTAGGTCCCGAGCTACATGCTAGGAATCGGGATAAATAGTATAAAGAAATAAAAAATATATAAAAAAATATCAAGTTCTACTAGCGTATCGATTCGACGAAGTTCACCCTTACTATCTCATGTTCAGTTGGAAGGTACAGTTACCAATTTACATTATGTATGCCGTCAATGTTGTAGAGTATGCTCAGCAATTAAGAACAAATTTAGAAACTGCACATCGTTTGACACGAAAACATCTCGGCAAAACACATTGGGTGCAAACAAATGTGTATGACCGGAAGTGCATGAGTAGTGTCTATTAGGTTGGTGATTGTGTGTGGCTCCATCAACCAGTAGTCATAAAAGGAATTTCACCTAAACTGCACAGGGCTCATATATTGTGAAGATTATAATATCAGATTTAGCGAAAACTTGTCACCTGAGAAAGACTTCGGGCCTAGTCTTTTACCAAGAAGTTCTAGTTTAGATTTTTCTAATGAAAGGGAAACAAAAACGAATAGTCCGGAGCTATTTGTGCTACCCAGGATTATTCCATATAGACACTATCCTGTGAGGAAGGGGAAGCCCATGGGATACTATCTGGATGTGTAATCATAATGACTTTCCCGTAGAATGAATAATAATAATAAGACAAAAATAACTCTCAGTGTGATGTATTATAGTGGCTCAGGAGATCCTCTTAAAAAATGGGAGGGAATAGTGTAATGGATAACTGTAGTGACCCCTTTTGCCAGTGTAGTGAGTGTACCCACGTCTGTAACTGGAATTTGGAAAGAGGAGGTGGGGGCACACAGGGGCAAATAGCCAGCTAGTAAAGTAGTCTTCCTCTAGTGCTTTGGGACTGGTCGTGTTAAACTAGAGTCGTGGACATGGTAACCAAGTATTGTACGTACGTGGATATATTGGTGTATAATAGCTGTACCAATGTTTGTACTCTTAAATGTAAATAAATATTCAATTTGTAAATAGTAAAACACGTTAAATAACCAACTCCCAAAGGTTCTAGTCCATGGGTGATAGTAAATTAACTACTATTAATAGTGGCTAGCATAATTTTACAGACAATAAATTATTCTAAAAATCATTACCTTTTCAAAACTTTAAGTTAAGTTAAGCTCTTACACATACTACAAACTGTACTGGTTAATTATTAAATAATGATAAACACAGGAAAAGAGTTCAAATTTTTTATTTATTTTTTAACTTAGATATTTTTTAGAATGATTTAAAAACATTAATTCAAAAGAATTAAAATAGTAGTTAATTTTGATTATTATAAATTTATTGGTTTCAAAACTTTTCTTGTAAAAATTGACAGCTACTTTACATGTGATCTTTCAAAACATATGTTTTGGCTTAGGAATACATTCTGGAAATCTATTAACTTTTCCAGAAATTTGCTACTGTTATTCCTACCAAAATCAGACCGTACTAAAGATAGTACTATTTTTTTACAAATTTAATACTTATAAACAAACAGTTTACAAATGACTGATATTATTTATTTTAAAATAATTAAAAGTAATAAAAAACATAGGCCTACATAAAATAATACCATGTATAAATATTTGGCTCTAATTTAATAAATAAAATTTATTTTAACTTAATACAAATGTTTTATGCCTGGTAACAATATACTATATTTTATAAAGTTAAAGTGTTCATAAAATTTAAACATATTTCTATCTTTAAAATGTGTGTATATATATATAAATGATAACATAACCAAAAGAAATCACAAATATTTTATAAAATCAAATAATCAAACACAGTCTTGACCATAAATTTTAAAATCTTTCTTTAAAAATCTTAAATTGAACATTAACTAAAACCAATATTATTAAAATAAAACACCAAAAGGTTAATTTACAACTACCACTCTTAGAATTACCTAAGTGGAAATAAAAACATTTGGTGCCAGCACCAATATATTATTGAAGACTACTTATTAGATCAAATTCCAGAGTATGGCATTGATCAAATCAATGCAAAAACTGTGTTTAAACAATTAACAAATACAAACAATAATAAGTAGATTATACCTTTTATCCTACCAAAATACTAATATTCAGTAGGATTCTGGTATTAAATAAAGCCTTCAAGAAAATACTTCTTAACATAATTATTATGGTGTTATACCTATTAATATTTACTGATATTTAATGTATTGTTCACAAATATTTAAACATTAATACTTATATAAAGACGGTACGAATATGTTTAACCTTAATACCGCTTTGTGAAAATAAAGTAGGTTATTTAATTTTGTTCTTTGCTTTATTGTTAAAAATAGTGCTTTATTCAATTTGAATTAACAAATAAGAAAAAAAGTAATTTTTCAGAAATAAACTAATTTCACATATCTACTAATACTAATATCAACCTCATTTTTTATATACTAGAAACCTTAATATCAATTCCATCTTAGAATTAATATCACACCACAATACTAGTGGCTGGAGGCGTGCCATTATCCATTGCTACCACAGTTAGATTATATTATTTTTAAACTGGAAAAGTGTACAATGAGTGTGTAGGCTTTCTCTGGACTCATGCTTGTCAATATCAAACTGGAATACATCAGGTTAACATTTTCCTCCAACTAGACTGAATACAAACAGTATTTGACACTTTTAACTACAAATGTATTACATTTTGCGATGCTCATTGAAATACATTACAAATGGGGTTTGCTACAACTCAGAGTATGGTTACATTGTGTGACTGTGTCACCAAACACAATATAGCGATTTACACCACTGTTACAAGTCACTTTTTTACACTCATTCTTTAATACTTTCACTGGCTGTTGAATAATTGATGGTAAAGGCTAAATCTTTATTTTGAAAACTCCATAGCATTGATTTTATTTTCTAGTTAATCCTATATAATTTTATCACTCTTAATTAACTCATCTGATTACATCCCATAAGAGCATTGCTAGATTGTGCATTGACTGATTACTACATGTAAGCCAACGTGGTCCCTTGGTCTGGCACAGGTCTTTTACAAACCTCCTCGGGCAGTATCTTAGCATCTCTTGCCTGTCTGCCATTTGTACCCTTTGTTTGAATTGTAGATAATTGTACAATTCGATCAGTGGTGAATATTCCGGGAGTTTCTCTCACTATCTCTCTCTTTGTCGGTTAGACCCCAACACACCTGTCACCAGCTCTGTCACCTCCAACGAGAAAATAGTGTACGATGCTCCGGGCTAACCTAACTATCCACGCTCTTAAAGAATAAAGATATATCTCTCAATTTGAGTAAGAATAGGGAAGTAATTCTAATATATTCTTCTTCGCTGAAATTTTATTCATTCCTGTTTATATTATTTTTTATTTAGCAATATATGTTTTACCATGGTCATTAAACAAGTACCTAATATTAATTATTATATTTTAGTTTGAATGAATCCTTGTATTTATCAGATTTATAAAGACAAAAATAGTTTTTTTCAAAAACTAAAATGTATAAGCCTAGGTATGAGTTCAACCATTTTCACAGAAGGAAGTTCTTTAGGGTGTAAGAATAAAATAACACTTTCTAAAAGGTAACAATGTCCACTGCCCCTTATAATTAACAAATCGACTTCAAGAATAATTTTTAGAAAGTTTTCCCTTTACATTAATTAAAAGTGAAATTTGATTAATTAAATTAGTTTTTTATATACATTTATAAAATGTATCAATTTTTGTCACCATAGTATGTAAAACTTACTTTAGTGGTGTTCCTAAGTACTTCAATAAGGAGAGTAAGGGTTTGACTAAAATCACATTTGTGATGGTTTTCACTAGTTTGATAAAATAGTGGGAAAAAAGTATTTTATATATTGGTTTACTTATTTTTAACAAGTCTAATACCATATATAATAGTAAATTGTATTAATTTTTACAAAACATTTTATAAGAAAAACATGTTTAATATGTAGGTAGACCAACTAACGTAATTATATTGTTACCATGTATAAAAAATTCATCCAATATTAATTCATCAACTTAATTTAAAGGAAAAAAAAGTATATAAATATAAAAATACCAAGCAATGATTACTATAATGCTGGCAATATTTTTGGTGATGTTTAGCTTTTCATCAAATATACATATTTTACCATACATTTTGTTAATCACAGCACGGATGACAATTAACAATCTTTGTACAACAATCATCAGGACCTTTTATATGCATAAGCCTTTGTCTATACAAATACACTTAAAACCAATAATTTGGATAGATTTGATCTACATAACCACTTATAAAGAATTAAAGTGTTAGGATTATTTCATAAAACTGAAATATCACAATACTAAGACACAATAAAGGCAGAATTTTATAATCAGAAAAAGTTGTGATATTACTTTACTTGGTATTAAAAAATATTTGCACAGTGTTTGTTTCCTTTTTATTAATTTCTTAGTAAATTTTGAATGCTAATCAATTATATTTTAATTTTTGGTTAATTAAATAAAGTATTTGAGAATATAATGCATATTTTTATCAATTATATCTTACATAAAAATGTTATTAATAAATAATTACCTCTAAAATAAAATTATTTCAAAATATAAAAAATAAAAATTGGGGGGAAAACCAAACTACCAGTACTATTACTATTCAGATTTTAATTTTTAAAATTTGAAGCAAAATATAATATCAAGTATTGAATTATTTTTTTTTTGATTTTAATTCAATCATTTTATTGTTATAAATCATAATTAATTAATGTACCTAGTTTTTTGTGAGATAATTTAAATCAACGTATTAAATAATTAATAATACAGTTGCACCCCCCAGAAATTTTCTTTTTAGTAAGGGGGAGTAGGCAAACAATAAGAGGTGGAGTTTAGGGGGGGAGGTCCCTAACCACCGGAGGTAGGACAATGTATGAATATTAATATCTTGATGTTATTTCAATTTTTTTTTTT